>CM060296.1:1532265-1879765 GCA_030684275.1 Acipenser oxyrinchus oxyrinchus
ATAGTTGTATACAATGAGTCCCCACAAATATAAGTATGCAAATGTGTATGTGTGTGTGTGTGTGTGTGTGTGTGTGTGTGTGTGTGGTTGTGTGTGTGTGTGTGCAATTGTTGCTATATATATATATATATATATATATATATATATATATATATATATATATATATATATATATATATATATATATATATATATAAACTGAAAGTTTGGCTGAAAGAATTTATATATATATTTATTTCTTTAAAACGTGTTTTACAACGTCGTTTTTTCAGGAGTTACTATCTTTGTGGGGACATTTTCTCAAATTTTGTCCGCACATTGATAGTAATACCTGCCTCTGTTTTGGTACATGCACTTCGACAAAACCTTTACGTTGCTCGGAAGCTCCCCGTGTAATATGGGGTTTACACGATAAGGTTCCGAGCAGGAGCCAGATAAGGGGAATTCTAAAATGAAACCCTTTCACTGTGTCCCGGCCGTGGCGTACACTGCGTGCCCGGACAACCTGTTCTAAACACTTCTGTTGCGTAAAGTAAAGAGGAAACCACTCATTTAGATCTGCGCAGACGCCACGTCACAACTGCTTCTGGGCAGGCCATAATTGGGAAAATTTCCAAATCGTCTGCTGCTGCTTCTCAGACTCAGTGTGGCTCTCTAGCGGCTGAAAATGGGAAGTGCAAGAAGCATGCAGCCCAAGGGAGTTTTTTCCCCCCCATCATCTTTGACAATGTATTAGACACACGCACACGCACACGCACACGCACACGCACACGCACACGCACACGCACACACAGGAATAATAAATCTCCTCCATCACCCGGCCACAGTTAAACCCTGACCGGTGTCACAGTCTCACCTAAATGAGGGCGGTTCTTGCGGATCCAGAAGGTGAGATCATGGACCAAACAGTCCAATCACCGCACAGCATTGCACAACACACCTAGCAGTGCTGTGCCCTTCCGTGAATCACTGCTATACTACAGCTTTGAAAAGATCTTTATTTATTTAGCTCCGTTTGTCTCAAATAACCATTAGCCACTGAAAGGGTTCGTTTGAGAGCTGGGCTGGAATCTCCCAGCAGCTTTCCTGCTTTCTGTAACTCACAGATGTGGAGGCTGTGTTTTTATATATGGTAGAAAAGTATGATCCTTATATTTTTCATATATAGAAATTGGCCCCTTTTTATATATTGAAAATATATGGGATTTTAGTCTGTAATCCATATATTTATTATATATGTTGAAAATACACAGTACACCATATATTTTCATTAGTCTGTAATCCATATAAAATAAATATATGGATTACAGACTAACATATATTTTAAATATATCCCATATATTTTAAGTACATAAAAAAGGGGCCAATTTCGATATATGAAAAATATAAGGATCATACTTTTCTACCATATATTAAAAATATATGTTTGTTCCATAAGGGTACCTGACTAAACCAAACAGAAACACAACATGAAAAGTATTTAGTGAGTAACAAAGACACTTTCATGCATGTCCCTATATAGTATAAAGCCTCATTTGCCTCATACATTTCCATGCTATATCTGTATACAAATTGCCTGGTTTGCTGGCTTTCATTCCACAGTGCAAACTTGCTGATAACAACCAACATTATGAGCTGTTTGTTCTGGCTATCGGTTACATTTCATGATACTTCTTTATTTGGGCAGGTACCTCAACTAAGCCAAACAGAAACATAATATCCAAATTATACAAGAAGAAACAAAGACACCTTCATGCATGTCCCTGTACTGAACTAATCCTCATTTGATTAAAACATTTACATACATGAATACAGATCACATGGTGTGCGTCTCCCATAGTCACGCTCCTGTCCCTGCACACACACACAGCGACTGCGCAGAAGAGATAGTACACTGGCATAAAGGTCCATTTGGGGACTCTGCTCCAAACCAACCTGTCTGCTGAACACTCTGAAAGGACGGTGAGACTTCTTGAGACCTCTAGGATGGAGAAGACTGTGCTGGTCCTGCTGTGTCTTGCAGGTAGGGAGTCTTGCATTATGTCATCCACATCTATACATGGTCTGGTTTCACAGAACCCCATTAGCACTAATCTTGGGCTATATGATGTTAAGTTAGGCAAGGGAGTTTGTGAAACCAGCCTTCAGCAATAGAATAGGTAATAATGACATTCAGCTCACATTCTACATTTCTGTTTATAATGCTAATTCTATTTCAAATGTGCATGACTAGATACTCTTTTAAAATAAAATTCCCATATTAATGCCTTTCTTACAATGGCCTTCTTCTTGGGTGTAATTCTATGAATAGGTATAACTGCTGCATGCTGTATTAAAACTGAGCTGTTGAATGAGTGAATCATTCATACTAACAATACAATCACAGGGTAGAACTATGAAATAAGATTCAGCTTGCAATGAAATGATTTATAAAAGCAACCTCACCAGCAGCTATATAATAGGTAGAGAGAGTTAAATGACTGGATAGACAAGGATTGCACAGGCTGAACACACAGGGACACTCACACAAGCACACAGAGACAGACACTGACACACAGAAATGTACTTTTATACCTACTGTATGTGTTTTTTAATAACTGGGAGTATATATTTAAATAAGCAATACATGTATCTATGATTCATGCTTTTAAATATGTTTTTATGTGGAGAATATTTAATAGGTAATTGATGTTATGTTAGATATATGTGTATATTTATATATATATATATATATATATATATATATATATATATATATATATATATATATATATATATATATATATATAGGGCTGTCAAGAGATTATATAAATTAATCGAAAATTGAAAAAATTGAAAAAATTAATCTTAGTTCATCTCGGTTTTAATCACATATTAAATTGATACAATTACTGCATCCATCTAACTTAAATTAGTTTTATTACTGATGCTATTATTATTATTATTATTATTATTATTATTATTATTATTATTATTATTATTATTATTATCCTTGACTGTAAATAAAGTTGTTTAAAATGTATTTATTTATTTAACCAGTAAATTTACCCACCGAGACCGTGACCAAAATATACTTGGGGCAATAATTTAGAAATTACAAATACAACCAACACAATAAAACGTGCGGTTCAAGCTTGATCAGCAGCATACAGAGATCAGAAAATAGAATAAATAGGATATCTATTTTTAAATGTGATTGTGGACTGATTTTTAAAATTCATTTAAAATAAAATTACAAATATGTAGCTACAGTAAGCAGTTCTAGGAAATGAACTGTTCATTGTAAAGAGAACATAAAAAAAACTGTCGTCATATCCAAAAACTGTAAACTAAAAGAACAATGTTTAGGCTTTACATGCTACACGGAAAAAAAAAACAGCATCGCAGCCTCTTTTGATTTGTGGGCTTGCAGCGATCGAGAATTTCTGTCGAAACTGGTGGGTTTAATTTGTTGTTGTATTGTTGTTGTCTGTAGCAGAAGAGCTCCTGGTCTATTTTGAGAAGTGAAGGCGTGTTCAGCACACAGCAGACCAGATGTAATCTAAACCCCTTGAAAGCCATATTCTTAGTGACCTAAATCAGCTTTTAGAAATCACTTTGCTAGTTCTTATTTCGCCCCTTTTGTAAATCATTCTGTAAGTGTGATACTGGAACTCACTTTAACAGTAGACAAGTGTTTTTTCTGTCCAATAAGGCGTCAGAACGTTTAAAAAATTAATAAATAAACCTCCCACTCAGTTTTAGCGCTTTGCTCTATTACGCGTTTCAGTGACCTGTTTAAACAATAACTGCGTTTAGACACTTAATCCAATGTTGTGGCAGCCGGTATTGAAGTACGGTGTGCTGAAAGGCTCAAAACACACATTTACGCTTTAATCGCAGAAGTTAACTGCGATTAATTGACAGCCCAAATATATATATATATATATATATATATATATATATATATATATATATATATATATATATATATATATATGAAGATTTTTACCTTGTATTATACACAGCGATCATTTGAGATACTTTCCACATATATATTCTCAAAGCTTTACTAGATATAGGTTTAAAAAAAAAAAAAAAAAAAAATTCTTTAAGTCTTATTTTCCAGCAGTTCAGAAGAGCTTTATGTATACAAAAATATATTCAATTAATCAAACAATGTATTGACTTGATATTCTGTTGATTTGATAAATGCTTCCAAAATTAATTCATTGGAACACTAGCTGTAAATACACACAGCACTTCATTTACTTCAAGTTAATTAATAGATTATTTTAAGGTAAAAATGTATTTGTACAAATCTTCATGACTCAATAATAAGCACAGCCCTGCCTCACATACTCTGACATCCACCTGTATGACACACTGAAGTTGCTGTAAACACATTGTTTCCTCCTAAAAAGCTGGGGAAACCAAATGGTATGACAGTGATAACAGCTGCTGCTGCTGCTGCACCTACTACTGCTGCTATCTCAAAAACCATTAGGCTGGTGATTTTACATTTTCACTCTTATGAGTTCTGGGGCAAAATCTAATGGCATCATTCCCTTTGACCTGTGACCCCATATAGGGGTCATGTGGCTTTTTGATTTATGTTAAAAAGATCTAACGCTTCAAGATCTTGGCTTCCTACTCGGTACACAGCTGTATTCTGAGAGTCTCTATGTCAAGTTCAAACCCTTTAGTGACAATTTTTATTTTTTTTATTTTTTGCCAAGCTGACTGTGGCACAGTGTCATAGCCTCAGAAACGATTTGAGGTAGTGGCTTCATATTTTCAAACCCTGCATGCTTAATCTGTTGGTGACCATGGCGTTGACCTTGAACCTAATATGTCTACCATACGGAGGTCATGTGACTTTTGAAGTTCCAGCTTCATAGAGACAGTACGTTTTGAGTTGTATTGTCCAGTAAAAAATGAACCCTAGACTGTCACATTGCTTTAACCACTGGACAGATCTATTAGACAGATCTCATATCTGGACTTGGGGCTCTTCATAGTTGGTACATCGTTGTATTCTATGATTCTCTCAATAAAGTTCCATTTCAGGTGATGTGCTGTGAACATTAACTGTTTCAGTGCCACATTCGTTGACAGATTTTTTTCACACGTTCACAAACCACATAATCTTATGACATGACCCTTAGAATGTGCCACTGCGGGGGCTTGGTTTCTGTTCCCACTCCTTTTTGTTTTTGATGCACAATTACAATTGCACATTCAGTTGTAAGATGTAAGCTCTGCATAGATAATGTTTCTTAAATCTGAAAATTCAATTTTAATGAAAACAATTCTTTTTTTTCAGGGTTCTTTGTACCTTTTTCAAACCAGATCAGAAGATATTACTATGAGAATACTGAGATGAGCTGGTCTGAAGCTCAGAGCTACTGTAGAGAGAAGCACACAGACCTGGCCACTGTGCGCAGCCAGGAAGAAGCAGAGCAGCTCTTAAATATTACAGGAGGGTCTGTCAATGCTACTGCCTGGATCGGGCTGTATCGTGATGACACACAGAACTGGCAGTGGTCAAACAGCGATGATGTCATCTTCTACTCCAACTGGACAGCAAATCTCTTCTGTGCTTCAGTCAGGTCAAGTGGAGAGTGGAGGGATTTACGCTGCCAGGAGAAGAATCCTTTCATGTGCTACAACGGTGAGATGAGATTCAATTAATCTGTTAATGAAACAGCTGAGTGGACTGGATAATGAAGCCAGGTCCAATGTTATATAAGGATAAAGACTGCAATGAGGGGAAAGCTTTCATGTGATACACAGGTAAAGATCTCGCTGTTTCTATACTGTGAATATGTATTATTATTATTAAGATGTATGTTTTTTTGTTTTTACAAATTAGAGATTTTCCTTTGGGCTGAGAGCCTCTGTGATTTGCTGTTTGTGTTTACAGAGACCAGCAACATCACTGAGAGATACACCCTGATTGAAGAACTGAAAACCTGGACTGAAGCTCAGCAGTACTGTAGAGAACACCACACCGACCTCGTCAGTATAAAGAACGCCAGTGAAAATGAAGACCTAGTGAAGAAAGCGCATGGCAAGCCCTTCTGGATAGGCCTGTTCAATAACCCATGGAAGTGGTCACACCAGGGGGATAACTACACATTTCACAACTGGAACACAGGGGAACCAAACAATGAAAAGGGCAATGAGAAATGTGTGGTGATGAATAAGACAGGTAAATGGTATGACAGTTCCTGTAGCAGGAAGGCTTTCTTCATCTGCTGTTCAGGTAAGGACCCTAGTTTAGCCTGTGTGTGTGTGTGTGCGTGCGTGTGCGTGTGCGTGTGTGCGTGTGATCACTGTAAAAAGTTTCTCTGTTTATAAAAATTAAATATATGTGCATGTGACAGGCTGGCTGCAGGGAGGAACTCAGACCAGAAATAGAAACACACAGCAGACAGAGACTTGGGGTTTTGGTGAAGCTGAGCGTGATCGCGCTCAGCATTTAATAAACAAAATAATAGAACACAAAAACAGGACACGGCACTTGCGCCAAAATAAATAGACGAACAAAACGGACTATCAATTAAACAAACGGTGGACGGACAGACACACAAACACGGTGAGTAAATAAATAAACAAGTATCGTGCTGGTCCTACAGCACGCGATAGCAATTGTTATAAGTATTACTCTCCTTCTCTCTCCCGTTCTCCACTCAACGAACACACCACCCGAGTGAGTGAAAACATGCAGCTTTTATGCAGTTGTACCGAGACTCGATTGCTAGTCAATCATTCAATTGGAATCTCGGTACAACTGCACGTGAATTAATTAAAGTGCAATTCCGTGACCACACATTATATTTTAACCAGCACGTGAAAGTGATTTGTGCCATCCTCGTGCCTAAATACAAATCTACATTTTTAAATACACGTGAAACACAGACCCGCTTATATCCCGTGTACCAATGACTATACACCAACATTTACACACAACACGTAACACAAAATACACACAGGGGGCACTTTGCCACATATACCCCCCTTGTGCAAAGCACACATGGCCTCAATGGCCACCTCCCCCTCAGTCCCAAAGTCCCGGAAGAGGGGAAGCAAGTTGTTTCTGGGGTGGCCATGGTGGAATGTCCGCACCCCAATTCTTCGTGGCGGGCAGCTCCCTCTTCCGGGCTTCAGCCACTCTATCTCCTGCCGCGAAAGTGCAGCTGGGGAGCTGGTCTCCTGACCTCCCCTTCTTTATGGCCGGCAGTTCCCCTCCGTGGGGCTCCGACCACACAATCTCCGGCAGCGAAACTGCTGCGGGGAAGCTGGTCTCCTGACCTCCCCCTTCTTCATGGCCGGCAGTTCCCCTCCGTGGGGCTCCGGCCACCCAATTCGGCAGCGAAACTGCTGCGGGGAGCTGGTCTCCTGACCTCCCCCCTTCTTTGTGGCCGCCAGCTCCCCTCCGTGGGGCTCCGGCCACCGTGTTCCTGCCACGGAAATGCGGCTGGGGAGCTGGTCTCCTGACCTCCCCCTTTCTTCATGGCCGCAGCTCCCCTTCATGGAGCTCCGGCCACAGTGTAGCGACCGAGGCAAAGCAGAGGCCCCGGCGACCCCAGGCGAAGCAGGATCCCTGGCGACCCCAGGTGACGGCAGCAGCAGCGGACCCTCGGGAGGCGGCGGCAGCAGCGGACCCTCGGGAGGCGGCGGCAGCAGCAGCGGACCCTCGGGAGGCAAACTCGGGAGGAGCCCCTGGCCATAGAGGCGGCAGCGGGAGCTCCACTTCTCCCTCACCCCCTGCACCCTGTGTGGAGCAAAAGGCAGCCCCAGGCGATGCGGAGCGACAGGCAGCCCCAGGCGATGCGGAGCGGCTGGCAACCCCAGGCGATGCGGAGCGGCTGGCAACCCCAGGCGATGCGGAGCGGCTGGCAACCCCAGGCGATGCGAGCGGCTGGCAACCAGGCGATGCGGGCGGCTGGCAACCCAGGCGAGCGGCTGGCAGGCATCCTTGGGCGGCGAGGCAGGCATCCTTGGGCGGCGAGGCAGGCATCCTTGGGCGGCGAGGCAGGCATCCTTGGGCGAAGCGAGGCAGGCATCCTTGGGCGAAGCGAGGCAGGAGTCAGAACTAGCTGGGGTGCGGGTTTTGGCCCTCTTCTCGGCCACTGCGGCGGGCAGTTCTTCCCATGCTTTACTCAGCAGCCTATGCAAGGGCTGCTGAGGACCGCCAGCATCTAGTCCTGGTTTTTCTGGTGAAGGGAGAGGCAGCTCCTGCTCCTCTCCTCGTGACGGTGGGGGAAGTGATACCAGCAGGCATTCATCCTCTGCTGGTTGGGGAAGTGTTACCAGCAGGCATTCCTCCTCTGCTGGTGGGGAAAGTGATACCAGCAGGCATTCCTCCTCTGCTGGTGGGGAAAGTGATACCAGCAGGCATTCATCCTCTGCTGGTGGGGGAAGTGATACCAGCAGGCATTCATCCTCTGCTGGAGGGGTTGGCGGAGGCAGAGGCAGCTCCTGCTGCTCTGCTCCTGCCAGTGAAGGTGGTGGAGGCAGAGGCAGCTCCTGCTGCTCTGCTCCTGCCAGTGGAGGTGGGAGCGGCGTGTAGTCTCCTGGCGGCGGAGGTGGGAGCAGCGTGTAGTCTACCCTTGTTTCAGGGGACTGGTGCGGCCCTCCCTCTCTTGCAGGGGACTGGTGCGGCTCTGCCTCGGAAGGGGAGACCAGCAGGCATTCACCCTCTGCTGGTGGACAGGGACCCAGCAGGCATTCACCCTCTGCTGGTGGACAGGGACCCAGCAGGCATGCACCCTCTGCTGGTGGACAGGGACCCAGCAGGCATGCACCCTCTGCTGGTGGACAGGGACCCAGCAGGCATGCACCCTCTGCTGGTGGAGGAGGCAGAGGCAGCTCCTGCTGCTCTGCTCCTGCCAGTGAAGGTGGCGGAGGCAGAGGCAGCTCCTGCTGCTCTGCTCCTGCCGATGGAGGTGGCGGAGGCGGGACCAGCAGGAATTCACCCTCTGCTGGTGGAGGTGGGAGCTGCAAGCAGTCCTCCCATGGCAATGGAGGTGGACCCAGCAGGAATTCACCCTCTGCTGGTGGAGACTGGGGCTGTGGACGCTCTACCTTCCCCTTCTTGGGCTGTGGACGCACCAACTCCTCCCTCTTGGGCTGTGGACGCACCGACTCCTCCCTCTTGGGCTGTGGACGCACCGACTCCTCCCTCTTGGGCTGTGGACGCACCGACTCCTCCCTCTTGGGCTGTGGACGCACCGACTCCTCCCACTCAGGCGTGGGACGTTCGGGCTCCTCCCACTCAGGCGTGGGACGTTCGGCTCCTCCCACTCAGGCGTAGGACGTTCGGGCTCCTCCCACTCAGGCGTGGGACGTTCGGGCTCCTCCCACTCAGGCGTGGGACGTTCGGGCTCCTCCCACTCAGGCGTAGGGACGTTCGGGCTCCTCCCGCTTGGGCTGTGGACACTCAGGCTCCTCCCACTTGGGCTGTGGACACTCAGCCTTCCTCTTCCCCTTTCCCCTTCTCTGCCTCCTCCTCACCTTCCTCTCCTGGGCCAGTTCCTCCTCTCCCTCTTGGTAGGGGCAGCGCACCACCGGGTGCCCGAACTCCCCACAGGCAAGGCACCAGCCTTGGTCCTCTAGACCACCGAGGAGGACCTCCAGATCCTGGCAGCCATCTCTCCAGTTCCAGCCTTCCATTTTCTTGTTGTTGTTGTTGTTGTTGTTGGGTTTTTTTTTAGTTTTTTTTTTTTTAACAAATTGCGGTTCCTGCTCTGGCCTGAGTCCTGGAGGCGCTGTTTTCCCGGTTCTGACACCACATGTGACAGGCTGGCTGCAGGGAGGAACTCAGACCAGAAATAGAAACACACAGCAGACAGAGACTTGGGGTTTTGGTGAAGCTGAGCGCGTGATCGCACTCAGCATTTAATAAACAAAATAATAGAACACAAAAACAGGACACGGCACTTGCGCCAAAATAAATAGACGAACAAAAACGGACTATCAATTAAACAAACGGTGGACGGACAGACACACAAACACGGTGAGTAAATAAATAAACAAACAAGTATCGTGCTGGTCCTACAGCACGCGATAGCAATTGTTATAAGTATTACTCTCCTTCTCTCTCCCGTTCTCCACTCAACGAACACACCACCCCGAGTGAGTGAAAACATGCAGCTTTTATGCAGTTGTACCGAGACTCGATTGCTAGTCAATCATTCAATTGGAATCTCGGTACAACTGCACGTGAATTAATTAAAGTGCAATTCCCGTGACCACACATTATATTATAACCAGCACGTGAAAGTGATTTGTGCCATCCTCGTGCCTAAATACAAATCTACATTTTTAAATACACGTGAAACACAGACCCGCTTATATCCCGTGTACCAATGACTATACACCAACATTTACACACAACACGTAACACAAAATACACACAGGGGGGCACTTTGCCACAGTGCAACAAAGTTTTTTTTTTGTTGTTGTTGATACCACCCTGATAGGATGTACTGTTTTTCAGTATAGGCACAGTTCTGATGTCCAGGATATCACCCCAATCACACTGAGTTCATTAGACTGTAGTGAGGGACTGCTGTTACAGCATAGACTGACACAATTAACCTGTATGTGAGGATGCTATTTGTGTATTTATAGTTTTCCTTTATACTTATCATACACTACTTGTAGCATCCCTTATATAAGTAAAACCATAGCAAAGTGTAATAAAGCATAGTAAAAGCGTGGTAAACCGCAGGTGAGCATGGTAAAGCCAGAGAGATATTGTAAAGCATATTTAAAAACATAGGCAATCTATGGTAAATACATTTGGATAACCATGGGAAAAGTATGGAACAGCTGCAAAATTACCATAAGGGCAGCAGTGTGGAGTAGTGGTTAGGGCTCTGGACTCTTGACTGGAGGGTTGTGGTTTAAATCCCAGTTGGGGGACACTACTGCTGTACCCTTGAGCAAGGTAATTTACCTAGATTGCTCCAGTAAAAACCCAACTGTATGTAAAAAAAAAAACAAAAAAACAATGATATCTGTATAATGTGAAATAATGTGATATCTTATAACAATTGCAAGTTGCCCTGGATAAGGGTGTCTGCTAAGAAATAAATAATAGAGGCTGTGTGGCCCAGTGGTTAAAGAAACAGGCTTGTAACCAGGAGGTCCCCAGTTCAAATCCTACCTCAGCCACTGACTCATTGTGTGACCATGAGCAAGTCACTTCACCTCCTTGTGCTCCGTCTTTCGGGTGAGACGTAGTTGAAAGTGACTCTGCAGCTGATGCATAGTTCACACACCCTAGTCTCTGTAAGCTGCCTTGGATAAAGGCGTCTGCTAAATAAACAAATAATAATAATAAAACTTTTAAAATGAAAATTACATTCTTACAAGGGTGATCTCTGACTTTTAACGACATATCATTTTATCTGAAGATCACATTTTCACTAATCTTATTTAGCGGATGCCTTCGCCCCAGGAGGTTCCTCTGGTAATTGCAGCTTTGAAGGAACTGAGAAGACATGGCATGAAGCTCATAGCTACTGCAGAAACCTCAACAAAGACCTGGTCACCATTCAAGACCAGGACAGGCTGAACAATATTTCAGGCATCATACTTGGTAACTCCACCTGGATCGGTCTGCATCGTGACAAAGAGAACTGGCAGTGGTCCAATGGAGGTGATGTCATCTACTCCAACTGGAGATCACAACTCTTCTGTGCTTCAGTCAATGCAAGTGGAGTGTGGAACAAATCACTCTGCAAGGAGAAGAAACCTTTCATGTGCTACAACGGTAGGATGAGATTCAATTAATCTGTTAATGAAACAGCTGAGTGGACTGGATAATGAAGCCAGGTCCAATGTTTTGTAAATGTCATATATAACTGTATATATATAACCTGTCTTAACAGACACCTGTACAAATAAAGAGCTAATTTATTGTTTCACAGGAAAGCATTTCAGTGACATTCATCCTCGCCAAGTTAGAGCTATTGGTATTATAAAAATAGATCACATGACAGACAGACACAAGAGGTGTCCATAACCCCACAGATTCAATACCGTGTAAAAGAAAGTCTTTCAGGTTTCATCATAACAAGATAAGTGATTCTCAAGATAAATGCATTAATCAATGTTACATACAGTCAGCCTCCATACATCCCCAGATTTTGAAACACTCAATAATGTGTGCTAAAGAAGTTCCTTAACAGCTCAATTGTACCAGTGGTTATCTATACAAGTGCAAATCTTTTGCATACAGATGGACTGCCTTCTGCCTCCACTATATCCCCCAGCTGGGAATAATGTATCCTTCTGGTGTTTGAAGGTAATAATTCCCTATATAAAACACAATATCATATTTTAACTGCAGGAGTGTCACTATACAATATATTTGGTGATTCTAGATGAAACATTTGTCTATCTGGCTTAGTTTAAGCTTAATATTTGTAATGGCAAATAATGACCCGTCCTCATCACTATGCCACCGCACCTCTGTGACAGACATTGCTTTTGATCTGCTGTTTGTGTTCACAGAGACCAGCAACATTGCTGAGAGATACACCCTGATTGAAGAACTGAAAACCTGGACTGAAGCTCAGCAGTACTGTAGAGAACACCACACTGACCTCGTCAGTATAAAGAACGCCAGTGAACATGCAGAACTAGTGAAGAAAGCGCAGGGCAAGCCCTTCTGGATAGGCCTGTTCAATAACCCGTGGAAGTGGTCACACCAGGGGGATAACTACACATTTCACAACTGGAACACAGGGGAACCAAACAATTGGAGATGCAATGAGAAATGTGTTGAGATAGCTCTAAGGGACAGTCAGAATCTACTCAGAGGTAAATGGAATGATCAGGATTGCAAGTTGAAGCTCCCCGTCTTCTGCTTTGATGGTAAGGCTTCCTGTCCAGTTTGTGTTCTTGTTCAGCTCAGTGTTTTTATCCCAGTCTGTGAGCAGGGACTCAGAGGCCCAGTCCATCTGATCCTATAGTAGCCAGGCTCACCGAGAGGGCAGGGAGGCCGGGGAGAGCGGAAACAAATGTGATCATTCAGTACCGAACATTCTTAGTTGGCAGAGCGATTTGTCTGGTTAATTCCGATAACGAACGAGACTCCAGCATGCTAACTAGTTATGCGACCCCGTGCAGTCGGTGCCAACTTCTTAGAGGGACTGGTGGCTATCAGCCACACAAGATGGAGCAATAACAGGTCTGTGATGCCCTTAGATGTCCGGAGCGTGTGCCTACCCTTCGCCGACAGACGTGGGTAACCCGTTGAACCCCATGCGTGCTAGGGATCGGGGATTGAAATTCTTTCCCATGAACGAAGAATTCCCAGTAAGTGCGGGTCATCAGCTCACGTTGATTAAGTCCCTGCCCTTTGTACACACCGCCCGTCGCTACTACCGATTGGATGGTTTAGCGAGGTCCTCGGATCGGCCCCGCCAGGTCACTCGCGCGTCCCTAGCAGAGCGCCGAGAAGACGATCAAACTTGACTTTCCAGAGGAAGTAAAAGTCGAAACAAGGTTTCCGTAGCTGAACCTGCGGAAGGATCATTAACGGCAGGCCCGGCTCGCGGCCCCCGTCCCAGACCACCCCTGCCCTGCGCTCCGGTGCAATGACACGGGGTGGTGGGGGAGGGCGTGTGATTATAGGTGTAAGGGATGATCCATCCAGAGGGGAATGGCATGATAAGGATTGCAGCTTGAAGCTCCCCTTCTTCTGCTTTGACGGTAAATCTGTTTTTCAAACTTTATAAACCCAGTAACAGATATAATAATATCCACTGTGAAAACACAGTTTCAACAATAAATCTACATGCATGCCTTTTAAAGTCAGTGCAAATGCAAAATCTTGTGAATGGTATCTTGAGTGCTTATAAAATAGCTTAGTACTGGGGGTGTAACATTATTAACGAACGCTACGATACATGTGATGGTCCTGATGGGCCACTTGTATGATGCATGATAAGATCAAATGTTCATTTAATAATGCTCCACTTTGTTAAAAGACAGAAATTAAATGGGATAGGGGGAGTATTTATTCATAACAACTATAAAACACACTTTTTCTTTCAATAACTATTTGGTGAACTACAATGAGCTGTGCGTGAGTTTTGAATTGTCAGGATATAAAGGATGCATACCTCTATTACTATATGATACACATAAAGGTCAATTTAAATTGATACATGAGTAATCATTAAATCCATACATCCTTCCATGTTAACAACTGTGCTAACAGAAGGTTTAATAATTGCTAACATGTTAATAAGCTAGTAGTAGGGGTCCCTACTACTGGTGATTCCAGCAAGAGTGTATTGGTGCTCCCGCGTGTTTGGGAAGCAAAATTGTTTCTCCTCATTGAGCTGTAGTGGACACTACTGGCCAGGTGCCTGCTGAGCTCAGGTGCACCTCGCTGACATCCTCCTTCAAGTTCCTGTGTGTAAAACAGGAAGCTGGCTTGGCTGTGGGATCGGGTGGGGAATTGCTGCGGTCAGGGAGTATACTAGTGCATTCTAAATTGGGAATGAAATCAGAGGTACATTTCATAACCACAAATCAACCCAAAGCAGCAAGACAGATTTCGAAAGAAAAAAATATACTGTGGCGATATATAGTGTATCTCTTTCAATAAGAAAGTTTATACAGTTGTTAAAAAATAAGTTCATTATGCCCATAAACTAGAGGGAATGAAGGGGGTTTCTAGTCAACTTTAAAATGCTGTCTTTGTGTTCAGATGTCCGGGATCTGGTCCTAGAGAAGGAGAATAAAACCTGGGAGGAAGCCGTTGACCACTGCAGAGCTCAGCACAGAGAGCTGGCCAGCATCGTCTCGGAGAAGGAGCAGCGCTATGCCGCCCACCTGTCTAAGCGTGCCAACTCCCCTCTGGTGTGGATCGGGCTGAGGCAGAGCCGGCTGTTTGGCTTCTGGTTCTGGATGAACAGCGAGCCCCTGGACTACACCCAGTGGAAAGGGGGGGTCCAGCCCCCTGCATACCCCGACTCCAGCCCCTGCGTAGCCATGACTACAGAGTCTGACCACCACTGGACTGAGAAACCCTGCTCGGAGAAGCTCAACTTCTTCTGCTTCTAAGGTACTTGCAGCCTGTCTGTCCTTGCTGATAAAAATCCTTACCTCAATGAAAAGCAGATCATCACTTATGAGAGTGTGCCATTGTTTACCATATACACTTTCGTAACCTTACATTTCTTACCTGTTTCATAGCCTACTATGTGTGTCTTTATTATTATTTGACAACTTACCAGGCTTACTATCTCATTGTTTTTTTTCAACCAAGGAGTCTGCTTTCTAAAGCTTTATTTCTGAAAAGCCGTGGTTTGGAAAAATGACCACAAGGGGTGCAGCTATATTTTCCCTCCCATCTGCAATTTTGTTTCTAACATTTAAATGGCAGATGTGCGCCGTCTAGTGGTTATTTTTCACTCAAGGAAAATGATCGCTCATTCAATCTCAGAAAGGTAAACTAAACAGCAGGATCAGTAATGATCATTATGACTAGGAATGTGAAAAGGAAATTGATTTTAAAACTTACTACACACCTACCGATGATGGCTCATAACATACCGACTGCAGTATCTATGTTTTAGTATCACTGCAATCCAAGTTAGAGTGATCTACTGGATATGTTCTGTTCTTTACAATAAAAATAATTGTGGATTGCTTGTCTTTGCACAGATTAGGGTGGCACCCAGAGGTCAGCTATCCACAAGAGGCTTCCTGGATATCCCTATCCAGATGAAGACAGGCTTAAAGATTATTATGAAAGGAAGTTTATTATAATCCAATATTAATGACACATTTCTCATTTATACTAACCGCGATCATTTCACTATTCTAGAATGCATACTATTTGATTGAGCTCTAGATTAGATTGTACTGTATTAACCTTTTCTGTAAAGTTGTGATGAAATTATTGCATTTCCATTTTATGAATGAACTGAAAAGTAATGTTATGTTCTAAATGAAAATCCTTTAAAAGAAAGAAGTCGTTTGTTACACTTGCAATGGAGTTTAAATACAACATGACTTACAACGTCCATTACTAAGCTGATCAAAGATAGCTGGGGGTTTTGAATGACTATAAAATCTTTTACCCGTTTGGAAAGGAAATCCAAGCCAGCTATAGTCCAGCTACAGGCAGGTCCACCTGATTCTATGTGCAGTCTTCTGCATGCAATGCCACATGGGGTGAAATCAATAGGCTTTGGTTAAGGGTTTCTCTGCTTTGTATGAATATAAATAGAGCTGTATTTGTCTGCATTTCTGGATGTACAGTATTTTTGCTGAATTATTTCAATAAAAGTTTTAATTTCAATCTTTGTCTACTTTATTGACCGATATCACCCAGACTTGTCATGATATATAGATGGGTATATAGGCAAGTATGTCAATGGCATTAATAATAGCAGAAATGATACTATACCTGTCAACTTTTGAAAAGGTTTGCTGACATAAGGAGGTTTAACAGTAGAGTTCTGAGCAAAATACAAGAGAATGTCTGTCCAGGGAGTTGTATGGGAGAAGTGTTCAAAAAACATGAGAATCCCAGCAAATAAGAGAGAGTTGACAGGTCTGTGATACTCACTTTTCAAAATGATTGACCATTATCAGGGTTCTTTGTGCAAAAAACTATTTACACACAACAAGAATAACCAGCCCTCACAAGCGTGTTCTACCTAGTTTTTATTTATATTTTACATTTTAAAACAAATAATAATATTAAAATGTTCAGTTAAGAGCCTTGACGACTTTAATTTCACATGTATAGCCATACATTCTCTCAGTTACTGCTTCAGGTTTTAAAATGGCAGTGTTACGTCACATTCTCACAGCTGTAATTGCTTACATACAGTAGGCTATCACCAGGCTATTAACACACAGCAGAATATTATATAAAATAAAATAAAAATAAAAAAAAAATAAAAAACTTGGCAGGACTGGTTTTCTAAAACTGAATATTGAAAATAAGTTACTGTGACAAGAATGGCAAAAGGAACCAGAATATTATAATAATAATAAAAATAATAATAATACAGTAAGCACTCTGATATAAGACACTCAGGGGAGACGTTTAGGAGGACATAGAGATGTTTCAGGCTCCTGTAAGTGGATTGTTTGTGCACTGGGCTTGCAACGTATTATGACTTTTAATAATCAAGAAAATCACACAGACTCATTCAATTTGAAGTTTTAATGAAATCAGAGTAGTATTAGTACCCCTTTGATTTATTAAAAGCTTAAAAAATGGATTGAGTAGTTACAGACTACGTCGAATCCCAGCTGACAAGCAATTAAGTATAATAGCATTAATACTTCAGCACGTTAATGGTTATAACATGTTTAGGCTATGCGTGCATAAAGCTAAAAATGCCCAACGCTAAATCATACAGCATCCAATATATCACTCTCCAAAGCTAAAACATAAATCCTATACCTTATAGCAATGCATCAATATAAAAGAGATATAGATTCAAAATAGTTCTTACCTTCCAAAATATATATGGAAATGTAAAATATAATGTAAGGACAGGAACTGTCTTCAAAGGCAAAGACTTCTGAATACAGCAATCAACTCGATCAGAGATCTTCAGAGCATGGATCACATCAGCTTGTAGTTAGCAAGTTGAGTGACACTTGACTAGGATTTTACCTTTTTACAGAGTTTTTGCTTTGCTTTTTATATCAGGTGTCATAATTAAATCTTAAACATTTAATATTCCTTGACAGCTCATGTCCTTCAAGTGAATAACATTTTCAAATACACCCAGTAACTCTTTCTATAAGATTAATTGGCCATCATCCCATAATCCACCTCCCCTACATTTCCAAAATATGTGAGGTGAACTTTTGAACTGATGTTATTCTCTTTTGGTACCAGGGAGTTACTGAATACAGCACACAAGTGAATACAATTATAGATATAAAAAATACATATAGAGATGTGTTTTAATATATGATATATTTAATTACTCCAACCTGGGTTTAAAATAGACTTCCCTTTTAGCATTAAAAACATCCTCTGCAGTAAGTTGGCTTTATTTCATGTATAGATGTTAACAAAGTCATATTGGATAAATTCTGGTAGATGCTTCATAGCAAACTTTTAAGTCTGCAATTATATATCCAATTATTTTCACTTAAATCCAGTCTATCAAGAAAACAGTCAAAATATAACAGTCCCATTTTAGCTATTCAATGCTTTAAACTAAATGTGACCTCTGACCTCTGTTTTTTACAAAAAAATCCTTTCATGGACCAGAAAATATTTTTTAAAAAGATCAGCCATCATAGAAACCATTTTTTTTAAAACTACTGACTAGTAAGTCTAGCTTCAGTTGCCCACACATGGTACTGCTTTGCTTCAGGCAAAGACAAGGTTAACAAATGAATTACGTTCTGTTTGGCAGACCTACTATATGCTTGACACAGACTGGTACCATTCTACTTTGACTGAAGTTTTTAAGTTAATTTCTGCACTATATTCTCTTAGTTTCAAACGCGTACAGTTCTTCTGTTATAATAAAACATTTACACTTATATTCTGTTTGAATTATTCTAGAATACCTGTGTTTAGCTTAAGGACTACTTTCAGATGAAGCTTATTTCTTTTTTTCTAAATAAGAAACTTGACTGTGAACATTTGAGTTAATTCAATGAAATTCTCATTTCTGCCTTTCTCCTCAAGGTTATAAACCTTGGCACCAGTAGCTCAGACAAAGACAAGCTTAGCTCATTTCACAGGTGTTTTTTGGTCAGCGTTACCCCAACCCAGCTCCCTTTTTACTCAGACTTAGAAAGATCCAATAATATTTTTTTACTGTTAAAACAGAATAAACAGGAATATAGAATCCTCTAACATAACTGTAGGTCAATGCAGAGCATATTATAACTTTTTGTATGAACAGTGTGTTTTAACAATGTGTGCTGGCTTTATATTCTTTAAAACACAGTACAGTTATTACAACATTTTAACACATATGCAGTTTCACAAATGTTCAATTTGTATCACAAAGATCAGCCTGCTTCCAGTAGCAGTCACAGGTGTGTCTTTAAAAGCCTGATACCTGCAAAAACTTAAATCTTGTTAGCTGGGCTCCCATCTCTACATTCTCATTCCAATGATCAGTGGGAAGACTTCAAATAAATTAAACTTTCTATCAAAGAGCCGTCCATCTCTGCAACATACACCTTTCACTCAAAAAAGGTGATTGCACCTTGTACAAGGGAAGATGGGTTTTAGAGTCACTCGTGACAAAACACACGTCTCGGTGTTATCATGCGGTAGCACATTAGTGTCAATGATCTGCACTGTGACAACCAACCCCGCTCTCCCCTACTATACATGCAATGGTCAATTGTGAATATACTGCATGCACTAGTTACTGTAAAGACAATAATCTGTGTTTGGAGAGAGTCGGGATGCTTTATATTGCTATAGAAATGTGATCAATAAGGAATACAATATTTACAGAAAATATTATAAAAACTGTAACAAACTCTGTGAATGCAGTAGCTAATTGCATCGAGAGCAGCAACTTCCGGACTATAATATTAGTAATATTATTAAGGCACTAAATGGCTGGAAAGTACAGTATTTTTTTTTTTTAATTACGCATGTTGCATTTTATTCACCCAAAATACATTTTACTCCCACACAGCCTGATTTTAAGAAGGCACATTTCTAGAGAGAAAATAGAGGTCTAATTGTAGTCTTTATTTTTCAACAGGAGCAGGTTCATTTCTCCTACTCACAAAGCCTTTTGCGACTTCTGCTTGTGACTGATTCGATTGAAATGGCAATTGGTTCTCCGGTTCCTTAACAAGCCAATTAGTTACTTTTCAAATCTGGACTTCCATTTAACTGGAAAAACAACAAAGAAGCACACATGTCATCGCAACAATGGAGGAAAAAAGACAGGAAAAATCCATTCTTAGCCACCCAAGTTGAGATTTGCTTAATGGGATTTTAGCACATGAAATTGGTAAAAAGTCCAGAGCCACTGCTAAATTTAAAATAGATGATTTCCATTACTTGAGAGGAGGTGTTAAAACTTCATGCTAATATTGGACTCAGCTCTCGCCAAGATAAGCACCAACTAAGACATCTTCTTTTACTGTAAACTAATGTGATCCATCTGCATTTCCTTCCATCTGATGATGCAGATATCCTTCTGCCTGGTGTTGATGGCTGAAGTGTAATGCTGGCTCCAGGGATCAGGCTATTTTGCCTCCCTGGCGCATCAGCACACAATGCTTGCAATGCTGGCTCCAGGGATCAACCACAGTGCAGCCTCCCTAGTGCATCAGGATGACAACTGTCTGGACTGAGCTGAGTAAGGTACTTCTCTGGGGTCTTCAAGTGGGTACCTTCCATCCTTGTTGTTTCGTCAGCTAGCCCATAAGACCTTGAGGGCTCGACAGTGATTCTCAGATCTAAAATGGAAAATTACCTGTATGGTAACAATTTCCTGGGAGACAGTCAGCATGGTTTTAGGAAAGGGAGACTGTGTCTAACTAACCTGCTTGATTTTTTTGAGGATGCAACATTGACAATGGATAATTGCAAAGCATACAACATGGTTTATTTAGATTTCCAGAAAGCTTTTGACAAAGTCCCGCATAAAAGATTAATTCTCAGACTGAACGCAGTAGGGATTCAAGGAAATGCATGCACATGGATTAGGGAGTGGTTAACATGTAGAAAACAGAAAGTACTGATTAGAGGAGAAACCTCAAAATGGAGCGAGGTAACCAGTGGTGTACCATAGGGATCAGTATTAGGTCCTCTGCTATTCCTAATCTATATTAATGATTTAGATTCTGGTATAGTAGGCAAACTTGTTAAATTTGCAGACGACACAAAAATAGGAGGAGTGGCAAACTGTTGCAGCAGCAAAGGTCATTCAAAATGATTTAGACAGCATTCAGAACTGGGCAGACACATGGCAAATGATATTTAATAGAGAAAAGTGTAAAGTACTGCACGCAGGCAATAAAAATGTGCATTATAAATATCATATGGGAGTGTGGCAATGTGGCCACGCCCTTGTGCGTAGTTTATGTTTATATGTTACGTGTTGTGTGTAAATGTTGGTGTATAGTCATCGGTACACGGGATATAAATGGGTCTGTGTTTCACGTGTGATTTAAATTGTATATTTGTATTTAGGCACGAGGATGGCACATCACATCACATGCATTTAAAGTATTAGTATGTGAACACGGGAAAGTGCACTTTAATTAATTCACGTGCAGTTGTACAGAGATTCCAATTGAATGATTGATTAGCAATCGAGTCTCGGTACAACTGCATAAAAGCAGCATGTTTTCACTCACTCGGGGTTGTGTGTTCGGTGAGTGGAGAACGGGTGTGGAGAAGGAGAAAATAAAAAGTAAACCAAGGAAAAAGTAAATATATGTTTTCACTCACCGTGTTTGTTCGTTTGTCTGTTAGTCCACCGTTTGGTAGTGTTTAGTCCGTTTTGTTTGTCTGTTTATTTTGGCTCAAGTGCCGTGTCCTGTGTTTTGTGTTCAAACCTTTTATTTTCTGTTCTGTCTAATTATTAAATGCTGAGCGCGATCACGCGCTCAGCTTCATCAAAACCCCAAGTCTCTGTGTGTTACTTCCTGTTTCTGGTCTGACGTCACCCACTGCAGCCGTCTTTGTGACACGTGGTGTCAGAAGTGGGATTACCAGCGCCACCTAGACGCCGACCAGAGCAGGAACCGCAATTTGTTGTTTAAAAAAAACAAAACAAAGAAAAAACAACAACAAAAAAATAAATAAATAAAAAATGGAAGGCTGGAACTGGAGAGATGGCTGCCAGGATCTGGAGGACCTCCTCGGTGGTCTAGAGGACCAAGGCTGGTGCCTTGCCTGTGGGGAGTTCGGGCACCCGGTGGTGCGCTGCCCCTACCAAGAGGGAGAGGAGGAACTGGCCCAGGAGAGGAAGGTGAGGAGGTGGCAGAGAAGGGGAAAGGGGAAGAGGAAGGCAGAGCGTCCACTGCCCAAGTCTCCACCAGCAGAGGAAGAATGCCTGTTGGTTTTGCCTCCAGAGCCCAGGAGGGAGGAAACAGAGCCTTTCCCGTCCTCTGAGGAGATGCTAGACTGGGTGTCGGACCCGGAGTGGAGCGGGGAGGACCTCCCACTGTTTGTTGACCTGCTGTGGGCCAGAGATGGGGAATGTTGGGAACGCTGGGAACAACATTTCTACCCAGTGCCCTTCGTGAACCCGGCAGCCGTGGTGATTAATTACTTGGCTGCCGATATGGGACTGCCCAAGCAGGTTGCATTCCAAGTGGGAGGAATCACGCCTACCTGCATCCTCAATGGGTTGAAGGGAGATGACATGCAGCTCCCATCTCCACCAGCAGAGGAAGAATGCCTGCTGGTTTCGCCTCCAGAGCCTCCAGAGCCAGCAGTAGTTTCGCTGCCGGAGAAGGGGGGAGGTCAGGAGACCACCCCCCAAGCAGCCTTTCCGCTGCCAGGACTACCCCGGCTGGAGGAGCCAGACTGGTGGCCACGCCCTTGTGCGTAGTTTATGTTTATATGTTACGTGTTGTGTGTAAATGTTGGTGTATAGTCATTGGTACACGGGATATAAATGGGTCTGTGTTTCACGTGTGATTTAAATTGTATATTTGTATTTAGGCACGGGATGGCACATCACATCACGTGCATTTAAAGTATTAGTATGTGAACACGGGAAAGTGCACTTTAATTAATTCACGTGCAGTTGTACCGAGATTCCAATTGAATGATTGACTAGCAATCGAGTCTCGGTACAACTGCATAAAAACAGCATGTTTTCACTCACTCGGGGTTGTGTGTTCGGTGAGTGGAGAACGGGTGTGGAGAAGGAGAAAATAAAAAGTAAACCAAGGAAAAAGTAAATATTTGTTTTCACTCACCGTGTTTGTTCGTTTGTCTGTTAGTCCACCGTTTGGTAGTGTTAATCCGTTTTGTTTGTCTGTTTATTTTGGCTCAAGTGCCGTGTCCTGTGTTTTGTGTTCAAACCTTTTATTTTCTATTCTGTCTAATTATTAAATGCTGAGCGTGATCACGCGCTCAGCTTCATCAAAACCCCAAGTCTCTGTGTGTTACTTCCTGTTTCTGGTCTGACGTCACCCACTGCAGCCGTCTTTGTGACAGGGAGATACTGAAATTGAAGAAGGAATCTATGAAAAAGACCTAGGAGTTTATGTTGACTCAGAAATGTCTTCATCTAGACAATGTGGGGAAGCTATAAAAAAGGCCAACAAGATGCTTGGATATATTGTAAGAAGTGTTGAATTTAAATCAAAGGAAGTAATGTTAAAACTTTACAATGCATTAGTAAGACCTCACCTAGAATATTGTGTTCAGTTCTGGTCACCTCGTTACAAAAAGGATGTTGCTGCTCTAGAAAGAGTGCAAAGAAGTGCAACCAGAATTATCCCGGGTTTAAAAGGCATGTCGTATGCAGACAGGCTAAAAGAATTGCGGCGATCTGATTCAAGCATTCAAGATCCTAAAAGGTATAGACAATGTCGATCCAGGGGACTTTTTTGACCTGAAAAAAGAAACAAGGACCAGGGGTCACAAATAGAGATTAGATAAAGGGGCATTCAGAATAGAAAATAGGAGGCACTTTTTTACACAGATAATTGTGAGGGTATGGAACCAACTCCCCAGTAATGTTGTTGAAGCTGACACCTTGGGATCCTTCAAGAAGCTGCTTGATGAGATTCTGGGATCAATAAGCTACAAACAACCAAACGAGCAAGATGGGCTGAATGGCCTCCTCTCGTTTGTAAACTTTCTTCTTATGTTCTAAGTAACCCTCTCAGCGGTGGCAGTTTAAATGAAACCCGAGAGGGGTCATGTCTTAACTAGCGCGTGTATTTTGCTGTACTAAGTGGGCATGTCAGTGTTTTGCACCTTTTGAAAATAAGATGTTATTTTCAAAATAGAACTAATTACTGACTTCAATTGCTTAACACGCTGTAATACGAGTGCATTTTCATGAAGTGCTCACCCTGAAATGCACAGCTGACGTAGAGGACTTTTGAAAATACAGTTTGCCACCTATCAGGTGTAGCAAAGAGTTAATTACTCAATGACCCACAACCTTATCTGGAGCGCAGGGTCCAGTACATTAGAAACTCTACAGTATTTTCCCCCCACAAGTCTTCAGTTTATTAAAATGTGCTATCGGTTTGTTAATTGATATAAAATGTAGTGCTCTCCACAAAATGTATTTTTAAAAGCCAGATTAGGGCCTCCTTCATACTTTGCTACAGCTTTGAAAATGCCCCCTTGATATATCATGCTGATATATATAATCTACCTTCTTATTAAACTCAGAAGCCTCCTTTCCTAGGCATACCCACATGCTTACTTAACTGCTGAACAAACGCTGTGTTGTGCAGTGCAAAGCAAAGCTGAGAAACGGGGCAGTGGAGAGGGGTTCTGACTCCATGCTCTGTGAAAACTGCAATACCCTGCCCTCCATGGTTCAGACCTTTACAATACAAGGGAGAAGTCAAAGGCTTTATAACATACCTGTAAGAGACAGATATGACCCTTCTAAAGTGCAGTATCCTGCGGTAAAAGATGCAGAATGGAACAAAACGCAGTTTAATCCAGGTTAAGCAGAGACATTAATGATGAAATCCAGTTACAGATGATGAAGGCTTGTGCAAACCCTGTTAGACTAAAGCACAGAGTAAAATGGGAAAGTGCAAAATCACAGTGCAATAGCACACTTTATAATGGGACACAGGCAATGAACAGGCAAACAGGTTCATCTGTTTTATTATTTATTAATATTCACACCAAGCAGTTACAGATAGCATGTTATAATATCATTAGCGAGACAATTTAAGAGCCTGCCATTTAGAATGAAGGACTTAGAACAAGCCTTTTACAGTAGCCTTTCACAGAAATTACTGGAATTCTGATTAATTCATGAAAACTTTGTTTCTTTGAATAAGTTATCAATATCAGGCTACTGGCAAGCCCAAGAACTCAGGGATTAATTTGTAAATGTACAATGTTCCTATCAAGCTGTGCATTATGGAGTCAAATAAACTTGTCCAACATAAACCTTTAAAAGTTTTAAAAGATACAGTTTCAGGTAACCTAACTAAAAATAGTTGGTCTGTCGAAACTATAACAAAAAAAGAAATATATAATAAGAAAAAAATATTGATGCATTTTACTGATACTTGATTATATGTTTTACTAGAGATGCATGTCAAAATGCCCTGAAACCCCACTGGGTATCTCAGGGCTTGGGGCACCCCTCCTCCTCATCCTTGTGGAAAATCTCTCCATTTTGTTTTCTCCAGCGCAATTTAACACCGCCCATTGGAGTCGACTTGGAGAGGTGCTCCCGAATCTGAAACAAGAAGCACAATGTTACCAAAGAGCTATCTGTCTATCTAGTTGTCCATTTACCAGGTGAGGAGATGGGGAGCTGCAAATAGAAACACAAAGACACGACTGGCTGCATGAAACCCCGTGGAGTAATTCCAGCTAATAAAATCATTCTATAAATCTTAACCAGTTTGCACTTCCATTGGCACATGTAGCCAATACGTCATTTCACCTCAGCAGTGTCTTCTGGGTCAACGCATCTTACTGGCTGAAGGCATGCCAGTTAATAAGGGAAGCAGCTGATTGGTTATTTACAGGATAGAAGCCAGTGAATGGGGTGGGGAGAATTACTCTCCAGGTGAAATGACCCATGAAGTACAAGACAGTCATAAAGCATGGTTTCTTTAACCTGGTGTAGTACCAGACATGTTTTGAAATTAAAATACATGTTTGCAGTCACATGTGTTTCTTTTGAAAGTGCACATTTGAGACCTATAAAATGAATAGATTTGCATTGCAGAGATTTTATGGAACTATCTTGCGAGCTGCAATTACTTTAAGTGTCCATTTTAAGTCTGGCACTAAGCGATACATTCTATCCATCGTCTATTTGGAAAAATCTGGGAAATGAGAGTGAAACTATAAAAGCCTTCAGCAAAAGTCTTCATCAGTAATCTGAAAATGAGAGTAGCCAGTCTGACACTGAGGGTTCACAAATCAAAAAAACTTGGATTCTGAAAGGGAATGTCACCTACCTGCTCTAAAATGGCTTCGCTCACTTTGGGGTCTTCAGGATTCATTCCTCTTGGTGCGGTAAATTTGACCCTTCCGATTGCCATGTGATCTGTGCAGCAGACAATGTGCAGCATGTTAGCGACTATCAAATACAAAATAAATCGTTTTAATTGTGCATTTAAGGTTGCAGGCGTCTGTGGTGAATTGTTTTGTGCTAATGTAAGACTTTTCTGAGACTTCATGTGGGTTTAGACAACCGAGACCATTCCAAGGTGACATTAAATCAGAGTCCAACGATACAGGCCTTCAACATCAACTCACTTACTGTTCACCCGCTGCATAACGTGAGCACACACCACAAGCGAGTGGTGGAGCTGCGCTACTGCTAAAACATTCCCTCCAGGAAACACAATATCACAAACTGTTACTATTAAACATTGTACATAGTTTCCCTTTTAATTGTTAGCAACAAATATTATTTAAACTTTCTAAGTATTATAACGTCTACCCATTGCTTAACCATTTAAATATAACCGATATAACTGTTACACTAATGTAACGGTCAGTGTTATGTGATGCCCTGCTTTTAGGGATTCTGTCCCCTGTCTGTGAGATGAGATTAAAAGCTCATAACCAAGAATGCAGGCGAGCCCGGCTCGTTTGCATTGTGGTTAAGATGCTCGCTTGTGGTCTCTCTAGTTCTCTAATATGCTCTCTGTATCCAGTTCCCTCCTGGCTCTTCTCTGTTTGCTGTCTATGGTTTGGGCTGGTATGTTAATAGAGACGGCCACTGGCCTTATAACCTGGAATGTGAGCTTTGTTCCCTGTCCTGCCCCCCCAAGGTATGCTACAATATTACCATCGAGCTGTGCTAATATTTCATTATCTGTTTCTAAGGCGTCTGGTGAGCCTGGCTACTATAGGATCAGATGGACTGGGCCTCTGAGTCCCTGCTCACAGATTGGGGTAAAAACACTGAGCTGAACAAGAACACAGACTGGACAGGGAGCCTTACCGTCAAAGCAGATAAAGGGGCGCTTCAACTTGCAATCCTGGTCATTCCATTTACCTCTGAGTAGATTCTGACTATCCCTTACAGCTATCTCAACACAGTTCTCATTGCCTCCCGCATTGTTTGGTTCCCCTCCGTTCCAGTTGTGAAATGTGTAGTTATCCCCCTGGTGTGACCACTTCCACGGGTTATTGAACAGGCCTATCCAGAAGGGCTTGCCCTGCGCTTTCTTCACTAGGTCTTCATTTTCACTGGCACTCTTTATACTGACGAGGTCGGTGTGGTGTTCTTTACAGTACTGCTGAGCTTCAGTCCAGGTTTTCAGTTCTTCAATCAGGGTGTATCTCTCAGCGATGTTGCTGGTCTCTGTAAACACAAACAGCAGATCAAACGGAGTTGCAGTGGTTCTGAAGCAAAAAAAATAGAAATTATTATTATTATTAATAATAATAATAATAATAATAATAATAATAATAATAATAATAATAATAAATCTTAACAGTAAAGCAACAGGTATTTCTTTACCTGTGTAGCACATGAAAGCTTTCTTCTCATTGCAGACTAGATCCTCCCACTCTCCCTGTGAATTGACTGAAGCACAGAAGAGCTCTGCCTTCCAGTTGGGGTAGAAGATGACATCATCGCTGTTAGACCACTGTGTGTCATCACGATACAGTCCGATCCAGGCAGCAGCATTGAGAGAAGCTCCTGTAATATTTAAGAGCTGCTCTGCTTCTTCCTGGCTGTGCACAGTGGCCAGGTCTGTGTGCTTCTCTCTGCAGTAGCTCTGAGCTTCAGACCAGCTCATCTCAGCTTTCACAAACAAGAGTTTTCTGAGGTGGTTAGAAGCGGGTATAAAACAACCTTAAAAAAAACACCAAAAAAACACCATGAATATACATGCTGTTCTGAAGGAATTTGAATGAATGTACAGCCAGACAGACACTCTCAATAACATGCAAACTAATAACCCGACGTCCATGAGAACTGGAAATGTGAAGCGTGATATACGTACCTACGAGCGCCTCCACTGAACTTCACAGGGGATTGCATTCCCAAAAATGAGCCACTTCTGCATAATAAAAGTTATACAGTGTACACTGCCCCACACACAGTGTTATACATGTAGACAGAAAGCTGCTGTTCTCTGATCTGGCTGCATAATATAAAGAATGTCTCAGTTTTCAAAACATGCCCTTTTCAAACGTCTGTCAGATTTTCATACACTAAAAAAACAAGCTTGGAATGTTTTATTGTTCATCTTAATGTGATGTTAGAGACAGCATGCTGTACATCATTGACAAGGGTGTGTTTCTTCAGGGATACCAAGCTTTTAAAGAACATAAGAATGATACTGTAGCAAGATATTTAGTGATCACACATGTGCAAACATGTACAGATACAGACTTTTTAAAACATACTTGTATCTCATGGGTTAAAGCTTGGAGGAAATGACATCCTCTGTGCCAAGATCCATGCAACATATTATAGTCTGTTAACTTTGAAAGTGTATTTGTGTCTGTCTGTGTGTGTCTCTCTCTGTGGGTGTGTTCAGTCTGTGCAGTCCTTGTCTATCTGGTCATTTAACTCTCTCTATCTGTTATATAGCTACTGGTGAGGTTGCTGATGCAAATCATGTCATTGCAAACCGAACCTTTCTACCCTGTGATTGTATTGTTAGTGTACTGATTCACCCAATTAGCAGTTCAATTTTTAAAAAATATGCAACAGTCAGATCTACTAATATAATTACAGTGCTCCCTCGCTGTAACGCGGGTCGCCGCGGGAAACATAACAACACACATCTGACTAAAATACAAAATAAAATAACTCCCTCTCTATAATGCACATACAGTGAAGCAAAAATGTAACTTTCCGCGAATTAACCATAGATAAAGCACCGTGTAATCAACGCTATATTTTAATAAAAGGTAACATTCCCACTCGTGGATCATTTTAATTAGCAATTTTTAAACTATAAATAGACTGGCTAAATGGCGGTCAGGAGTTCAGTTCGAAGCGACAGACAAGCAAACGAAGTACGAGGAGAGCGGGTCGGGAGAGGGGAAGAGGGAATGGGCTCGCCCCAGGTTCGGCTGCCGGACGGGGCTGAAGCGAAACTGAAGGGTCTGGTCTCCCGGGAGAAAGCTGCAGCTCCACTCGCAGCAAAAAAAGTAAATAAATTAGGAAAGATAACCATGTAATAGGCCTAATTTGTATTTAGTTATAAAAGCCTCATAGCGAGGGAGCACCATATATCCAGGATGACAGACCCACTACAGCCACTGGGTCATTACAAGGAAGTCATTTATATGGGAGGATTTAAAAAAAAAAGCTTTTGAAAAGATGATCGTCCAGTGAGGTACATTTAAATTAGAATTAGCATTATGAACAGAGGTGTAGAATATGGCCCAAATGTCATTATTACCTATTCTACTGCTGAAGGCTGGTTTAGAGACTTCCTTGCATAACTTAACATTATGTAGCCCAAGATTAGTGCTAATGGGGTTCTGTGAAACCAGACCATGTATAGATGTGGATGAAATAATGCAAGACTCCCTACCTGCAAGACACAGCAGGACCAGAGCAGTCTTCTCCATCCTAGAGGTCTCAAGAAGTCTGACCGTCCTTTCAGAGTGTTCAGAAGACAGGTTGGTTTGGAGCAGAGTCCCCAACTGGACCTTTATGCCAGTGCAATATCTCTTCTGCGCAGTCACTGTGTGTGTGCAGGGACAGGAGCGTGACTGTGGGGGACGCACACCATGTGATCTGTATACAGATATGTCAATGTTTTAACCAAATGAGGATTCGTTCAGTACAGGAACATGCATGAAGGTGTCTTTGTTTTTTGTTTTATAATTTGAATTTTGTGTTTCTGTTTGGTTTAGTCAGGTTCCCTGCCCAAATAAGGGACTAACAGGAAATATAACCAGTAGAGAAAAAAACAAGAAAAAACAAGCACATAATGTAGGTGGTTATCTGTGTGCATTGTGATGGAAAACAAGCCTTTAATAACACAGACTCTTCACGCTGTCTGACCCTCTAGAATATAATACTGCATGATAGAGAAAATATATATAAAACTCGTACAGCTTTGAACTTCAATTTAGATCCTTTCTGAAACTGAGAATTCGAGACTTACATTTACTACATGGGGTGTGCTGGCACACAGTATGCCAGTAAGATTGCATACCCTATAATGTTGAAAGAAGTTTGATATGAAGGAAACATTTCCAGGCTGTTGTATTTTCTTTTGAACAGCTGTCTGAAAGTTTAATGCATACCAGGGCCCTGTTAACAAAGCTTCAACTCAGAAGTCAAATATATCATTTATGTTAAACGTCACATAAGTATCTGGAGTGCAGGGTCCAGTACATTAGAAACTCTACATACAGGATTTTTTCCTCACAAGTCTTCAGTTTATTAAACTGCTCTACAGGTGATGTTTGTTAATTGATTTAAAATATAGTGCTCTCTAGAAATGTATTTCTTAAAGCCAGACTAGGGCCTCCTTCACACTTTGCCATTTGGACGAAAAAGCTTTGAAAAAGCCCCCTTGATATATCATGCTGATATATGTAATCTACCTTCTTATTAAACTCAGAAGCCTCTTTTCCTAGGCATACCCACATGCTTACTTAACTACTGAACAAACGCTGTGCTGTGCAGTGCAAAGCAAAGCTGAGAAACGGGGCAGTGGAGAGGGGTTCTGACTCCAAGCTCTGTGAAAACTGTAATACCCTGCCCTCCATGGTTCAGACCTTTACAATACAATGGAGAAGTCAAAGTCTTTATAACATACCTGTAAGAGACAGATATGACCCTTCTAAAGTGCAGTATCCTGCGGTAAAAGATGCAGAGTGGAACAAAACGCAGTTTAATCCAGGTTAAGCAGAGACACTAATGATGCAATCCAGTTACAGATGATGAAGGCTTGTGCAAACCCTGTTAGACTAAAGCACAGAGTAAAATGGGAAAGTGCAAAATCACAGTGCAATAGCACACTTTATAATGGGACACAGGCAATGAACAGGCAAACAGGTTCATCTGTTTTATTATTTATTAATATTCACACCAAGCAGTCACAGATAGCATGTTATAATATCATTAGCAAGACCATTTAAGAGCCTGCCATTTAGAATTAAGGACTTAGAACAAGCCTTTTACAGTAGCCTTTCACAGAAATTTCTGGAATTCTGATTAATTCATGAAAACTTTGTTTCTTTGAATAAGTTATCAATATCAGGCTACTGGCAAGCCCAAGAACTCAGGGATTAATTTGTAAATGTACAATGTTCCTATCAAGCTGTGCATTATGGAGTCAAATAAACTTGTCCAACATAAACCTTTAAAAGTTTTAAAAGATACAGTTTCAGGTAACCTAACTAAAAATAGTTGGTCTGTCGAAACTATAAGAAAAAAAGAAATATATAATAAGAAAAAAATATTGATGCATTTTTCTGATACTTGATTATATGTTTTACTAGAGATGCATGTCAAAATGCCCTGAAACCCCACTGGGTATCTCAGGGCTTGGGGCACCCCTCCTCCTCCTCATCCTCATCCTTGTGGAAAATGTCTCCATCTTGTTTTCTCCAGCGCAATTTAACACCGTCCATTGGAGACGACTTGGAGAGGTGCTCCCGAATCTGAAACAAGAAGCACAATGTTACCAAAGAGCTATCTGTCTATCTAGTTGTCCATTTACCAGGTGAGAAGATGGGGAGCTGCAAATAGAAACACAAAGACACGACTGGCTGCATGAAACCCCGTGGAGTAATTCCAGCTAATAAAATCATTCTATAAATCTTAACCAGTTTGCACTTCCATTGGCACATGTAGCCAATACGTCATTTCACCTCAGCAGTGTCTTCTGGGTCAACGCATCTTACTGGCTGAAGGCATGCCAGTTAATAAGGGAAGCAGCTGATTGGTTATTTACAGGATAGAAGCCAGTGAATGGGGTGGGGAGAATTACTCTCCAGGTGAAATGTCCCAGGAAGTACAAGACAGTCATAAAGCATGGTATCTTAAACCTGGTGTAGTACCAGACATGTTTGCAATCGCATGTGTTTCTTTTAAAAGTGCACATTTGAGACCTATAAAATGAATAGATTTGAATTGCAGAGTGATTTTATGAAACAATTTTCTGAGCTGCAATTTCTTTAAGTGTCTGTTTTAAGTGTAGCACTCAGTGATACATTCTATCCATCGTCTATTTGGAAAAATATGGGAAGTGAGAGTAAAACTGTAAAAGCTTTCAGCCAAAGCCTTCATCAGTAATATGAAAAAGAGAGCAGGGTTCAGATATCACAAAAACTTGGATCCTGAAAGGGAATGTCACCTACCTGCTCTAAAATGGCTTAGCTCACTTTGGTGTCTTCAAGATTCATTCCTCTTGGTGCGGTAAATTTGACCCTTCCGACTGCCATGTGATCTGTGTAGCAGACAATGTGCAGCATGTTAGCGACTATCAAATACAAAATAAATCGTTTTAATTGTGCATTTAAGGTTGCAGACATCTGGGGTGGATTGTTTTGTGCTAATGTAAGACTTTTCTGAGACTTCATGTGGGTTTAGACAACTGAGACCATTCCAAGATGACATTAAATCAGAGTCCATCGATACAGGCCTTCAACATCAACTCACTGACTGTTCACCCGCTGCATAACGTGAGCACACACCACAAGCGAGTGGTGGAGCTGCGCTACTGCTAAAACATTCCCTCCAGGAAACACAATATCACAAACTGTTACTATTAAACATTGTACATAGTTTCCCTTTTAATTGTTAGCAACAAATATTATTTAAACTTTCTAAGTATTATAACGTCTACCCATTGCTTAACCATTTAAATATAACCGATATAACTGTTACACTAATGTAACGGTCAGTGTTATGTGATGCCCTGCTTTTAGGGATTCTGTCCCCTGTCTGTGAGATGAGATTAAAAGCTCATAACCAAGAATGCAGCCGAGCCCGGCTCTTTTGCATTGTGGTTAAGATGCTCGCTTGTGGTGTCTCCAGTTCTCTAATATGCTCTCTGTATCCAGTCCCCTCCTGGCTCTTCTCTGTGTGCTGTCTATGGTTTGGGCTGGTATGTTAATAGATGGCCACTGGCCTTATAACCTGGAATGTGAGCTTTGTTCCCTGTCCTGCCCCCCAGGTACGCTACAATATTACCATCAAGCTGTGCATTGTGTGTCCTAATGCCTCATTAACTGTATTTCTAAGGCATCAGATGATCAAAGTTTTCAATGATGTTTCTGGAATCAAATAAAGTGGTTAAAAAAAAACATTGTTTCAAAGGGTACATGTTCTGGTATGAGGAAACCCAATCGACAGGCTGTATTTTTGTTCATAGATTTCACAATTTCCCTGAAAATAAACTCATTGCCGTGTAATATTGTAGTTCCTCGTCAAAATTCTCAGTTCCAAAAGAATAGTGTAAATATACATATTTAACACGTAAAAATAAATACAGCAAATGTTTGCCTTATTGATGTGCTGCCTGTTACAGCACATTCAGGAACCTGGAGCTGCATGATTTCCTTAAAATTTCTTAAATGAAAAAGACACCAGCTGCATCAAAGATCGAAAATATTTCTGCAAAAGATCGCTGTGTCCTGTACAAGAAGGGGGTATTTCATGCGTCTGTTGTTTTTACATTTATTTATGTTTTTATTTCATTTGATAATTCACTGATGGTGAAGATAGGATGTCTTTAAAATGTTGATATAAAAATTAAATATTGTACAAGCTAGCATTTAGTGTTATTAACATTTGTTGTATAAAATTTATTTTTGTAAAAGCGTGTGTTGTCTGCTTTCAATGATGAATATTACATTTGTCGTCTCAGTTGCCAAAAATGCTTCAGTGAAATTAAATGAATAAAATACATACACGCCAAGCAAGTTTAGAACAAAGCCAGCACGTGTCTCTCCTGTGTGTAACAATGAGGGGTAGCTGCTCCCTGCTCACACACTCTTAATGATGGGGCTGGTTTCTGGTCCTTCAGATCTCTAGGCTACACCCTGCTCTGCTCTGAGGGTCAGACAGCTACTGTAGGATCAGATGGACTGGGCCTCTGAGTACCTGCTCACAGATTGAGATAAAAACAGTGAGCTGAACAAGAACACAGACTGAACAGGAAGCCTTACCATCAAAGCAGAAGAAGGGGCGCTTCAAGCTGCAGTCCACATCACTCCATTCACCTCTGGATTGACTTGCACCATGCCTTACACCTATCTCAACACATTTCTGAGCCCCTCCAAAATTGTTTGATTGTGTAGAAGCCCAGTTGTGAAATGTGTAGTTATCCCCCTGGTGTGACCACTTCCAGGGCTCATTGAACAGGCCTATCCAGAAGGGCTTGCCCTGCGCTTTCTTCACTAGGTCTTCATTTTCACTGGCACTCTTTATACTGACGAGGTCGGTGTGGTGTTCTCTACAGTACTGCTGAGCTTCAGTCCAGGTTTTCAGTTCTTCAATCAGGGTGTATCTCTCAGCGATGTTGCTGGTCTCTGTGAACACAAACAGCAGATCAAAAGCAATGTCTGTCACAGAGGTGCGGTGGCTCTCCTGTTGCATAGTGATGAGGACGGGTCATTATTTGCCATTACAAATATTAAGCTTAAACTAAGCCAGATAGACAAATGTTTCATCTAGAATCACCAAATATATTCTATAGTGACACTCCTGCAGTTAAAATATGATATTGTGTTTTATGTAGGGAATTATTACCTTCAAACACCAGAAGGATACATTATTCCCAGCTGGGGGATATAGTGGAGGCAGAAGGCAGTCCATCTGTATGCAAAACTACAGAGTTTTGCACTTGTATAGATAACCACTAAACTTCTTTAGCACACATTATTGAGTGTTTCAAAATCTGGGGATGTATGGAGGCTGATTGTATGTAACATTGATTAATGTATTTATCTTGAGAATCACTTATCCTGTTATGATGAAACCTGAAAGACTTTCTTTTACACGATATTGAATCTGTGGGGTTATGGACACCTCTTGTGTCTGTCTGTCATGTGATCTATTTTTTTAATACCAATAGCTCTAACTTGGCGAGGATGAATGTCACTGAAATGCTTTCCTGTGAAACAATAAATTGGCTCTTTATTTGTACAGGTGTCTGTTAAGACAGGCTTCATATATACATATATATATATATATATATATACAGTTATACAGTGCCTTGCATAAGTATTCACTCCCCTTGGACTTTTCCACATTTTGTAGTGTTACAACCTGGAATTAAAACGGATTTAATTTGGATTTTTTGTCACTGCTCTACACAAAATAGTCCATAATGTCAAAGTGGGGAAAAAAATCTACATATTTTTCAAAATTATTTAGAAATAAAAAACTGAAAAGTCTTGATTGCATAAGTATTCACCCCCTTTGCTGCGACACCCCTAAATAAGCTCTGGTGCAACTAATTGCCTTCAGAAGTCACATAATTAGTTGAATGGAGTCCACCTGTGTGCAATTAAAGTGTCACATGATCTCAGATTAATGACAATGACCCTAAACACACAGCCAAAGCTACACTGGAGTGCTTTAAAAACAAGAACCTGAATGTCTTAGAATGGCCCAGTCAAAGCCCAGACCTCAATCCGATTGAGAATCTGTGGCAAGACTTGAAAATTGCTGTTCACTAATGGTCCCCATCCAACTTGACAGAGCTTGAGCAATTTTGCCAAGAAGAATGGGCAAAAATTGCAGGATCCAGATGTGCAAAGCTGGTAGAGACTTACCCAAAAAGACTCACAGCTGTAATTGCTGCCAAAGGTGCTTCTACCAAGTATTGACTCAGGGGGGTGAATACTTATGCAACCAACAAATGTCTTTTTTTTGTTTAATTAACTTTTGTGTCACAATAAAAAATATTTTGCACCTTCAAAGTGTTAAGCATGTTGTGTAAATCAAATGGTAAAAATCCCAATTAAATCCATTTTAATTCCAGGTTGTAACACTACAAAATGTGGAAAAGTCCAAGGGCAGGGGACATGGCTTCATTATCAAGACCACTCAGCTGTTACATTTACAGATTAATTGAATCTCATCTTACCGTTGTAGCACATGAAAGGTTTTGTCTCCTTGCAGAGTGATTCGTTCCACACACCCCCCTTTGAATTGAATGAAGCACAGAAGAGTTGTGATCTCCAGTTGGAGTAGATGACATCACCTCCATTGGACCACTGCCAGTTCTCTTTGTCACGATGCAGACCGATCCAGGTGGAGTTACCAAGTATGATCTTTAAAATATCATCCATCCTGGCCTTGTCTTGAATGGTGACCAGGTCTTTGTTGTGGTTTCTGCAGTACCTCTGAGCTTCATGCCATGTCTTCTCAGTTCCTTCAAAGCTGCAATTACCAGAGGAACCTCCTGGGGAGAAGGCATCCGCTAAATAAGATTAGTGAAAATGTGATCTTCAGATAAAATGATATGCACACTGCATGTTGTCAAAAGTCAGAGATCACCGTTTTAAAAATGTAGTTTTCCTTTTAAAAGCTTGTAATGCTGTACAGTAACTTTGCAATTTTGCCATGCTTATACATGCATTTACAATAGTTTATCCTGATTTGCCTTGTTTTTTTTAAATGCTTTACAATGCCTTGCTGGGTTTTACAATGCTTATCTATGGTTTATCATGTTTTACTATGCTTTTACACTTTGCTATGATTTTACTATGGTAAACTTATATAAGGGATACTACAAGTACTGTATGATAAATAAAAGGAAAACTAAATACACAACACTTCCTTAAGGATTATCTGCAGACAGGTAATTGGGAAGCAAAGGGGCTACAGAATCCACAGAGTGCTGCACTGAACATTATATACCCCAGAACACTAGCATTATATTGATCACACAAGCACACACACACACAACATGAACACAGACTAAACTGGGGTCCTTACCTGAACAGCAGACAAAGAGAAACTTTTCGCTACAGGAAGTGTCATACCATTCAGATTTCTCATTCATCACCACACATTTCTCATTGCCTTCTTTATTGTTTGGTTCATAGCTTGATTTCCCTCTGTACCAGCTGTGAAATGTGTAGTTATCCCCCTGGCGTGACCACTTCCACGGGTTATTTAACAGGCCTATCCAGAAGGGCTTGCCCTGCGCTTTCTTCACTAGGTCTGCATTTTCACTGGCACTCTTTATACTGACGAGGTCGGTGTGGTGTTCTCTGCAGTACTGCTGAGCTTCAGTCCAGGTTTTCAGTTCTTCAATCAGGGTGTATCTCTCAGTGATGTTGCTGGTCTCTGTAAACACAAACAGCAATCACAGAGGCTCTAAGCCCAAAGGAAAATCTCTAATTTGTAAAAAGAAAACAAAAATATCTGAATAATAATACATATTCACAGTATAGAAACAGCGAGATGTTTACCTGTGTAGCACATGAAAGCTTTCTTCTCATTGCAGACTCGATCCTCCCACTCTCCCTGTGAATTGACTGAAGCACAGAAGAGCTCTGCCTTCCAGTTGGAGTAAATGACATCATCACTGTTAGACCACTGCCAGTTCTGTGTGTCATCACGATACAGTCCGATCCAGGCAGTATCACTGAGAGAATCTCCTGTAATATTTAAGAGCTGATCTGCTTCTTCCTGGCTGCGCACAGTGGCCAGGTCTGTGTGCTTCTCTTTACAGTAGCTTTGAGCTTCAGACCAGCTCATCCCAGTTTTCACAAACAAGAATTTTCTGATCTGGTTAGAAGCCGGTACACAAAAACCTAAAAAAATACATTGTTGTTCATGAAAGTGGGTTTTAGGTTATTAAATATTGTAGGTGCTGTTCTGAAAGAATTTGAATGAATGTAAGGCGTGACAGACACTCTCAATAACTTATGCAAAAATAATAACCCGACGTCCACGAGAACTGGAAATGTGAAGCATGACATACGTACCTACGAGCGCCTCCACTGAACTTCACAGGGGATTGCATTCCCAAAAATGAACCACTTCTGCATAATAAAAGTTATACAGTGTACACTGCCCACACACAGTGTTATACATGTAGATAGAAAGCTGCTGTTCTCTGATCTGGCTGCATAATATAAACAATATCTCAGATTTCAAAACATGCGCTTTTCAAAAATCAGTCAGATTTTCATACACTAAAAAAAAAAGCTTGTGTTTTATTGTTCATCTTAATGTGAAGTTAGAGACAGCATGCTGTACATCATTGACAAGGCTCTGTTTCTTCAGGGATACCAAGCTATTAAAGAACATAAGAATGATACTGTAGCAAGATATTTAGTGATCACACATGTGCAAACATGTACAGATACAGACTTTTTAAAACATACTTTTATCTCATTGTTTAAGGATTGGAGGGAATGACATGCTCTGTGCCAAGATCCATGCAACATATTATATTCTGTTAAGTATATTTGTGTCTGTCTGTGTGTGTCTCTCTCTGTGGGTGTGTGCTAGTGTGAGTGTCCCTGTGTGTTCAGTCTGTGCAGTCCTTGTCTATCCACAGTTCCTTAATTCTCTCTATCTGTTATATAGCTGCTGGTGAGGTTGCTGTTACAAATCATTTCATTGCAAACTGGATCTTATTTCATAGTTCTAACCTGTGAGTTCAATTTAATAAAAAAAAATGAAGCAATCTACTATAATTATATCCAGGATGAAAGACCCACTATAGCCACTGGGTCATTATAAGGAAGTAATGTAGACTGTGAGCTAAATGTCATTGCCACCTATTCTACTGCTGAGGGCTGGTTTCACAGACTTCCTTGCCTAAATGTGTAGCCCAAGATTAGTGCTAATAGGGTTCTGTGAACCAAACCATGTATAGCTGCGGATGATATAATGCAAGACTCCTGTAAGAGGTTCGATTTCTTCTTAAAAATAATTAATCTTCTTCAGGTAAAGTTAATCAAAAATTGTTTATTCAGGAATCAAAATGCAAACAGGAACAAAGCAAATCAAAGAACCCATACAGCATACGGTAGCCCTCACAAGGTGTAATGTCTGAGCTTTCATCAGTGGAGATGTTAGTTTCTGAGCTGGCATCAGGGGAGATGTTTCTGAGCTGAGCAAAGAAATTACTTCGTACAGCAGATATACAGCTAGCTTATGTAACTTCCTTGACCAAATTTGGTCTTATTTCCCAAGCATGATGCGAGGCAAAGCACACTAAAAGTTACATTTGGGTTTCTTCTTTACTTTACTAATGTCAGCAGAAACCCAGATAGCAAGAAGTTATATTTAAGAACAATGCTATGAGTTTTGCTCAATTCTCGCAGGCAGCATAGCACTATAGCCACGCATCACAAGGTCGAACAACAAGGCTGGTGACTGCAAACGGCTGATGTGCACCAGCTATGTACAGCTTAATATTAAGACTTCATTAACCCTGCATTGATTCAGATATTACATTAAACACAGGACAATCACACAATGTTTACAGACAGTTTCAATGATTTCTTTACCATTTAAATGGGAAGCATAAATAACAGGTTGAATAATGAAAAGGAACAAAGGCTGATGAAACAATAAGAGCTTGTGCAATTTAACTGGAACAATGTGTACCCTGCCCTACGTGCGTGGTTATCAGAAAAAGCCTATGTGTTTCAATTGGTTTGATTATGGTTCGTATATAGGCTCTAAACAGTTTATTAAGCAGAAACAATTTATGCGAATACAAAAGTCTTATCATCTGTCCCGAGGCCACAGCTGCACTCTGAGTTATGAAAAGCCAGTCACTCCCTACAAGGCCAGGGCAATACATAGGCAAAAATCCTTACACTCCCTACCTGCAAGACACAGCAGGACCAGCGCAGTCTTCTCCATCCTAGCGGTCTCAAGAAGTCTCACCGTCCTTTCAGAGTGTTCAGCAGACAGGTTGGTTTGGAGCAGAGTCCCCAACTTTAAGCCAGTGCAATATCTCTTCTGCGCAGTCGCTGTGTGTGTGCAGGGACAGGAGCGTGACTGTGGGGGACGCACACCATGAGATCTGTGTCATTTAACCAAATGAGGGCTAATTCAATACAGGGAAATACATGAAGGTGTCTTTGTTTCTTCTTGTATAATTTGGATATTATGTTTCTGTTTGGCTTAGTTTAGGCACCTGCCCAAATAAAGATGTATCATGAAATGTAACCGATAGCCAAAACAAACAGCTCATAATGTTGGTTGTTATCAGCAAGCTTGCACTGTGGAATGAAAGCAAGCAAACCAGGCAATTTGTATACAGATATAGCATGGAAATGTATGAGGCAAATGAGGCTTTATACTATATAGGGACATGCATGAAAGTGTCTTTGTTACTCACTAAATACTTTGCATGTGCTTCTGTTTGGTTTAGTCAGGTTCCCTGCCCAAATAAGGGACTAACAGGAAACGTAACTAGCAAAGAAAAAAACAAGAAAAAAGTCCATAATGTTCAGGCTTTCTAACCCTCTAGAATATAATACTGCATCATAGAAAAAAAAAAAAATTAAATCTCACTTACAGCTCTGTACTTCAATTTAGATTCTTTCTGAAACTGAGAATTTGAGATTTTACATTTACCACATGGGGAGTGCTGGCACAAAGTATGCCAATAAGATGGTGTGACCAAGAGAGAAGGGATTTGAGCTGTAAATCTAGCTCCCAACCAGAAAAGGCGCTATGTATGGTTGGTGGTATGCTTCCCCATAGACGGGCTTACTCGAAGGTAGGCGGAAACCAGAGGTCGGCCATCTTGGGGAAGCGCGTAGCTGCAAGTGCTCTGAACGATTCCATTGTGATCAGCTGTGGGGCAGGCAGTGATTGGATACACCAGGGCGCCTGGCTGATCGCAGGGAGGAGTTTGGCAGTACAAAAGGGAGTTGCTGATACGGGATCAGGAATCCGGGGCCTGTGTTTGTTATTGTATTGTGTTTTGCCGCAGAAAAAACAAAAAACAAAATCAGCAACATAGTAATAACAATAATAATAAAACAAAGCAAACAACAAACAGTCAATTCAAAAATACATTAATTAAAAAGCTTTAAGAACAAGTCCACAGGATCACTGTAAAAAGGCTACCGAGAACAAATGTGTTTTAAGAGTAGATTTACAATTCAACACTGATGTGGGGTCTCGAGTGTTCCAGAGAGAAGGGGCAACGCAGCTAAAAGCACGCCCACCAAGAGTAACATCTTGGAACCAAAGGCTTTAGAAATCCAGAGTTTGATGATTTTTTAAATTGTATCTAGTATTCACGTAAATGCACCTCTTTCTAATCGGTGCTCTTTCTACTGCTTGTGTTCATTGTTCAGGAAAAGCAGCTCTGCATAAAAGTATCGCACTGCATTGAATATTTCTAACTCGGTTGGAATGACTAAATTAAAACAAACAAACAAAAACAAGACCCATTAAAACCACAGTTTTAGTCCTTTCGTTTTCAACAGTATAAAATATGTGCTACAGTGTTGCCAGGGATATAGGAATATCGCTATTTCCATATTATTCGTTTTTGGAGAGGTTAGCTGCATATAGTAACATAAGTTAATGTGAACCAGAAAGAGGCTATATTTGTTGCTTGACTTGTGAACTGTACCGTAGTGTGAATGATCTATCACAGCTCCATGTTATTATACGGGTTTATTCAGCCAGGTTTAATAGCTCATAAGATTATATGCCAAAAGGAAACTCTCTTAACGCTAGGAAATAATGTGTACAGTCTGTTCTGACGCCGTCATATATAACCAACATGCTATAAATCCTACTGACTGTGCACCACCAATCCTATTTAATGTACACATCACAGACCACCACACGTGGTATGTACCGTCCTGTACACTCTCAATCATCTTTTAAGTTTTAAAATTGCTTCCCACCCACCCGGTCTTCGTATTCCGGTGTATTTTTTAGATGTACATCAAGCAGAGTTCGCGACTCAGTGAGTGCAATAAGTTGCATTAGAAATGGATAGGTTAGTTTGCTACACAAGGTAACGGTTGCGGGGTCCAGCACTGGTATTTACATTTAATCTAAATACAAACAAAGACACAATTGATCCAAATTAATTTTATTATCCACCAAAACCAGCCAATCAATACTTTCATTGATGAAAGCAACCAATCCTGGACCTGCAACTGCCGAGAGCCAATCACAGACTGTCAGCACTATGGAACACAGACACGGCATCTTTCAACAGCAAAGCGAGACACGCACAGTTCAGTAATATTGCTCCGTTCATATAGATTCAGGATAGAAAGGCTTTGGCTGAAGGTAGAAACATGGTCAGGAGGCATTTTAGAGTGTTTGATGAGAGATTGTACTGGTAGTTTAGACTCCATCCACCCGGACTGTCCAGTAATCGCTCCGTTCATTTCTCAGGCAATGTCCAAAGGGGTTTAAAACCCTAACAAGTTATACACAATTGAAATCGATTTACTAAATACAAATTCATTGTTTTTTCTGTATATGTATGTCATCCTTGTTTTTTTTATTTAAAAAAATGTTCCGGACTATTTTCTTAGAACGTCTTTACTCAGCGGTAAGGTACCCAACGAATCGGTATAAGTTCAAGGTAAATGTAGGTTTGAAGGTGTTTTTTTGTTTTTTTAAAGAAAACAATGGTGAATATAATTTTCTAATAGAGATAGTGCCCTCTCGATTATGGCTCTACAGTGTGATAGTTGACCTTGACTTTCGTTAGTGCCCAGGCTTTCGACTCGAGACGCATAACTCCCGTCGCGGTCAACTATCACACGGTAGAGCCATCATCGACGGGCAATATCGCTTAAATAAAACAAAACTAAAATAAATCTATGAGAAATCATGAATCAAATCAAATTAAAGTAAAGCAAAGCACAATAATAATAATAATAATAATAATAATAATAATATATAACTAATAATACATAATCCAGTGTTCTGGATTGAACCCTTCGTAGTGGTTCCTTGTCGGATTGTTTACAAGAGCGTATGTTTTTTATATTCAATATTGAATAGTCAGTTGAAAGTAAGCATTATATGTACATTCGTTACTTTACAGTAATGCGGTGTGTGTGGGAGTCTGTTTATTGCAATCTCTGAGGAGGGCCTGCTCACTGTGTGATTGTATTCGTTTCACGTTGTTAATCAGACACCCCGTTATTGCTATGCGGTAATAATAATAATTTAAAAGACAAAAAAAATGCTTTTCAGAAAGAGCTGTGATAATTCGTGCTGTGTGAGGCATGCCATATCATTTATTTAATTATTTGTTTGTTTATTGTCACCACAGTGAAGTAAAATAACAGAGAATACGAGCTAATTAATTTTCCAAAATGAGCCGCCCTAAATAAGTGGATGCCGCCCCACAGCGTTCATGCTGCCGCCGGGCCTGCAAGCACCAGTGCATTATCTGTCAGGAGGTTTTGTCATCAAAACTGAGACGCCATTTATCCAGGTCCGTGTTCATTCTAAATCGTAAATCGGAAAACCAGAAAACGACTCGTTTTTCTAATTCGGGGTTTCATAAATACAAAAATCGAACCGTTGATCATTTTCCAATTTCTGAGTTTAAAATACAAAAACTGATTCAGGCTTGTTTTCTGATTTTTCATATTGCTTTTCGCAACGAAGTATTCAAAATAGAATGATCTGTAATACCAAAAATAAATAATAGACCATTAAAAAAAACATTACATTCTACTCGTATCGAATGTGTCTCGGTGTTATGACGTTTTCTGCATCAATACATTGATATCTATATCTATGGATGCATGGTCCGTTTTTGCATTCAGAATCGGAAATCGGAAAACCATTAAACGACTCATTTTTCATTTTCTAATTTCGGAGTTTAAAATACAAAAACGGATTCAGGCTTGTTTTCTGATTTTTCATATTGTTTTTTGCAACAAAATATTCAAAATAGAATAATCTGTAATACAAAATAAATAATAGACTGTAGGGACGAAAAATGAAATCAGTCTCCAAGAGTCGGTGATAAAAAAAAGTAGTCTTTATCAAGCAGATATCTGGAGAGACAGCACTTCACATGCAATCTGTTGATGCTTCTCTAACAGGTACACGCTTAAACAATGATAGATATACTAACGTATCGGAAGCGGGACAGACCTATTCAACCAAGCTCGCCAGCCCCCTTTAGTGATCCTATGGCAAGCTCTGTAAGATGCGAACATTTCATCTCTCCCTGAGGTTTGCAGCTCTTATAAAGAAGGAACTGCGATACAATGCGAAATTGTAAACAGAATTCACCCCCACCCTTCACCATATTCTGTTACAAAAGAACCCCCCACTGCAGCATGAAAACACTCCACAACATTTAATATCTTAAAAATTATTTAGCTCCTTCAAGACCTTTAAAAAAAAGGTCAGACACGGCCAGCTCTGTGTCCCGCTGTTACGACGATGCAATAATTTCGCGCCTCTGCTTATTGTCGTGGGAGTGTTCTGTCTGTTTACCAACATTATTTATTTATTCATTTGGCAGTTGTTATAAATAATGTTGGTAAACAGTACTACATTACAATACAGCCGGAGGTCTACGTAAAGTTAATATAATAATCATCTTGTATCACTCAGGTATAGTACATTGTAATAATACTAAAAAATAATTCACATAAGGGGGGACAAAATCCAGGTACGGTTTTTAATATTTATATCCGGCTTTATAAATTAACTTTATAAACTTAACTGAATTAAGCACATGTCCAGGGCGCTCACGTATATTTAGAGCTCCCCTTTCACGGGTACCAATTTGTTTCACTTGGGGGGTGCATGCGTGTACATTCCGGCCAATCGTTTTTGCATTCTAAATCGAAACAGGAGCTTTTCCATCAGCAACTTTCAATGCGTAAAATGACAACATTTATTGATGAACTGCAAAGATTCGAGCCCAGGAATCTCATTAAGTTCTGTACATTATATACATAGGCCTACCTTACTTTACTTTCTACGTGTAGTTATACATACACACATACAAATGGCTTTCAAAATGCTGTTGTGAACAAAATGCGTGGAAGTGGTGCCTGGAAAAAATCCAAACACCAAGGTGATCCCTCCGTTGAAAAAGCCTGGGAACCCCTGGCCTAGCTCTCATGCTAGATTCAGACTAACTCTTCTGACAGAAAGTGCCGTTCACTATGAGCAATTTCTTTTAATTTCCAAATGGTTCAGCCCACTACTAGACCTAAAGGCCATGTTCTCAATTTTCACACCACATAATTTATTATTTTTTTATTATTAAGAAACAGTCTGTTGGTTCCAGAGGTCCATCAGATATGCAAAAATGTCGTATCTCAGAGGGAGTCGTTAAACTACATTGTAGTAGTTGCTTATTAACGTCGTGAAGTTATGCATTAACAGTGTCAGATAGTTCAGTGGGTCTAAAACACCACAGCACGGTACTGCACGTACAGGCCTACAAGGAAAACCAGTGAAACTTATTGCAAACAAAACAGTATTTGGCCATTTACATAACAGCGTTCCAAAAACAGTTCTTCTCGTGCTTTCTTACTCTATGCCAAATAATCGGATAGGTATCTTTGCACCGTGCGTGTTAACCCGACACAGAAACAAAATAAGTGCGCACATACTGCCTTTGGAGGACGGCAAGATAATCTTGTTTCAGCTTTTTAACGGTACAGTTACTGTATTAATTGTACTGTTTCTTTAATGTACCATGTTAAAACTGGGTAGTTATATGAAGTGTATAAAGTGAAACTGACTTCCCAAACGCTGCGGTTTTTTTAAGCTGCACTGACTCAATTCTGTCGTGCTAAGAGCTGGATTTATTATTACACCCATAATAAAATGCAGGTTGATCAGTTTCTATCAGTAGCGTTCAGTTTGTTGCAAGCACGTGTATGACACATGCCCGAGGTACATCGGTTAAGGGTGACAGGTTATACTGTAGCTTTATTACAGAAATGCTGACCATTGTGCTGCAACGCACTGGATAAATGAAATGAACCAAATAAAATGAGCAGCACGCGGGAAAGATCGTTATTTAATCTTGCAAGCCCTATAGCAAGTCGTTGAAACATTGAATCCTCCATTGTTGATATCGACTTTTTTTTTTAATGAAAAATGATATTCTTAATATCAACAGTTATATTTTTGGCATCAGCTAAACATTACTGATATCAGTAAGTGCCCTAGTCTCACTTGGTTTACGCGCTATTTAAGAAGAAGGGTGCGTAAACTAAGCCAGAACAGGGCCTTAATAGAATTGCTGCAAGCAGAAATGGAGGACTAAATGTTAAGTGCTTGGCATAAAACCCTTTACATTTTACCTTTACTCGTGGATAACGGTGTTCTCGCGGTTTTTTGACCCCTCGCTGTTTCCCTCCATTCTGTATATATTAGGCTCCTATTCATTAATTTTCAAATCCACTTTACCCCCAGCAAATCGCTCCCTTCCACTAACCATTACATCAAGCTGAGAAGCGTGCTGACAGAATTGAAGCCTCGACGTGGAGGTTATTGTGGTTACCCTTTGTGAAATTGCAAGGCCAAATGAGCAGACTTCCGATTAATTGTGATAAACTGCCCTAGGTGTTGCTATATGCCTGTGTGCGAGGGTGGAGCTATTGGCACATTGCGTAATTAAAAGACGCCTCTAATGTAAATCACACTGGTCTGTATCTCTCTATCGTGACAGAGCGCAAGTATAGGTCCAACATGATTCTACCGCTTACAATTCCTGTTGCCTTTTTCATCCTATGCGCAGGTATGTAGTAACGTGTTTTGTTGTTGTTGTTTTTTATGTATTATTTTGTAACTTCATACACTCAGTAAACTGTAGTAAAACTAACAAGAACAAAGTTAAGTAGACGAGCTGTTCTGTAAAGAAAATAGAGGTATAAACATCTGAGCGAAATCCCTCGAGGTATGCGCGTTACCAAGGGAGGCTGCAGGGCGATGAAGAATGGGTCAGTGAATTGTGTTTCTGCTCTTGTTGCGATGCTGTAGATTCTGGTTCATCAAAATTCAACAAAACATCAAATATTGTCATCGATGAGCAAATATTCACATTTAGTTTATTTATACATTATTATTATTATTATTATTATTATTATTATTATTATTATTATTATTATTATTATTATTATTATTATTATTATTGCACAATGTGGGGTTGTAGGCTAGCGAATGAAAAGCCAACGTGTAAATATCTGCTGCTTTTTTATCTGATAAATTTCTCGGCTACTTTTTAGATGCGTGTTTTGTTGGCTAATTGTTTTTCAGTACACGGTGCACTTCTAAGATTTTTTTAAAGATCTGTTATTAATTGTTCAATAGGTTTCAAAGCAATCCAAATAAAGAAGGCATACCTCACGTAAAGTCCCAAAAAATTATAATTCTCCTATAATTTAAAAAAACAGTTTGTAGAAACGATATCGAATTAACGGAGTTTGCTTCATGAAGTCGGATAAAACCTGCTGAATAATATTATTTTAACATATTGAATATAGGCTACATACCGCTTTGTTGTTTTCAATAAGCCTAACAAAAACTGAGAAAAATGAAATGAAATGAAAACGTGGCATTTCGAAATTCAGCATCAAATACTGCAGTACTATTATGGTTTAGGCTTTTGCGATATAATTTTGTAGTTTCTTTGATTATATGATGATTAAATAAAAGATCTAACTTGTGTTCATAGTTTTTATTAATTGTTTTTTATTATGTCTCAATCCTAAAATTCAAGGTGATGCAAAACCTTTGGCCAAATATGTATATGTATATGTATATGTATATGTATATGTATATGTATATGTATATGTATATGTATATGTATATGTATATGTATATGTAAGGACGCACGTCAAACATAACCTATAGAATTATACTTTTAATGTCCATTAGTATATTTTTGATGTACTGGTAGCTTGTGTGAAGTTTGAAATAATCTATTATAAATCAAAGCTATTTTCTTAAACAATTCCAGTCTGTTCCTGAACAGTTCACTGCCCACTATAGCTCTGTCTCCGTATGCTCACGAATTGTGGGCAACGGAGAAAAACTCTAAGTTGCTTTTAGTATGCTGATGTTTTTTCTTCTTTCTTTAATTTTAAGCTTCTGCTGTTCAGAGCACATTCCTCGTGCACGAGTCCCCATCTATTCTGCGTGCAGCTGAAGGCACCCGCGTTATCCTGAACTGCACCTTCCAGAGCGCGGGCACTTTGCCCAGTGTCGGGCAGGCCAGCTCGTGGCGTGGGCGCGTCCGGGAAGGCCTGCTCGTCTCCAACAGCAACTGGGCGTTCAAGGGCAGAGTGTTGGTTAGCGAGCTCGAGCTATTCCTGAATAGGAGCACGGTCTCGTTACAGATAGCAGCGCTCCAGAGATCCGACGCTGGCGTTTACTACTGCGAGGTCGAGTTTCTGCAGTATGCCACACGCTACGGAGGAGGGACCACCCTGGAGGTCATAGGAAAAGGTAAAGACAGTCGTTAGCGTGTGGGCTCAATTAAACATGTTCATTTCCCATATAGCGACATTTAATCAAGGTTTGCAAAGGCGCATCTATATGTATTGCACATAAAGAGTTTAAGTAATGTAATATTTGTATTTCTTCTTTTGGCGTTACTGTTTTTTTTTTGCTATGCAGTGCGGTGCTTTGCGACGTGCTCTCCTTCAATGTCTGCAATGCATTGCACTGCGAGTTTGTTTGTTTTTTGCCACCTAGTTATAGATCTTTATTTCCAACACGGGCAGGTTCATTTCTCCTGTACTCGCAAAGCCTTTTGCGACTTCTGCTTATGACCGATTCATTGAAACGGCAATTGATTTTCAATAGAAACGGCAATTGATTTTCACATTTCAATAGTCTGGACTTCCATGTAACTGGAAAACAACGCACATGTCGTCACAACAATGGGGAAAAGAGAAAGGACAAATACATTCTTAGCCACCCAAGTTGAGCTTTTTGCTCGATGATATTTTTAGCACATACAACTGTTATTCTCAGCAAAAGGTCTAATGCCGCTGCTAAATTTAAAATACGGAAGGATATAACTGAAAAAGTAAACGCAACCTCTTTCATGAAAAGGTCAAATAAAGAAGTCCAAAAAAGATTGTTGGACCTGAAGCGCAGCACGGTTATGATGCAGAGTTCACCCCCTAGTCTCTGTGAGTCGCTTTGGATAGAAGCATCTGCTAATGACTAAATAACAACAACAACAACAACAACAACAACAACAACAACAACAATAATAATAATAATAATAATAATAATAATAATAATACAGCGTGTCTATAGAAAAAAGAAATCCTTAATTTATTTCAATATTTTTGATTGAATTTCGCAGACAAACTTTTAGGTCTGTGTGAGAATCAACGTTTTTCGGACTCTCTGATACATGACAAGCAAAATGTATACCTTTACTTTTTATTTAGATTTATTAATACATTTCCAAACTCCTGAGCTGTAGAAACTCACCAGAGACATCAGACTGAACAGTCATCCATTACACACAGCACAGCAATCCATTACACACAGCACAGCAATCCATTACACACAGCACAGCAATCCATTACACACAGCACAGCAATCCATTACACACAGCACAGCAATCCATTACACACAGCACAGCAATCCATTACACACAGCACAGCAATCCATTACACACAACACAGCAATCCATTACACACAGCACAGCAATCCATTACACACAGCACAGCAATCCATTACACACAGCACAGCAATCCATTACACACAACACAGCAATCCATTACACACAGCACAGCAATCCATTACACACAGCACAGCAATCCATTACACACAGCACAGCAATCCATTACACACAGCACAGCAATCCATTACACACAGCACAGCAATCCATTACACACAACACAGCAATCCATTACACACAACACAGCAATCCATTACACACAGCACAGCAATCCATTACACACAGCACAGCAATCCATTACACACAGCACAGCAATCCATTACACACAGCACAGCAATCCATTACACACAGCACAGCAATCCATTACACACAGCACAGCAATCCATTACACACAGCACAGCAATCCATTACACACAGCACAGCAATCCATTACACACAGCACAGCAATCCATTACACACAGCACAGCAATCCATTACACACAGCACAGCAATCCATTACACACAGCACAGCAATCCATTACACACAAAACAGCAATCCATTACACACAGCACAGCAATCCATTACACACAGCACGGCAATCCACTTCCTACTTGGCGTATAGCCTGAGTAAGGTTATAGCTTCATGGTCATTGCTTTTGTTCACGCTTGTTTTACGGGCTTTAAGTGAATTGTTCTCAATGGTTTTCTGATGCTCCAGTATTGAGTTACTATAATATATATTTTTCTCTACAATCTGCCTTTTCTACTTTGATCTTCATATTTGGAATATCCAGGGCACATAACAATCAAGCCATCATTTGTCAAACAATTAAAAGAATAAAGTTTGCTTAAACAAAAATAAGACTGTGTTTAAAACTTAAAATCTGGTTATCATTATCGTGTAACATTACTTTTTTGTATTGTATACAAACAGGCGACAAAGACAACTACCCTCCGGTGTACCAGTACCCGCTGATCATCGAGGCTAACGAAGGAGAGGCAGCAGAGATAGTTTGCGTTTGCTACGGATCTCCTGACTGCCCGGATCTGAGACTAGATCTAGTCAGTGTCGGCTGGCAAAGAGGTCTCAGCGCTTAGCTCCTCTCTTCGGCGGAGAACCGAGAGCCGTCCGCTGGAGAGCTACAACAACGCTTCGGAGGTGTGCGTGCGAGTCACTGGCCTGGAATACTCGGACTCGGGGGAGTATAAGTGCCGGGGCAACAGCGGCAGCGGCAGTGTTATCGTGAGCGGCAACGCGACCACGGTGGCTGTAAAAAGTGAGGACCAGAGTTCGTTTTATTCTCCTGTGTATATCATCCAATTATTGCAATTCAATTAATGTGCTACCTAATTTAAATTACTTTCCCCTAATAAAAAGTCATTTTAGACGCAGTTCTTCTGCAGTTACAATGCAATATTTAGATTTGAATTCAGTATATACAGTAAGTGCAATAATACTACTTGAATACAATATGCTGAGACACAGAGAGCTGTGTCAATAGTCTGCAGCAATACCCCATTGCGCTCGTTCATGGGAGAGTGCACGCTGGGCCAGCTACTCACTTGGCTTACGCACCATTTACGCACATTCTCGGCTCAGATTGAGAGCTGTGCGTAGGAAGGAATTTATTTATTTATTTCAACATGCATTTTTTTTACTTCGATATGTATTTATTTGTTTATGTGTGTATTTGTTTTTCATTTTGGAATAAAATATCCTCCATAACCGAAGTTAAGCGCCGAAATACGCACTTCAGTCACAAAAGGCCCCGCTGTGTTCTATGGCTGACAGTGACGTCATGCGGTCTCTCCCCGCAGGCTCCTGGGCTGAGGTTCTCGTGGATGATGACTGCAGCGAGGACAGAGTCTGGATCTTCGTTCGGATCGCGATCACACTCGCTCTGGCGGTCCTCTCAATAGCAGCGGCCCTTCTGCCTGATCGTACAGCGGAGTAGCTTCACCAGAGGAGCCTGCTTTGAACCGCCGCCCATCTGTCGCAAAAAGAACATCCGAGCAAATGTTTAGGAACGAGAAGAGCCCTTACTAATGGGATCGATTTTAATAGGACGGAATCTCATTGTATTTCAAAGCTATTTACTTGACAAAACAAAATCAGCAACATAGTAATAACAACAATAATAAAACAAAGCAAACAACAAACAGTCAATTCAAAAATACATTAATTAAAAGCTTTAAGAACAAGTCCACAGGATCACTGTAAAAAGGCTACCAAGAACAAATGTGTTTTAAGAGTAGATTTACAATTCAACACTGATGTGGAGTCTGGAGTGTTCCAGAGAGAAGGGGCAACGCAGCTAAAAGCACACCCACTAAGAGTAACATCTTGGAACCAAAGGCTTTAGAAATCCAGAGTTTGATGATTTTTTAAATTGTTTCTAGTATTCACGTAAATGCACCTCTTTCTAATCGGTGCTCTTTCTACTGCTTGTGTTCACTGTTCAGGAAAAGCAGCTCTGCAAAGAAGTATCGCACTGCATTGAATATTTCTAACTCGGTTGGAATGACTAAATTAAAACAAACAAAAGAAAAACAAGACCCATTAAAACCACAGTTTTAGTCCTTTCGTTTTCAACAGTATAAAATATGTGCTACAGTGTTGCCAGGGATATAGGAATATCGCTATTTCCATATTATTCGTTTTTGGAGAGGTTAGCTGCATATAGTAACATAAGTTAATGTGAACCAGAAAGAGGCTATATTTGTTGCTTGACTTGTGAACTGTACCGTAGTGTGAATGATCTATCACAGCTCCATGTTATTATACGGGTTTATTCAGCCAGGTTTAATAGCTCATAAGATTATATGCCAAAAGGAAACTCTCTTAACGCTAGGAAATAATGTGTACAGTCTGTTCTGACGCCGTCATATATAACCAACATGCTATAAATCCTACTGACTGTGCACCACCAATCCTATTTAATGTACACATCACAGACCACCACACGTGGTATGTACCGTCCTGTATACTCTCAATCATCTTTTAAGTTTTAAAATTGCTTCCCACCCAGCCGGTCTTCGTATTCCGGTGTATTTTTTTACATCAAGCAAAGTTCGAGACTAAGTGAGTGCAATAAGTTGCATTAGAAATGGATAGGTTAGTTTGCTACACAAGGTAACGGTTGCTGGGACCAGTACTGGTATTTACATTTAATCTAAATAAAAAACAAAGACACAATTGGTCCAAATTAATTTTATTATCCACCGAAACCAGCCAATCAATACTTTCATTGATGAAAGCAACCAATCCTGGACCTGCAACTGCCGAGAGCCAATCACAGACTGTCAGCACTATGGAACACAGACACGGCATCTTTCAACAACAAAGCGAGACGCGGACAGTTCAGTAATATTACTCCATTCATACAGATTCAGGATAGAAAGGCTTTGGCTGAAGGTAGAAACATGGTCAGTTAGGAGGCATTTTAGAGTGTTTGATGAGAGATTGTACTGGTAGTTTAGACTCCATCCACCCGGACTGTCCAGTAATTCCTTTGTTCATTCCTCAGGCAATGTCCAGATTATACAAAGGGGTTTAAAACCCTAACAAGTTATACACGATTTAAATCGATTTACTAAATACAAATTCATTGTTTTTTCTGTATATGTATGTCATCCTTGTTTTTTTATTTAAAAAAAAATGTTCCGGACTATTTTCTTAGAACGTCTTTACTCAGCGGTAAGGTACCCAACGAATCGGTATAAGTTCAAGGTAAATGTAGGTTTTAAGGTGTTTTTTTTTTTTTAAAGAAAACAATGGTGAATATAATTTTCTAATAGAGATAGTGCCCTCTCGATGATGGCTCTACCGTGTGATAGTTGACCTTGACTTTCGTTAGTGCCCAGGCTTTCGACTCTGGACGCATAACTCCCGTCGCGGTCAACTATCACACGGTAGAGCCATCATCGACGGGCACTATTGCTTAAATAAAATAAAAATAAAAAATCTATGAGAAATCATGAATCAAATCAAATTAAAATAAAACAAAGCACAATAATAATAATAAAATAATAATAATAATAATAATAATAATAATAATAATAATAATAATAATAATAATAATAATAATAATAATAATAATAATATATCTAATAATGCTTCTATTGCCTTCGTAGGGCCGCCTTGTCTGATTGTTTACAACAGCGTATGCTTTATATATATATATATATATATATATATATATATATATATATATATATATATATATATATATATATATGATTGAATAGTCAGTTGAAAGTAAGCATTATATGTACATTCGCAGTAATGTGGCGTGTTGAGTCTATTTATTGCAATCTCTGTAGAGGGCCTGCTCACTGTATGATTGTATTCGTTTCACGTTGTTACTCAGACACCCCGTTATTGCTATGCGGTAATAATAATAATTTAAAAGACAAAAAAAATGCTTTTCGGAAAGAGCTGTGATAATTCGTGCTGTGTGACGCATGCCATATCATTTATTTAATTATTTGTTTGTTTATTGTCACCACAGTGAAGTAAAATAGCAGAGAATACGAGCTAATTAATTTGTCTTTTCCAAAATGAGCCGCCCTAAATAAGTGGATGCCGCCTCACAGCGTTCATGCTGCCGCCGGGCCTGCAAGCACCAGTGCATTATCTGTCAGGAGGTTTTGTCATCAAAACTGAGACGCCATTTATCCAGGTCCGTGTTCATTCTAAATCGTAAATCGGAAAACCAGAAAACGACTCGTTTTTCTAATTCGGGGTTTCATAAATACAAAAATCGAACCGTTGATCATTTTCCAATTTCTGAGTTTAAAATACAAAAACTGATTCAGGCTTGTTTTCCCATTTTTCATATTGCTTTTCGCAACGGTTTCAGCAACGAAAACCATTAAAGATCACATTCATTCACTAATAGAAGTGTCTCGATCTGCAACAAAATATTCAAAATAATACTGTAATAAAAATAAATAATAGACTGTAGGGACGAAAAATGAAATCAGTCTCCAAGAGTCGGTGATAAAAAAGGTAGTCTTTATCAAGCAGATATCTGGAGAGACAGCACCTCACATGCAATCTGTTGATGCTTCTCTAACAGATACACACTTAAACAATGATAGATATACTAACGTATCGGAAGAGGGACAGACCTATTCAACCAAGCTCGCCAGCCCCCTTTAGTGATCCTATGGCAAGCTCTGTAAGATGCGAACATTTCATCTCTCCCTGAGGTTTGCAGCTCTTATAAAGAAGGAACTGCGATACAATGCGAAATTGTAAATAGAATTCACCCCCACCATTCACCATATTCTGTTACAAAAGAACCCCCCACTGCAGCATGAAAACACTCCACAACATTTAATATCTTAAAAATTATTTAGCTCCTTCAAGACCTTTAAAAAATAGGTCAGACACGGCCAGCTCTCTGTGTCCCGCTGTTACGACGATGCAATAATTTCGCGCCTGTGCTTATTGTCGTGGGAGTGTTCTGTCTTTTTACCAACATTATTTATTTATTCATTTGGCAGTTGTTATAAATAATGTTGGTAAACAGTACTACATTACAATACAGCCGGAGGTCTACGTAAAGTTAATATAATAATCATCTTGTATCACTCAGGTGTAGTACATCATAATAATACTAAAAATAATTCACATAAGGGGGGACAAAATCCAGGTACGGTTTTTAATATTTATATCCGGCTTTATAAATTAACTTTATAAACTTAACTGAATTAAGCACATGTCCAGGGCGCTCACGTATGTTTAGAGCTCCCCTTTCACGGGTACCCAATTTGTTTCACTTGGGGGGTGCATGCGTGTACATTCCGGCCAATCGTTTTTGCATTCTAAATCGAAACAGGAGCTTTTCCATCAGCAACTTTCAATGCGTAAAATGACAACATTTATTGATGAACTGCGAAGATTCGAGCCCAGGAATCTCATTAAGTTCTGTACATTATATACATAGGCCTACCTTACTTTACTTTCTACGTGTAGTTATACATACACACATACAAATGGCTTTCAAAATGCTGTTGTGAACAAAATGCGTGGAAGTGGTGCCTGGAAAAATCCAAACACCAAGGTGATCCCTCCGTTGAAAAAGCCTGGGAACCCCTGGCCTAGCTCTCATGCTAGATTCAGACTAACTCTTCTGACAGAAAGTGCCGTTCACTATGAGCAATTTCTTTTAATTTCCAAATGGTTCAGCCCACTACTAGACCTAAAGGCCATGTTCTCAATTTTCACACCACATAATTTATTATTTTTATTATTAAGAAACAGTCTGTTGGTTCCAGAGGTCCATCAGATATGCAAAAATGTCGTATCTCAGAGGGAGTCGTTAAACTACATTGTAGTAGTTGCTTATTAACGTCGTGAAGTTATGCATTAACAATGTCAGATAGTTCAGTGGGTCTAAAACACCACAGCACGGTACTGCACGTACAGGCCTACAAGGAAAACCAGTGAAACTTATTGCAAACAAAACAGTATTTGGCCATTTACATAACAGCGTTCCAAAAACAGTTCTTCTCGTGCTTTCTTACTCTATGCCAAATAATCGGATAGGTATCTTTGCACCGTGCGTGTTAACCCGACACAGAAACAACATGAGTGCGCACACACTGCCTTTGGAGGACGGCAAGATAATCTTGTTTCAGCTTTTTAACGGTACAGTTACTGTATTAATTGTACTGTTTCTTTAATTTATCATGTTTAAAATGGGCAGTTATATGAAGTGTATAAAGTGAAACTGACTTCCCAAACGCTGCGGTTTTTTTAAGCTGCACTGACTCAATTCTGTCGTGCTAAGAGCTGGATTTATTATTACACCCATAATAAAATGCACGTTGATCAGTTTCTATCAGTAGCGTTCAGTTTGTTGCAAGCACGTGTATGACACATGCCAGAGGTCCATCGGTTAAGGGTGACAGGTTATACTGTAGCTTTATTACAGAAATGCTGACCATTGTGCTGCAACGCACTGGTTAAATGGAATGAACCAAATAAAATGAGCAGGACGCGGGAAAGATCGTTATTTAATCTATAGCAAGTCGTTGAAACATTGAATCCTCCATTTTTGATATCGACTTTTTTAAATGAAAAATGATATTCTTAATATCAACAGTTATATTTTTGGCATCAGCTAAACATTACTGATATCAGTAAGTGCCCTAGTATCACTTGGTTTACGCGCTATTTACTCGCTGGAAGAAGGGTGCGTAAACTAAGCCAGAACAGGGCCTTAATAGAATTGCTGCAAGCAGAAATGGAGGACTAAATGTTAAAAGTGCTTCGCATAAAACCCTTTACATTTTACCTTTACTCGTGGATAACGTGTAGCTTGGCGGGAGACGGTGTTCTCGTGGTTTTTTGACCCCTCGCTGTTTCCCTCCATTCCGTATATATAGGCTACTTTACCCCCAGCAAATCGCTCCCTTCCACTAACCATTATATCAAGCTGAGAAGCGTGCTGACAGAATTGAAGCCTCGACGTGGAGGTTATTGCGGTTACCCTTTGTGAAATTGCAAGGCCAAATGAGCAGACTTCCTATTAATTGTGATAAACTGCCCTAGGTGTTGCTATATGCCTGTGTGCGAGGGTGGAGCTATTGGCACATTGCGTAATTAAAAGACGCCTCTAATGTAAATCACACTGGTCTGTATCTCTCTATCGTGACAGAGCGCAAGTATAGGTCCAACATGATTCTACCGCTCACAATTCCTGTTGCCTTCTTCATCCTATGCGCAGGTATGTAGTAACGTGTGTTGTTGTTGTTGTTGTTTTTTATGTATTATTTTGTAACTTCATACACTCAGTAAACTGTAGTAAAACTAACAAGAACAAAGTTAAGTAGACGAGCTGTTCTGTAAAGAAAATAGAGGTATAAACATCTGAGCGAAATCCCTCGAGGTATGCGCGTTACCAAGGGAGGCTGCAGGGAGATGAAGAATGGGTCAGTGGATTGTGTTTCTGCTCTTGTTGCGATGCTGTAGATTCTGGTTCATCAAAATTCAACAAAACATCAAATATTGTCATCGATGAGCAAATATTCACATTTTGTTTATTTATACATTATTATTATTATTATTATTATTATTATTATTATTATTATTATTATTATTATTATTATTATTATTATTATTGCACAATGTGGGGTTGTAGGCTAGCGAATGAAAAGCCAGCGTGTAAATATCTGCTTCTTTTTTATCTGATAAATTTCTCTGCTACTTTTTAGATGCGTGTTTTGTTGGCTAATTGTTTTTCAGTACACGGTGCACTTCTTAGATTTTTTTTAAAGATCTGTTATTAATTGTTCAATAGGTTTCAAAGCAATCCAAATAAAGAAGGCATACCTCACGTAAAGTCCCAAAAAATTATAATTCTCCTATAATTTAAAAAACAGTTTGTAGAAACTATATCGAATTAACGGAGTTTGTTTCATGAAGTCGGATAAAAGCTGCTGAATAATATTATTTTAACATATTGAATATAGGCTACATACCGCTTTGTTGTTTTCAATAAGCCTAACAAAAACTGACAAAAATGAAATGAAATGAAAACGTGGCATTTCGAAATTCAGCATCAAATACTGCAGTACTATTTTGGCTTAGACTTTTGCGATATAATTTTGTAGTTTCTTTGATTATATGATGATTAAATAAAAGATCTAACTTGTGTTCATAGTTTTTATTAATTGTTTTTTATTATGTCTCAATCCTAAAATTCAAGGTGATGCAAAACCTTTGGCCAAATATGTATATGTGTATGTATATGTATATCTGTATGTATATGTATATCTGTATGTATATGTATATGTGTATGTATATGTAAGGACACACGTCAAACATAACCTATAGAATTATACTTTTAATGTCCATTAGTATATTTTTGATGTACTGGTAGCTTGTGTGAAGTTTGAAATAATCTATTATAAATCAAAGCTATTTTCTTAAACAATTCCAGTCTGTTCCTGAACAGTTCACTGCCCACTATAGCTCTGTCTCCGTATGCTAACGAATTGTGGGCAACGGACAACAACTCTAAGTTGCTTTTAGTATGCTGATGTTTTTTCTTCTTTCTTTAATTTTAAGCGCCTGCTGTTCAGAGCACATTCCTCGTGCACCAGTCTCCATCTATTTTGCGTGCAGCTGAAGGCACCCGCGTCATCCTGAACTGCACCTTCCAGAGCGCGGGCACTTTGCCCAGTGTCGGGCAGGCCAGCTGGTGGCGTGGGCGCGTCCGGGAAGGCCTGCTCGTCTCCAACAGCAACTGGGCGTTCAAGGGCAGAGTGTTGGTTAGCGAGCTCGAGCTATTCCTGAATAGGAGCACGGTCTCGTTACAGATAGCAGCGCTCCAGAGATCCGACGCCGGCGTTTACTACTGCGAGGTCGAGTTTCTGCAGTATGCCACACGCTACGGAGGAGGGACCACCCTGGAGGTCATAGGAAAAGGTAAAGACAGTCGTTAGCGTGTGGGCTCAATTAAACATGTTCATTTCCCATATAGCGACATTTAATCAAGGTTTGCAAAGGCGCATCTATATGTATTGCACATAAAGAGTTTAAGTAATGTAATATTTGTATTTCTTCTTTTGGCGTTACTGTTTTTTTTTTGCTATGCAGTGCGGTGCTTTGCGACGTGCTCTCCTTCAATGTCTGCAATGCATTGCACTGCGAGTTTGTTTGTTTTTTGCCACCTAGTTATAGATCTTTATTTCCAACGCGGGCAGGTTCATTTCTCGTGTACTCGCAAAGCCTTTTGCGACTTCTGCTTATGACCGATTCATTGAAACGGCAATTGATTTTCAATAGAAACGGCAATTGATTTTCACATTTCAATATTCTGGACTTCCATGTAACTGGAAAACAACGCACATGTCGTCACAACAATGGGGAAAAGAGAAAGGACAAATACATTCTTAGCCACCCAAATTGAGCTTTTTGCTCGATGATATTTTAGCACATACAACTGTTATTTTCAGCAAAAGGTCTAATGCCACTGCTAAATTTAAAATACGGAAGGATAGTAAACGCAACCTCTTTCATGAAAATGTCAAATAAAGAAGTCCTAAAAAGATTGTGGGACCTGAAGCGCAGCACGGTTATGATGCAGAGTTCACCCCCTAGTCTCTGTAAGTCGCTTTGGATAAAAGCATAGGACTAAATAACAACAACAACAATAATAATAATAATAATAATAATAATAATAATAATAATAATAATAATAATAATACAGCGTGTCTATAGAAAAAAGAAATCCTTAATTTATTTCAATATTTTTGATTGAATTTCGCAGACAAACTTTTAGGTCTGTTTGAGAATCAACGTTTTTCGGACTCTCTGATACATGACAAGCAAAATGTATACCTTTACTTTTTATTTAGATTTATTAATACATTTCCAAACTCCTGAGCTGTAGAAACTCACCAGAGACATCAGACTGAACAGTCATCCATTACACACAGCACAGCAATCCATTACACACAGCACAGCAATCCATTACACACAGCACAGCAATCCATTACACACACCACGGCAATCTACTTCCTACTTAGCGTATAACCTGAGTAAGGTTATAGCTTCATGGTCATTGCTTTTGTTCATGCTTGTTTTACAGGCTTTAAGTGAATTGTTCTCAATGGTCTGGCTTTCTGATGCTCCAGTATTGAGTTACTATAATATATTTTTTTCTCTACAATCTGCCTTTTCTACTTTGATCTTCATGTTTGGAATATCAATAACAATCAAGCCATCATTTGTCAAACAATTAAAAGAATAACGTTTGCTTAAACAAAAATAAGACTGTTTAAAACTTAAAATCTGGTTATCATTATCGTGTAACATTACTTTTTTTATTGTATACAAACAGGCGACAAAGACAAATACCCTCCGGTGTACCAGTACCCGCTGATCATCGAGGCTAACGAAGGAGAGGCAGCAGAGATAGTCTGCGTTTGCTACGGATCTCCTGACTGCCCGGATCTGAGACTAGATCTAGTCAGAGTGTCGGCTGGCAAAGAGGTCTCAGCGCTTAGCTCCTCTCTTCGGCGGAGAACCGAGAGCCGTCCGCTGGAGAGCTACAACAACGCTTCGGAGGTGTGCGTGCGAGTCACTGGCCTGGAATACTCGGACTCGGGGGAGTATAAGTGCCGGGGCAACAGCGGCACCGGCAGTGTTATCGTGAGCGGCAATGCGACCACGGTGGCTGTAAAAAGTGAGTACCAGAGTTCGTTTTATTCTCCTGTGTATATCATCCAATTATTGCAATTCAATTAATGTGCTACCTAATTTAAATTACTTTCCCCTAATAAGTCATTTTAGACGCAGTTCTTCTGCAGTTACAATGCAATATTTAGATTTAAATTCAGTATATACAGTAAGTGCAATAATACTACTTGAACACAATATGCTGAGACACAGAGAGCTGTATCAATAGTCTGCAGCAATACCCCATTGCGCTCATTCATGGGAGAGTGCACGCTGGGCCAGATACTCACTTGGCTTACGCACCATTTACGCACATTCTCGGCTCAGATTGAGAGCTGTGCGTAGGGAGGAATTTATTTATTTATTTCAACATACATTTTTTTTACTTCGATATGTATTTATTTGTTTATGTGTGTATTTGTTTTTCATTTTGGAATAAAATATCCTCCATAACCGAAGTTAAGCGCCGAAATACGCACTTCAGTCACAAAAGGCCCCGCTGTGTTCTCTGGCTGACAGTGACGTCATGCGGTCTTTCCCCGCAGGCTCCTGGGCTGAGGTTCTCGTGGATGATGACTGCAGCCAGGACAGAGTCTGGATCTTCGTTCGGATCGCGATCACACTCGCTCTGGCGGTCCTCTCAATAGCAGCGGCCCTTCTGCCTGATCGTACAGCGGAGTAGCTTCACCAGAGGAGCCTGCTTTGAACCGCCGCCCATCTATCGGAAAAAGAACATCCGAGCAAATGTTTAGGAACGAGAAGAGCCTGTTCAGCTCATCCACCACGTGCCCTTAGTAATGGGATCGATTTTAATAGAACAGAATCTCAATGTATTTCAAAGCTATTTACTTGACCTATTCCAGGCATCACTCTTTGTGTGCTTTCTGTTCAGAATGTTTAACTGTGTTCATTGCTAAGTTTGTAATAATAGGCCCGATTCACAAAGCTTTAACAACTTACAGATTTTTTTTAACGTTTGTTAACGACTTTTTAATAACAGTTCCACTTGTATTGGTGCGTGAATGTACATTTGCAATGCAGTAATTAATAAAGCTATTTAATAAAAAATGACGCTTTTCATTTTTTTAAATCCAGTAATAGGGAGTATAGACGCTCGACCAAACAGAAGGGCTTGAATTGAGTTAGAATAACTACAATCACATTACTTTGAAATACATATATAAACCATGCCATGCCTTTCCTGACACTGCGCATGCTCTACTTGGTCCAGGCCAAATATAGCAGTCGCTTATTGTAAATGACGTGTTTTAATACAAGTTCACTTAACACGAATTGCTTGTCTGTGCGAATTCTTTTTCCGCCCCAGTGGAAATGTGACTGTGGTGGTCACTTCACACTTTCAGTAATGTGGCTGTTAAGTCAGCACCGATGTACAGATCATCAGATAAACAACTTCCGTTCAACGAGTTCTTGTTTTTGTTCCACTCTCTATGTGTGTGTCCAGTCAGCCTTTATTGCAATCCTTCCCCACCCATTCACACAGTTAGTATGAGGTCAAAGCTACAGGGCCGGTTTCACTAACCCGTTGTTTAACCCGAATCTCTGGACAAATGTTTCAGGTCAAATTTTCATACCGAACACATGTCTCTTGAGAGGTTCAACAATCAATCAAGTAATTGATCATTGATCAGCATGACTGTTATTACTAGCACGTGTATAGTTCCAGTTGTATGTGAAGGCTATATTGAAGTTTTCCAAATGCATTTATTATACCATGAATAATGAAAAGCACACGCACATGTTTTCAGTTGTATTTGTAGGCTTCTGTAAAGAAAAGAGTCACATGTTGTTCTGAATAAATGATAGTCCGGTATTCCATTTGGAAATTGCTTGCTAATTGCAGCTCTAGTTTGTTTTTGTTTTTTTACTTTATAAACATATTCTGTTATAAACAATACTGGACAGTTATTACTAGTAACCAGATGTTGATTACATTCTATAATGAATGCTAAAGAAGGTGGTTATCTTGCTATATGTTAAAATATACAGAACATCTGCCGGATGACACATTATATGACTTGTGCTAAAGAAGGTCCTTTGCAGGTATCGTGCCATATGTACAGGCAATTCTCTAGAGGCAGTATATGAACAACTCTAAAATGGCATGTGCAAGGTCATTAACTTCTCTGTGCTTTATTACACTGTGCTGTGCTTTTACTATAGATACTACAGTAAACTTTGAGAAGGCTGGTTCATTAATTTCTCTGTGCTTTATTACACTGTGCTGTGCTTTTACCATAGATACTTCAGTAAACTTTGAGAAGGCTGGTTCATTAACTTCTCTGTGCTTTGCTGTGCTTTCACCATAGTATACCACGGAAAACTTTCAGAGAGGGACCACGTAGAAGAGAAACAACATGAAAGAATGAAATAAATAGAAAGAGTGTTTGTTGCCGCTTTGCCTATTTTGTTGTTTGCTGTGAGGCTCGCTGTCCGAGTCCTTTGCAGGCGTGATGCCTCCACTTCTCACCTCTAGTATTTTCTCGCGCTCGAGCTGTTTACATGCAAAGGCTCGACCGCAGGTGTGTGGCGTGTCAGGGCTGTGCATTCTAACACGTGCGCCTTCCCTCGAGCCGTATCAGCAGACAACGATCGCTTCGTTTGCAGAACTGTAACAAAACCATGAATCTAATCGCAGTGCTTTGGTTCTTCACGTTGATCGCTGGTAAGATTATTATTATTTATTAGTTGTAGTACGAGTGCAAATAATAATAATAATAATAATAATAATAATAATAATAATAATAATAATAATAATAATAATAATAATAATAATAATAATAATAATAATAGCGTAGCATATTGCATGTTATATATTTTAAACTTGCATTTTAAGTAAGTAGACATAATAAAAGAAAACAAAAAGTTTTAATAATAATAATAATAATAATAATAATAATAATAATAATAATAATACATGTATTTTTTTTGTATTACTTTAACTAGAATTGTCATATTGTATAAAACACACCACGCACTATTTTGCAGGCTACATCGCGGTAGAAGCCGGTGTCACTGTTCTCCAGCTCCCCTATTTCTTAAGGGTAACCGAGGGCCTGCCCGCCTCTCTTCACTGTGCAGTCTCCTCAGACACCGAACAGCCGCCCCGCCGCTATCTATGGTACCGAGCGCCGGCTGCAGCCGAACGCTTCAACGCTAGCGGCACAATGCCATTCTCCAGCCACGTCTCAGGCACTGAATCACGGGGATGGGATCGTTCTGCAGTCGGAGAGGGCGCTTGGCTTCGAATCCAGGAGACAAAGCTGTCTGACGCCGGCCTGTTTTACTGCGTAGTTGAACGGAGTAATGGGGAAACCGTGTTTGGCAATGGGACACAAATCAGGGTAGAAGGTACGTAGACCTACAGTATCTAACTGTATGGTCCAGATGAATCAATCTTACTCAGTCACAATTACTGCACACATATATGGCCAACAGTGTTGCACACCCTATATAATGAACTAATGTAGCTTTATAAAGTCGAATGAAAGCTGCTTAATAATGTTACGTAACATATTGAATTACAGTATACCGCTTTGTAGATTGAAAAATGAAAAATGTGAGATTAAAAATATTGTGGCTTCAAATAGACTTTTGTGCTTTAATTGTGTAGTTTCTTTCATTACATGATGTTAAATAAAATATCTAAAACTGATCTTGTCCCCACAAAGATAAGTAACTCCCGAAACAACACGTTTGTAACAACTAAATATGCCTTAAAAAAAAAAAAGTGCCAACATATTTAGTTTGTTGTCGACTTTCACCCTGTGTGTAGTTTTGTCTGACTGGAGTTAGAAAAAAGTAAATAAAAATATAGTGAGAGTCAATGAGAAGTCCCCACAAATATAAGAATGCGTGTGTGTGGGTGTGCGTGCGTGTGTGGGTGCGTGCGTGTGTGCGTGTGTGTGTACTCATTGTGATTGGGTTAAATGGATTTATTGACATAACAAATATTAGAAATAACGGGTAATTATAAAAATAAGTGACAGTGGTGTCCATGGAAACGGGTCAAATTACAGCTTGTAATGATACTGTAGGACTCCGCTCTCATATTACATGCACAGAGCTTCGACGTGTTATAAGCTACATGTATTACAGTGTTGTCTTGTGTTTTATTATTTATTTATTTATTTATTTTTTTTCCCGTTGCAGTTAACCGATGCCTGAACAGTCCAGTCGCGATACTGAACGGGGCCAAAATCTTCCTAATCTTGGTCGTCACCATCGAGCTTTGTGCGCTGGCTGTTTGCAGGAAGAAGAAACTCCCGCCCCTGCGCCATCAGAACAATAGCAATAGAACAATATCTATTGTTACGTGTCTTCTGTAATACGGGAAACAATAATAATAATAATAATAATAATAATAATAATAATAATAATAATAATAATATTATTATTATTATTATTATTATTATTATTATTATTATTATTGTGCTTTGTTTTATTTTAATTTGATTTGATTAGTATTAGTAGTAGTAGTAGTAGTAGTAGTAGTATTACAAAAAATGCTTTCTCTCTCTCTCTCTCTCTCTCTCTCTCTCTCTCTCTCTCTCTCTCTCTCTCTCTCTCTCTCTCTCGTGAAATTTGCATACAATCTGCCGTTTTTAAATAATAATAAATACAACTTATTCTAGACCGGTGTATTGTTTGTGTGTGTTTGCATGTCACTTGTAAAACCTGTACAATTCAATGGCAGATGAAAAAAGCATGCATTGCCCATTTTACCCCCCAACTCCTCAGACCCCTTACTTCCTTGCTCTCTAAAATATCTCGGTATCCCTCAACAGATAATCGTCCCATCATGCGCACAATGTTTTAATAAGCAGTCTGTCCACAAGTGCAGTGGCTCCTCTGATAGTACACTCGTACTAAATACAGAGCTACTCTGGATTCTTCTGTCCAGCCCTCCAAACCTGGGTTAGTGCATTGATGACTGCCAGGCCTGCATCCCATGGACTGCCATTCTCACAAACCAGCCTTCCACACCGATGTGTGTTACAACACAATGTTAAAGAAGCAACAAGAAGGGGTTAAGCTTAATGCGGGAGCTCTTAAATATGTCCCGAGTTATTTATAGGGCACTATTTAATCAAAACATTTTAACATCAACGTTTGGGATTTCGTCTCGGAAAGCTGGAATGAAGCTCACGGGAACACACACAGGCGCGCACGCGCGCACGCACGCACACACGCACACACACAGACACACACACACACACACACACACAGGCATGCACGCACGCACCTATGCACGCACGCACGCACGCACACAGGCATGCAGGCACGCACGCACACAAACACAATGCAAAACCAAATACTGAACAATTAAACAACCAGATGTTATAATGGCACACATTCTAGTGTTTCTTTGAGTTGTTTTGGTCAATACTTTAGAGGCACACACACACACACACACAGACACACAAAACCCCACAGGTTTGAAGAAAATAACTTTATTTAGGCTATACATGCCTAAATATGTTTAAAATCTGCTGCATGTGCCTTTCCCTTCGCTAGATACACGGATTTGAAATCTACAAATAATTGAAATGGAAAGATTTCTGTCTCGTGACTATGAAGGAAAACCACATAGGGCTAACAAAATATTGAAATCTTGAGAAAATAAGTACTATATCTCGGTTAATTAGAGGAAATGGGCGTATGTACAGATAGACAACATGATAACTGCCGCACTGCGTTGAGGTGTGATTCTGTTTTTACCTCAACACATTCCATGAGGTCATCGAGTCATTTTAGTGTTACCAGCCCCTGAAATGAATCCATTTATAGATAACGAGCATCGACCAAGGATGGACGCCGCCAAATACTTTATTATACTGATCCTCGCTTTGGAAACAGGTAAAACAAATCCTTCTGAAATTCAATAACATCTATTTCGATAGTAACGCACCACATGGTCCTATTTCAAAGTCTTTAACCAAGTAACCAAATTAGAAACACCACGATTGAACGCGCTTAAGCACAGGATTAATTATCGTTCTGTTTTTCTTTTATTAATCAGTAAGTGTTTTCTCTCCTTTCACAATATCTGAAGAGAATGGTTTAAAAATATGAAATTCTATTTAAAGTTTATGATAAATACACACATACATAAATAACGCGTCGGTGTGTTTTATAACTTTCTCTTTATAATCTAAATCTTTAATGCAAGAGAAATACGCCATGTACTGTGGTTACATATATTTAGTAGACTACTATCATATGTAACCTGTAACTGTTTGCCTAATATTATCACGTCTCATATCAAAAATACATTTGGAAAATATATTCTACAATATATTTGATGTATGGAAATGCATGGACTTTACCAAAAATACAGATACAATAAAACTTAAAATATATTTTTTATATATTACTTGGGGTTCTGATTTTGGAGGTTTTATTTATTTTTAACCTGTTTACAAAAAACGTGTGACAATTTAAATATATAGCCTAAACAAGAACAAAACCGGTACTAATCTGGTCTAAATCCCGCGCATATTTGAGTGTGATCTGGTTACATTTATCATATGAAAGACCAAACTAAAACCGAAGCTTTACGTGTTAATATACTTCAATTAATTTCCACAATTTCTGTTTTTACAATACAGATCCATCGGTTATAGGAAGGTGTAGACTAATTGAATTAGAAGCAGTAGCGGTTTTAGCACGCAGCCCATGCAATCGTGACTCTTACTATAATATATGCAATGCAGTTGTGCGCAAGTTTATGTGCAGCATAATCACGGTGTAAACTAAAAACAGTAAAACATTTAAAAATGAACTAAAAATGAACAAAAAGGTTCATTTCCATAACTGTCTCCGTCACTTTTTTTTTTTGCGATTGATGTAGTAACATAACAATACATTTAATAGTGTCGTTGCCCTGTTTGAAAGCGCAGTATTACTGATAGGAATAGAGAATAGGGGCCTTGTTTGCTCCTGTCGAGGCCAAAGTGCATTTTCGGTGCAAATCAAACGTGTTATAATGGGCAACGTTTAAGTTTAAGGACTTTTTTTGTATTCTTTTGACGTTTGATTTTCTGTGCGCCACAGACCCTAATTATCACTAATGTTATTTTAGATAAAGTATTCTAATCGGGGTCTGTGAATCCAGCCGGCAGGGTTTATTTGAATTGTTTGAGAATATAATTGACACAGAAAAAAACAAAAACAAAACATTCTTCGGTTTAATATTCATTTTTATGTGAGTCCTCCTATTTATAAATTCAGCGTATTGCAAACCCACATTAATGGACACACACACACACACACACACACACACACACACACACACACACACACACACACACACACACACACACACACACACACACACACACATATATTAGTGTGTGTGTGTTAACGTTCATGATTTTTATATTTAATACTTTGATATTTAACAATTAGAACATGTTTTGATGTGGAGAATATTTTGAAAGCGCACATTGTCTTTGAACATTACCGGCGTTTCGTTTGAAACACGTTTTAATACTCTGTATTTTATGAAAGTTTGGTAGGACCCCTATGTCACAGTCTTGGTCGTATCTTGAATTCACTCTTCCCTCATTTCAACTCCTCATCACTCACGGAGGTGTGTAGCTTGATCGCGGACACATTCCTCATAAGCTTGAAGGACTGAGCATGTCTCTCTTTTGACATTATCAAAATGTGGAATAAACACAGACATTAACATACAGCTGTGTCAAATGTAACAATCGCAGAGATTGGAAGACAAGAGCAATATATTGTAATTATACTTTAGTTACCGAACCAGTAACAGGATTGTAGTGTATTGTCATGCAATGGGCTCGCTGGTTTCGCGGCACACACCGAATAATTGATTCAATAGCACTGTGGTCACGCTGTTTAAGAAATGGATGACAACTGTAAGGTGAAAGAAAGAGTTTCTATTGCAGCTATAGTCTTCTGCGTGAATGGGAACTATCCCTTTACTCCAAAGCTGAGTGAATATTTTGCAGTGTATTTGCAGTATATATTTAAAATGGCATGTCCCATTGTATCGATCTATACTGGAATCAAAGATGTATTTTACATTAACATTGGAATTGGGGTCACTATCCGTACACAGCCGCTTTAAAAACAGGCAACACGTGTGATGAATAGAGCTTGATTTTTGTAATTTATGTTCTTAAAATGAAATACTGTAACAGTACACAGTGATCATAGTTTTTGTTATTTGACATTCTATAGCAGCGTCATAATTCATAATTCAGGGTAAGTTTACTGTAAATACATATTCCATTTTGGTGAAACAATATTTGTTTCCAGTTTTAAATATTACACAACACGCACAATATTTAGCTCCATGATAATGTTTCTGAATCGCCACACGGTGCTTATGTGAAGTATTTACATTTCTCATACATTTTCTGGACATTTTCTACAGCTTATATTTCTGTAGTGTTTGCTGAGGAGTTCCAGGTTTACCAGGAGCCAGAGGTCAATGCAACCGAGGGAGACAGGACGCGGCTTGGGTGCGCTTTCAACACCAGCAGCGGGCGGGTTGGAATCGGGTCCTTTAAGTGGTACCGGGTCCGGAGCGATGGGAAGAGGAGCGAGGTTTCCAATGAAACACATCCCGCTGGAGTCGTCACATCGGATCAATTCAGGACGAACAAGGACGCTTCATTGTACTTGCTCCACCCTCATACCTATGACTCCGGCGTGTATTACTGCGAGGTAGAGCTGCTGTCAGCGGGGAGAAGAACCGGGAACGGGACGGTGCTGGCTGTTTACCAAAGAAGTAAAGGTAGGAACTCCACTTCCTTCTTCAGTGGGCTCATGGACCATTGTATGCGGGACCAGAGCAAAAGGAAAGTTATTATTACACACCAAACGTAGGCCTACAGTAGCTATGTGCTTTAGTTTTATACGTTTCCAAGAAAAGAAAATGCTCCTCGTTGACTAAGGAAAGAAAAAATGAACACTGCGTTTTATTATTATTATTATTATTATTATTATTATTATTATTATTATTATTATTATTATTATTATTATTATTATTATCGTTGTTGTTGTTGCTCTCTTGTGAAAGTTAAGCGTGGCAAGTCCACTCACACAAGATTTGTTCTACATCAAAGAAACACACACTATGCAGGTTGAAAACGCAACTCTATTGTTTGCTATACACCTATATTTTTAATTTGTGTCCCATTACAAACGATGGACGTTGTTCTTGTTATGGTACCTTTTATATCGAAATGAACACAGATTCAGACCTTGTAGCCTTGGGTATATATAGGCTGCACTATTAACAGTGTCGTAGTCGACTAATCATGTTGTTTTTTTATCTTGTTCTTTCAAAAAAATGGTATAAAAACAGCATACAAATACTTTTATAAAACGTGTTCTACAAACAGCTACGTTCTTTTAACACCCCTTGTAAACCGCGTTGCATTCAGAGCACTTGGTCCAGTCCTCCGGGGAACATATTCACAAAGCATCCCTACGATACGATTCACAAAGCAAGCTGCTGACGACACAGAACTAGCAGGGATCAAATACGCTGCATTCCTAGCCACCGTAGTTTATATATGAATATTTTTTTCACCTAAGCGATTTGTTCTCTTCTTATGAAAAACGTGTTACTTTAGCACATTGATTAATGATTTGTGAATACAGGTCCTACAGAAGTGGAAAGAAATGCATGTATGTATTGGTATTATTAGTTTTTGAATTGGTCTACGTATACAGTAAGATTTATTCTTTGTCAAAAACACTAACAATTATATTTTTTTCCTAGAAAGAGGATGATATATTGCTTTGTTTTTATCCTCACAGAAGAGCACAGTGAGAGCGCCGACGCGAGTTTCTCTCAGAAAACCCTGCTCTTAGCTGCTGGCGTAGGTGGCGCGCTCATTGTTTTAATCACGATCGCCGTGCGCTGCTGTAAAACACAGCGTGGAACAGGTAGGGTAATTCTTTTAGTAGATTAAGGTCTATTCACAGCAAGCGCGTCGCGTCAAATAGTAAGCGTTTGGCGTAAAATTCATTTTTTAGAATTCTTACTTGTTTTACGCGCTGGAAGAAGGGCTACAACAGCTTTCTTCCAGCGCATAAATAATGCGTAAACTAAGCGATAATAGGGCCCTCAGACCCTTTACTAAAATGTGCTACAGATTTTAATGAGTAAGACATCTCACAAGTAGAATGGTACCCCGAAATGTTCACCTTTTTTCTGGAAAGCAGGACAACTGGGGAAATTTGTTGCCGGATAACTTCACTCAGACTTCTTGCTCACTAAATATCTTGGTATCCCTGAATAGATAATTGTGTTTCACATTATTTCTGTTTTCTTCAGGCGCTGCACCACCCACCTCGCAGCCCGCAAGGTAGGTTAATATTTTTTAATTATTATTATTTTAAAATGTGTTTTGCAGAACTGATCCAGTGGTTCAGATAGAATATTGCATGATGTGCTGTGGGGAGTCGCGTTGTTAGTACAAAAATAAACTTGCAAATATTCTTATGCATGAGTGTTTGAAGTTGTGGGAGTTAGAATGAACGAAAACATATTATTTTATACAGTGTGTGTATAATTAAGTGTTTACGCACATTACGCATCACTTGCTTACATATGAGACATGTTATTTTCGGTCTTTTTAATGAGTTATAAACCAAAAATAAACGTGTGTCGGGTCATAATGCACAGTGATAACATGGTAAAGCGTAAGCAAACACTGTAAAGAACAACGAAGTATAGTATATGAATAAACATGGCAAACCAGGGTCAACTATGGTAAATGCATTCAGTACAAAAATAAAAATGTACGCTTTTATAAGGTTGTGTAATTTCCAATACAGGGGATTATGAAATTAATTTGTGGGGAGGCGGTTTTGTCACTGTCCCTTTGCTTCATGTATTGCGCTACAGATTTTGGTCACGCTGTATTTTAAGGAGCACTTTCTAGTTTATTAATGGTTAACAAACAGCTTACTAAAACCTTAGCAAAGGTTGCTCATTTCATTTCCATATCAGAAGTTAATACATATAAATCAATGTATGAACTAATTAAGAAATACTTAAAGAAATATACTTTTCAGCGAAATGTTTGTCTTTGAGTGTATTGCGTTTATTTTACTATTTATAAATTCGCCATTACTAAGTGTTTGATAGTTATGGATAATGTAAACTAATTAAGAAAATATAATCATTTAAACCTGGTCCCATTTGTAAAATATCATATATTATTATTATTATTATTATTATTATTATTATTATTATTATTATTATTATTATTATTATTAACAGTTTTAAACGGGTAGTATAATTTTCTACCCGCAGGAAAATAAATCAAAGTTGTCACAACATTTTTAAGTTTTCACATTTTGTAACAGTAGAACATTTTAACAGTATATATACTGTACAGTGAAATCTTTAACATGATTTAATTAGAAGATTGGGTATTTTTATAACAATTATATAATTACGGCACTATAATTACAATATTTATGATCAGAGATATTTGATTCTAATAAAAGTTAACTATTCTACGCTGTAAACCGGTAAATAATAGAACTATTATAAGGAAAATGTACAGGCTCAAAGAAATGGGTCTGTGTATAACAGTTTAATCCAAGGAACGCCAGGGCAACACATTTTATAAACGAGCGTATTATTATTTATTAATGTATTTGTTTGTTTTGTTTAAGTCGTGACTGTGATGTTTATGGTCAGCTCCCCATGAAAAGTAAGTTGAACTTCACTGATCCACACATATGTCAAGTTATTGCCACAATATCGCTTTCCAGGGTGGTATGCATTGTTAGATCAGATCTTTAAATATCTTTCTTAATTGGTTTAATAATCTGACAGACTGGTTATTCTAATCAAAACTGTATTGCTAGTTAGTTATTTATATATATATATATATATATATATATATATATATATATATATATATATATATATATATATATATATATAGTAGCTTTGATTGCACATTTCTAATATACAATGTTAATGTGTTCTTCACAGAGAAAAAGAAAAATCTAAAGAAAAAAGACAAGGTGGGTTAATCTAACACTGGCTCCATGTCAACGCTGCTGCTCAATCTGTCATATTGAAATATAGCACACACAGCTTCCCTTTGTGTATACTTCATACAACTCAGACATGATGATAGAAATGCCTTATTATTGTCTGTTTTCTATATTTATTAATAATCACAATTGCACACCTATTTCTGTATCTGTATGTAATTGAGTGTTACAAGGACATGGAAACACACTCTGGCGCATTATGCTGATAAAGGCGTTTAGTCACTGTATTTTGAGTTTAAAGCTGAAACTATCTAGAAGCCTGAATCACAGGGCTTACTTATACAATTGAGCTTCCACAGCACCCAATACTGTAGATTTTGGGTATACCTCATTTTAATGTGACATCATACCTCCTGGGTGTAGTACATATTATAGTAAAGTAACCGATATGGTGTGAATTGCATGTAACACTTTGTTTTTCTTGTTTCTGTTGCCGTGTTTGTTCTTAATTGTTAGTCTGTTGCCCAAGCCCCCGCGGATGAACTTCAGTACGTGCAGCTGAACCTGAAACGCCCGCGCAAAGACCGTGTTCAAAACATCGATCACGTGGAGTACGCAACCGTGCACACCAGGCGTTAGGGCGTTCCAAACTCATCCTCGCCACTTCCGCCAAGTCCTTTCCCAATCTTCAGTGGAGTTTTGTAGTTTCACTTTCTTCGGACCCCTGATCTTGTCACCCCCACACTGTAGACTCACACTCCCTGTGCAGCAGGTATTAGACCCCACACCCTGACACCCCCACACTGTAGAGTCACACTCCTTGTGCAGCAGGTATTAGACCCCACACCCTGACACCCCCACACTGTAGAGTCACACTCCCTGTGCAGCAGGTATTAGACCCCACACCCTGACACCCCCACACTGTAGTCACACTCCCTGTGCAGCAGGTATTAGACCCCACACTGTAGAGTCACACTCCCTGTGCAGCAGGTATTAGACCCCACACCCTGACACCCCCACACTGTAGTCACACTCCCTGTGCAGCAGGTATTAGACCCCACACCCTGACACCCCCACACTGTAGTCACACTCCCTGTGCAGCAGGTATTAGACCCCACACCCTGACACCCCCACTGTAGTCACACTCCCTGTGCAGCAGGTATTAGACCCCCTCATCCTCACACCGCAGATTCACACTCTATGTGCAGCAGGTATTAGACCCCCTCATCCTCACACTGTTGAGTCACACTCCCTGTGCAGCAGGTATTAGTATCCCACATCCTGTCACCACAAGTTTTCCTGACGCCACTAATATGTTCCTGTCAGTACACACTGCACCCAAACTCTAAGTTCCCTCTTTCCCCTTCTGAATAAAAATACTACTACAAAAAAAAAAACATTCTGGTGTTTTCCTTTCTTTATTTGTTTTTTGAACATCTTACCAGTAACTATGCAGTACACCGTCTGGAGCACCTAATTCACACAACGCAACAAAAAGTAAAAAATAATAATAATAAAAAAAAACTAACGTGTTTAACTCCTTCACCATCAGTGATCTTTGACCTCAGTTGTCTGCCGAAACCAAGCAAGCACAATAAAAATAATCTCACCAATCTGCATCCAGCTTTAACTGAGGAGGGGTTGGCTCCTAAAATACAAGTCTAATGATATTCATGAAACTGTTGATCTAAACTTTTTGAACTGTATTGTTTTTAGGGGTTGAGATTTTCAGCGCGGAGAGCCCAAAATATCATATTTTTTCAGCCTGCCTCAAACTCTGTAACAATACAATAAAATTCAATGAAATAAAAAATGAGGAAATTAAAAAAATCAAGTTTATAAATTTTAGGGTGGCTGTATAAAGATCCACAGTGTAGGGATGACACAGATAATTAAATAATAACTATTAAAATTGTAGTGAAATAAAGTCGAGCACATCTTATAACAAATATTTTAATTGCTGTTGGAGGTGCAGATTACTAGTATAATGTGTGTGTGTGTATATGTATATATATATATATATATATATATATATACACACAGTATATTCGGTTTTTTCATGGGTCAGGTAAGCACTCAATCATCTCCCCCTAATGCCACAAAGCCCTTTGTGTTTTTTTAAGAGAGAAAAAAGCAATAAAAGAAAAATAAAACTGAAAACAAGAACAACTCTTACTGATCAAACATGTTTGCTTTTCTGAGACACCGAATTCCAGCAGAACGGACGCAAATGCAACACAGGGTGAATTTGGACATTGCTTTTTATTTTATTTAGTTTCACTTGTATGTTTTTCTTGTATTTTCTTAGTATTTCTAATAAAAGTAAATAAAACAGCTTTCTAAAGCTTCGTCCGCCTGTCAGTGCGTCCGTCTGGATACCTGTGTGTTTGTCACTTTTAATGTCGGTCTGTCTGCTTGGTGTGTGTGTGTGTGGTGTCTATGGATGTTAGCCAGTCTCCCTATCTGTCTGTCCGGACATCTGTTAAAGAAGTATTTACTTCTGCCCCAAGTTAATCCATGGCCCTCTTGAGGTTTGAATAGTACATGTACAAGGGAGACAATGCAACATCCTCATAAACACTACAGACAGAGCGGTGAGTGTGTGTGTGTGTGCGTGTGAGTCTGTGTCTGTGTCAGCCTCTCTCTCTCTCTATTTGGTGTGTGGTGGATGGTGCTTTGTTGTCTTGATGTCGCTCTCTGCAGTCTGCTTCCAATCTCTGGCTACAGGAGGGACCCTCTCTTCTGCCCCCGCCCCCTGCCTCCCCAGGACCATTTGATTGGTCGGGAGCTCAAAGGGTCTTCTTTGCAAGGAGCCTCCCTGTGAGCTTGTCTCTGCACCTGCCTGTAAAAAAAAAAGAGACTAAACCACGGTAATTGCAAAGAAGCCACAGCTAAGCACAATAAATGTGTCCGCATGCGCTTCAGTTTAATTTACTGTTATTACATTTTTATTTGTTTAAAACTCCCGAGTCCCTAAATTCATTCACTCCTATTGCACAGCAGCTTCCCCCATTCCAGGTTTTAAAATGAACTTGATTAGCCGCAGTGCAGAGGTAACAATCTCAAAGTCTGCGCCGCGCGATAACCGCGGTATACAGCGACAGGCCTGGAGGTACCACAAGTTTACCACGGTACCAGGGAAGTTTCAGTGGAACCCGCTGTAGTTTATATCCACACATACATGTTTAGAAGCATGGTGGTCCTAGTTAGCACTGCAGCAATGCACTGCAACAAGACCAAGGGAGACTCCTCTAGGTGAGGCATGCTTTGGGACTCACCAGCTGAGCAGCAGGGCTGTAGACTCTCCCCTGAGTCAGGGGGAAGGAGCTGTGTGCTGGGCTGAGCTCCGCTGGGCTCAGGGGGTGTAGTGTTGTAGCTGGGGGAGGGGGATGTAGGGGACCCCCAATCTGCTGCTGGGCCGCACTGTACCCCGAAAGCCTCGGACACTCCATCATGGGCACCAGGACCTAAAACAACACAGCAAAGCAAAGACACACCCTAGTCATGCCAGCGACTCAGTAATACACACTGCCTACCACCATGAAAGCCTACCATGGTCGTTTTGCAGTTTTCCCATGCTCTTCATGGTTATACTCTACATTTACAATAGTCTTTCACGGCTGGCCATGGTTTTTAATATGCTTTATACCTCTCTGGGCTTTACAATGCTCACCTATACTTTACCATGTTATGCTTTATTACTACGCCTGTCATTTTTTCGAGGTCTAAAAACAGATATTTCAAGATATTTCTCAATCAAACATAATATTTAAAGCAGAAAAAATAGTGTTGTCGCATTCAAAATGGATCATTTTCTCTAGAGATTTTATACAGCAAATGTTCCTAAATATTTAAATACTTACCTGAAAAACAATAAATGCTAAATTGTAGAATATTTAGTTTTTATATGTCCACCTTTTAAAGACTTTCTATTTTCACTAACCAGTGAACTATCAAACAAAATTAAAACATAAATAAATGTAAAAACAACAACAGGCATGTAAAATGCCCCCTTCTTGTGCTGGACAGAGACGATCTTTAGCAGAAATACTTCCGATCTTTGATGCAGCTGGTGTCTTTTTCGTTCAAGTCATTTTAAAGAAATCGTGGAGCTCCATGCAGTGTGTGTTCAATCATTACTGGAAGCAAACTAAACTGGCTGCCAGGTTCCTAAATGCAGTGTAACAGGCAGTGCATCAATAAGGCTGTATTTTTATGTGATAAATATATTTACACTATTCTTTTAGACATAGGAATTATCATGGAGAACTATATATTACACAGCAATGAAATCCTGAAATCCATGATAACCATGAAAAATGACAGCCTTATTTATTACACTTTGCTGTGCTTTTACTTTCATAAGGGTGAACACACACTGATCACAGAACTGGAGCAATCATGAATTACAGAGACAGTATCAATACTAATGTACAGCAAGAACAATAGTAAAATGTACAGTATGACCCACAGAAAAAGCATTGTAAAGCTATATAAAATGTAGTGAAAGTATGCTAAAGCATAGGTAAGCATTGTAAAACCCAGAGAGGTAGCCTAATGCATATAAAAAACAATACAAACCCTGGTCAACTGTGATAAATATATAGCATAACCATGGGAAAATCTATTAGAATAAACTCTTCAGATCTACTATTACTATTCATAAGACACTGGGTATTATCACATCATCAAGTTTGAGTGTGTTTGCGTGTGTGTTAGAGAGAGTCTACCTGCCTATCTCTGATCCAGTCTTACGGTCTATCTGTCTGAGCCAAACACCTGTAGCCTTTCACCATTAATTGTGCATATCATGTGTTTTTTTTTACATTAATATTAAAACAACCATGGCCACAATAACACATGCAGATTACAGAAAGTAATTTTGAGAAAGTCAAAATGCCACCAAGACAATTCATCAATTCAAGACTGTTCAACAGGCCTAACAACATATGTGTTGTAAATTAAACAAGACTGAGTATAAAGTCATTTGGGTTATAATTACCAGAGCTCAAGACTTATTCATTTTGTTTAATGTAGGGACCTGCAAATGTAAAGTTTTAATGTTTTGTGTTCGTTTCTTTCTGGGCCTTTTTTAAAATGGAGTCTGCCCCCCTGCGTTAGCTGCTTCAGCTGAAGGAGGAGGAGTAACTTGCCACCTGCAGCAGGCGGGTGTCCACGAACTGGGCGGGGTGGTAGAGATAGCCGGCTCCGGGGTAGGGCACACCCTTGCCAATCTCTGCAGGGGGAGAAGCCAGAGGGCTGAGAGGACACCGACCCCCCTTCACCGAGGGCACAGGGCTGGAGCTGGGCTGAAAGAACCTGAAAAAACACACACACAAGAACAACACCTTGAAAAGAGCACTGAGCTGCAATCTGAGACTTTAGGGAATTGGGTGTAGTTCACGCTTTAAGAGGCCTGTAAGTGTGCTATTTGGTTGTTTTGTTAAATTAAAAGGTGCTGTTTGTGGTACTGAACAGCAAGTCAGGATCACGTAAGCTTTACTGAATGTATGTGCGTGTCGTTCTGATTGCTTATCCTATCAAATAAAGAATACATGACTGAATAAATGAATAAATGACGTTTGTATCAAACAATAGCAGTTAAAGACTGGAGGAAACACTTTTTAAATACGCCTCTACAAGTGAACGAGACAGCAGTTTTGGCCCTTGCTGTGATCATCCTGAAGGCAAGGCTCCTGCGAGCCCCTCACTCACCGGTAGGGCTGTGCAGACGGGGAGCAGGCAGTGCTGGAGTGGAGAGGCATGGAGGAGGCTGCACAGGGAGATTGGATCTGCAGCTGGGTATGAGCTGGGCTCTGGGGTGCCTGCCGGGCCTGGTACTGAACAGACAAGCACAGCGATCAGAACACAACCAGGGCTGGACCAGAACCACATTCTCAATTACTTGATTAGTGGCTAAAAATGAGTGCGATTATCATTATTTGCAACTTTCTCCCTAGTTAGCGGTTCTTTCTCTAAAACACTCTTTTTAGTTTCGATCTGCTGTTCGCTTTCTAAAATAAAGCTTACTTTCTTTGTGGACAAATCGGATGTCTACAGCTAGAGAGAGGAAGAAACAGTTCATTTCTGCTTGTCTGTACTGTAATATTTTCCAAACCAGCATTCAATTCACATTATTTTATTGCTATATTATATTACATGTCTTCATATACATCTCCTCACCGCGCCTTGCTGAATCTGCTGCTGCTTGTCACTCCTCTGAAACCTGCCTTGCTGTGCAGGGTGTCTCCCTGGGGGTGCAGTGCCATAGAGCTCCAGCAGAGGGGGGTGTGGCGCTGCTGCGCTGCAGTGAGGGGAGTCCCTCTGGCTGGAGGTGCTTGAACAATCGGTGACATCACTCCTAACATCCACGCCGCTGTCTGCCTGACTCACCTGCGGGGGTGCACCAGAGCGCCCCATATTAACAGATTTATACATTTCCTTAAAATCAGATGTTCCAAATCTATATTCAAAAATACGCTAAATCTGTGATATGAAAAGCAACAAGAAAAACAACAAAGAAAAAACAACTGCAGCTTCTCTCACTTATCATTTACCAGCTTCTAGTGCACTCCAAAGCATTCATTTTCATATAACTATATATGGAGTAGATGCCGCTTATTAGCAACCTCTCGGTTCCCAGCAAAACGTTGTTATTAAGCGAACATTGTTATTAAGTGAAAAGCCACATTTCCAACTCCCCAGTAATGTTGTTGAAGCTGACACCCTGGGATCCTTCAAGAAGCTGCTTGATGAGTTTCTGGGATCAATAAGCTACTAACGACCAAACGAGCAAGATGGGCTGAATGGGGCCTCCTCTCGTTTGTAAACTTTCTTATGTTCTTCTTCTTATGTTCTAAGTGTATGTATCTGGAAGAACGATGTATACTACATTTGTAGAATCAGCGCACTGGTTTGGTTCATTACACTGTTAAAAAATAAACATGAAAAAACACCAAATATCAGACAACTGTTTATTAATACTACACAGATGTGTAAAACAGAAAAGACAGTACTGTATTTTACACATAGTACTACAACAGCGTGCTATCAATATCCTTACACACTCTTGGTATGCAGGACTTACATTTAATACAGGAGTTCATGTTAAAAGAAGAAGTTGTCCAGTGTTTGTTTTTTACGATTCGCTGCCTCCAGCTGTAAATCACTCTCAATTTTGTGTGCAGCTTCGTAGCCAGTTTCAAAATGCAGGACACAACAGATTTTGAGATGCCAAACTTTTCTGCTACCTGTACTTGTTCAGCACCGGGTTCACGTAGTGCTTCCAGAATCCGAACTCTATCGGCTATAGAAAGGTCTACACGTTTTGAAGCCATGATGACAGACGACAATCAGACTCAATAAATGTACAGCTGTGTTATGAAAACTGATACATAAACAGACGCTGCGATGCGTGCGCGTGATGTATGTAAGGCAGCAGTGTGGAGTAGTGGTTAGGGCTCTGGACTCTTGACCGGAGGGTCGTGGGTTCAATCCCAGGTGGGGGACACCCTTGAGCAAGGTACTTTACCTAGATTGCTCTAGTAAAAACCCAACTGTATAAATGGGTAATTGTATGTAAAAATAATGTGTAAGAAATAATGTCATTGTATGTAAAAATAATGTGATATCTTGAAACAACTGTAAGTCACCCTGGATAAGGGCATCTGCTAATAAATAAATAATAATAATAATGTATTCGTGTGCGTGCCGTCGCCATGGAAATTGACAAAACAAAAGTTGTCATTAAGCAGCAGACAGTTGCTAATATCCGAGATCCATTAACATTAAAGTCTATGGGATGAGATTGGTTCCCGTGAAAATGTTATTAATAACTGAAAGTTGTCTTTATCAGGGTTCTAATAACCGGCTGTATATACAAATTAAAGTAGCTTTCCAGTTAAGGTGAGAATATATATATATATATATATATATATATGCAGGTGGGCATGCTGTTTCAGGACTGTGCTTTTGAAGTCAGAATCGCTGTGCATCAAGGTTGTCTCACCTCAGAACTGTCTTCAAACAGGTCCACAGGTCTGAGCCACTGGTCCGCAGCAGAAGGCACAGTCAAGGAATCTTAACAAAAAGAAGCAACAACAACCCAACGCTATACAGTGGCTCTCAAAAGTATTCACCCCCCTTGGACTTTTCCACATTTTATTGTGTTACAACATGGAATCAAAATGGATTTATTAGGAGTTGAAAATTGCTGTTCACCAAAGGTCCCCATCCAACTTGACGGAGCTTGAGCAATTTTGCAGCGTCCAGATGTGCAAAGCTGGTAGAGACTTATCCAAATAGACTCATGGCTGTAATTGCTGCCAAAGGTGCCTCTACCAAATATTGACTCAAGGGGGTCAATACTTATGCAATCAATTATTTTCTGTTTTGTATTTGTAATTAATTTAGAACAATTTGTAGATTTTATTTTTCACTTTGACATTATGGAATTTTTTTTGTGTTGATCAGTGGCAAAAACTCCTAATTAAATCCATTTTGATTCCATGTTGTAACACAATAAAATGTGGAAAAGTCCAAGGGGGGTGAATACTTTTGAGAGCCACTGTAGTTACACATCCTCCACACCCCCACATATTACAGTTCACTCCATAACAATTCACTTTGCAAATCTCTACAATGACATGCAGAAAGGCAGTTGGATGGACAGAAAGACAGCCTCCATATACCCGTGATTGTGATACTTTCAATAACTTGTGCTAAAGAAGCTCCTTCGCAAGTTTCACCACAATCGGACAAGCAGTAGGAATAAATGCATTATTATACCAGAAATAATGCTTTCTCTGTTTCGGCTGGTTTCACAGACCCTGATTAGCATTAATCTTGGACTACCTGATGTTATCTTAAGTAAGGAGTTCAAGACTAGTGCTAATCAGGGTCTGTTAAACCAGCAGCTAATGTTTAAACATAAAAATTGTATGAAGTTGTGCTCAGTCAATGCCTAGTTTCACCAGAACTTAGGGCTCGGTTTTAATGTAATCACTGGATCGGAATCAACACTGGTTAGTAATAAAATACCATAATCTGTAATCAGCATTTCACTGTCATTATCACTGCTTATTATTATTAGGAAGCACAGGCGCTGATGCAACAGCCTTCACAACCCGGATCACAGGGGAGGACACATGATCCCTCCTGAGCGTTGGTACCTGTGTTGGAGCTTTTCCAGTGATGGGTTCCTAAGCTGTCGCTGCTCAGCTGTGATAGATCGAGGCTCTCGTCGAACTTGCTGTGTACCCCTGGAGCAGCAGAATGCAGAGTGTGCAATGCTTTCTGAGGACAAGAGAACATTAACATGGACCCTGTGCAAAGGACAGCATGCAAAGCCAGCCTAGCCTAGCCTATACTGTGATGTACTCATTTCATAGGCTGGGTAGTCATTTTCTCAGGTTTTATTGCAAGCATTGCACCGATGTGTGCTGGATATACCATTATGAAAGTAAAAGCATATCGAAGCACAATTAAACATGATGAAAGCATGGTGAAGCATAGGTCCGCATTGTAAAATCCAGGGAGATAAACAGAAAACATGAAAAACCATGGTAAACGGTATAACCATGGGGAAAGCATGGGAAAATTAAAAACTACTGTGGAAACTTTTCTAAGGGTAGTCTCTCTGTACTGTACTGTACTGTGCACAGGGCTTTACTCACATGACCACACTACATAACACTACAAAACCTGGTAGAACTACAGCAAATGACCATATACAGATATAATACTGTTATAACTGTGCACAGGGTCATATTTCAGTAACAACACTAAATAAGCTCATAGAAGTATGAAACCTGCAATGTACTGTATGCATTCTAATAATCAGCTGTGCTTCACTGGTTGGCATGACAACGCTATATAACACATCCTAACTGCTATATCACAGTATACAAATATTGACCGGAGTTCAGGCTTATAGCGGAATGGTATTGCCCTGAGTGTTACACAGGTGACACAGTGGGCAGTAATGGACTTCACTGAAGGTTGCTTTTTCAAACCCAGGGGAACAGGTTTTCACTGGAAGGTGAAAGCTGCACTCAGTATCTGTTCTCTTAACCCTATGCTGAAGTGTTTTCACTGTTAACTGCTGAGTGATGTCAGAGGGCAAGAGTTCTTTGACTGCTTTGAGCGGCTATTGACTATTTGTGGTCACGTGACACTGCATTAGCCAATAGAGTTGGCTGGTTTCCATGGCAATATTTAGTAATACTGTGGGTCACGGTATGGTGAGGTGCTCACCTGCAGCAGGTCCTCATCCTTCAGGCTCCTGTCTCTCCCTCTGCAGTCAGGGCGCTGATTCAACCCTCTGCTTCTCTCGCTTTTATAGTTGCTGAATTCACCATCACAGCCTAAAAACCACAAGAAATCTATTCATTGTTTAACTGTGGTAGGGAGGCTCATAGTGGGAAGAACTATAGTTACCAACAGGGGTCTATAATTCCGAGGCTGAGATTCACTGCAGGGAACTATAGTTCTTCAGGAGGAGCCTTTAGTTTCCCACTGTGAGCCGAGGTCTGCAGTCCATATTTGTTTTATGAATCAGGCAAGAAAGTCGTGTTTTTGAAGTCCATAGCTCATAGTTATTAAAGTTCATTTTGGCATAGAACTGTCCATCTGACTTTCTCATTGAATTTTATGGTCAGAAATCACTGAAAGCAAAGTTTCTATGGTGATTTTGGTGTCTGCAGCATCTCTGTTTTGTAGTATATTTTGTAATAAATTTTCTGTTGTCCGCCATTTTGCTTTGTTGTGTGTAGAGAGGAAGGACGCTCAGAGTGACGATGTCATTTGAGGGAGTTTGTAAAAAAAAACGGGGTCATGTGATCAGGTTTTAACCAATCACGTGCCAGAATTTCTAAGGACTGATTCATATATATATATATATACACATTTAGGACTGTGCCAGCAACAATCTGAGCATTTAGGCTATTTCAGAATTCACTCTCAGCTCATGCTAGAGTTATTATTACAAGAGTCAGTGAACCTGTAGTGAGTCAGTCAGTAATTGACACAGGAGGGGTTTGGCATGGTTTTAAACCCTGGAAATACAGCCAGGAAATGAGCATGGTAAAGCCTACAGCCATTTTTTTTCTTTTTTTCACTGAATTAAATGGAAGCCCCCTACACAGCACATTATTCTGCAGTGCTCTCAATACCTGGGTGATGTTTGTATTGTGGGGTATGGCGCCCCTGCACCTCAGCGATGGCACGCTGGATGGCACAGGGGTCCGAGGGCACGACCCGATCCAGTCGGTACACAGCGCTGGAGGTGGGCGGGATCGGAGCGCTCAGAACCGGGGAGCAATCTTCCACAGGCCTGTGAGAGGGGTGGGAGAGAAGGCTGTTTGTTACTCTGGGCTTTACATATAACAGTGCACCTTAAAGACCACAACTCTCTCTCTCAGTCATTACATCCAGGTGACTTTCTAAAGCTCAGAAATGTAAAGCAACCATGTGACCAGCAGCTCTCAGAATAACTCCAAGTACATCAGGTGTTTAAATGTTAACCTGGCCACTTACAACACCCCTCCCCCAGTGGATGTAAAACACCAAAAATGGTTATTTGTTATGGTTTAGACAATGTCTTGAGATCTCAATTGTTGCTGCTGTCTTGTTACTTACGTCATGATCACTGTGACGCGTGCAAGATATCAGAAGCATTTATTTTCTTGTGTTCAATGGATCTTGTGACGTCATGAATTACACGCACTTACAGATAAAGTCCCCATTCAGCACCGAAAAATGAACTTAATTAGCGAAAGAACCTCAGTAGACTTCACCCCTCTGCAGCCTCCGTCGGCTAGGTTTGATTCCCGTAGTGATCTTTGAGGAAGCCGCCATCAGCCATGTTTGATTTTGCGCTGTGCGTCCCCCCATAGCTGTGTAACTACGGCAATCTGTCACTGAACTGCACCAAACTTCAGAGACAGCCAAGCTCTTTGCCAAGCTGCTAGACAGGTCTCTGTTTATTTACACAGCTTGATTGATTGATAGGCTGTTCGTTTTGAAGAGAGTGGCTTTGATTGGTGATGAGCTGTCACTCTCTTACAGACCAACATTCCCAGATCATTTTCACAGTGCTTTTCTTACTGGCCCAAGATAAACTTTCGATTTGTATTTTGTATTTCAAAACACCTAAAAAAAATATATATATATATATATATATATATATATATATATATATATATATATATATATATATATATATATATATATATACAGTACTGTGCAAAAGTTTTAGGCAGGTGTGAAAAAATGCTGTAAAGTAAGAATGCTTTCAAAAATAGACATGTTAATAGATTATATTTATCAATTAACTAAATGCACAGTGAGTGAACAGAAGAAAAATCTAAATCAAATCCATATTTGGTGTGACCACCCTTTGCCTTCAAAACAGCATCAATTCTTCTAGGTACACTTGCACAAAGTCAGGGATTTTGTAGGCATATAGTCAGGTGTATGATTAAACAATTATACCAAACAGGTGCTAATGATCATCAATTCAATATGTAGGTTGAAACAGAAACAGCTGTGTAGGAAGAATGAAACTGGGTGAGGAACAACCAAACTCAGCTAACAAGGTGAGGCTGCTGAAGACAGTTTACTGTCAAAAGTCATACACCATGGCAAGACTGAGCACAGCAACAAGACACAAGGTAGTTATACTGCATCAGCAAGGTCTCTCCCAGGCAGAAATTTCAAGGCAGACAGGGGTTTCCAGATGTGCTGTCCAAGCTCTTTTGAAGAAGCACAAAGAAACGGGCAACGCTGAGGACCGTAGACGCAGTGGTCAGCCAAGGAAACTTACTGCAGCAGATGAAAGACACATCATGCTTACTTTCCTTTGCAATCGGAAGATGTCCAGCAGTGCCATCCTTTATACTGTACATCTAGATCTGTATTATAATAGCTATGTACATGCATTTGTTGAATGATTAGGAAGTAGGGGGTGATGCTGTGTGTGTGTGTGTATATATATATAATATATACATATTTATATATATTAATTATTTTGTATTGCTTTGCAACCTGGTGACATTTTGACTGCAGATGTTTCCTATTGTACCAAATTGGTTATTTTGAGTATAACTACAGGTTCAGTATGAAGTGTGAAAAACAATCCCTTTAGCTTGCTACAGGGTACTTTTGGGAAAAAAAGGTAGAATATAATACAACATAAAAATATATATGGAAAAGGTGTATTTCGGGTTGACATCAGCATTTATTGTACAGCTTCTATATATTATTTGAATATATTTACAATGCATACGCATGTTTGCGGTTTGGTTTTTTGATATATTTTCAATATAAAATTTGTCACTTATTTCACTGACCTTCGCTGGTTGGAACAAAGTTCTACTGTCGAATGGAAAAACGATGGTCCAGGCCCTTGTTTCAACCAGGTGATTAATCACTAAACTGAACACTTGGCAGACCATTGGTGCTGCTACGCTTCTGTCTACAGAGCTGTGAATGTGCACACAAGCTGAACATGTTGACCAGCAACGTACAGCAACCAAATCGGTCGACAAAATCAGTGTGGACTTGTTGGGCAATCAGGTTTGACAACAGCTTACTGTCTGACAGCCATGTTGAGGAGTTGGCTCAGTCCCCTATTTTTTGGGTATATCAGCAGACATTTTTAGTTTTTTCTTAATCGGTGTATACAATGGATTGGAGACCTGAGAAAACATCTCATTCATGGTTGAGGTATTCATAAAAAAAGTGTTTCCAGTTCTTAAAACTTAACATTCTTATAGTGACACTGATGCTCATGGACTACTACAGCATCTTAACAGAACTATGGTTCCAGTGTACATCATATTCTTTTTTTCATGATAAACAGGGTCAGGACCGGTCAGTGCATCTCATTGAGATTGTGATCCGCTCAGATCTCAAGAAGATTAACCAAGAGGCAGCAGGGTCCAGTCTGGTCAGCCCATCTCATTGAGTTTGTGATCTGCCCTGATCTCAGCAGCAGGGTCCAGTTTGATCAGCCCATCTCATTGAGATTGTGAACTGCCCTGATCTCAGCAGCAGGGTCCAGTCTGGTCAGCCCATCTCATTGAGATTGTGAACTGCCCTGATCTCAGCAGCAGGGTCCAGTCTGGTCAGCCCATCTCATTGAGTTTGTGATCTGCCCTGATCTCAGCAGCAGGGTCCAGTTTGATCAGCCCATCTCATTGAGATTGTGAACTGCCCTGATCTCAGCAGCAGGGTTCAGTCTGGTCAGCCCATCTCATTGAGTTTGTTCTCTGCTCTGATCTCAGCAGCAGGGTCCAGTAATAAGAAATTAGTTTACATCTGCTGTGTTGCTCTTGACTTGAAAATGCAGCTTAGTGTAATGGTTTTCAATCAATTAATGTTTTTAAAATTAATTCACAATTTTACAGACATGTTTAGGTGCTAATACTTTTGTCATGAACTATTTGAAATTGCTTAAGTGCTTTTATAAGTCCCAAAACATTTTGGGGGAGAAGGGGGGTATACTACCATTGAATCAACCCATGCCATCTATAGAACGTCATGCCATGTACACATTTTAAATAAAATAAACGTTCAGATTGGGGCATCCCCCCTGTTGAGAAGCACTGTGTAAACGTGATAGATTAGCTACTGCAACACTTCATATTAGCTGCTCATGTATCATTTACTTTGAGTTATCACAAGTTTTTGAAGATTCTGATCAATGTAAATTAAAGATTGCTAAATGACAAGCTTCTTCTCACCCAAACTAAGCTGTATCAATAAGTCAAAGGTGCTGTTTTTCAACAGCGATGAAGAGACCCCGAGACTCAGGATGATTGATAAGAAATTAATTTATTTAACTTATAAGGTACATGTATCAGTTTTGTTTTTTTTGACATTCAATTTAAAACCAGTTGTGAAGCTTTTTTGAGCGTGCTGAAGGCAAATAAAATACAAACTTGTTTTCTGATATTAACAGGGTTGCCTTTTAGTGTAGTTTACAGGTTTTTATTGTTATTTATTTATTTTTTGTATTAACAGTATTTAGTGCATGTGAGTTTTGCAATGCATATTCATATTTTACTCCTTTTCCAGCGTTCTTATTTATCAATGTCCACGTTATAAAAACAGATTAGTCACTTTTGCTTTGATTTTGTGATAAAACTGGTACTTGTATTGATTTTATTGTTATTCTTTAAACAATTTGAAGCATTTTTGAGTGTGTTGTGGGCCAACAGTATGAACTTATTTTTCGTATTAACCAGCAATGAAGATTCGTTGCTGGTTAACTTTTCATCAGTTGTCCATGCTTACCAATGTACACGTTTTGAGGGTGAACAAATAAATGTGTTAATAAAGCATGATACTTATTGCTTTTATTAATTTTAAAACCATGTTTTTTTGTTTTTTTCTATTGTGCTGCAAGCTTTTTCATGATTGCATCTGAAGTTTGTGCAGATGTTAGTGATCTAACACAATAAACACTAAGTCTCATATAGGCACCGGGGCTACTGGCAAATATTGTAAATAAACGCTGTATTGTAAATAAAGTTTTATGATATAGATAGATAGATAGATAGAATTACACACATACATACTGATGCACAATGAAAACGCAACAGTAAATTTTACATCAATAGTTAATTGAGCACACATAGTGTTATTTACATTTTAAATAGTGAGCAGATAGGTTTGTTGATTGTTTGAGTAGTATTGTTCCTTGGGATAACAAAATACTAAGCTCAAGTCATGTGATTTCATAAAAATGCCAGGTACTCAGTGTTTGGTATTTGAGTTAAAATTGCCACAATGAGTTGATTAAGAATCTGTATAAATAGCCATTAGATAAGACATGATTTTAATTCACGCTATTACAATTACAAGACTTCAAAAAACAATGTTGAGGCCTTGCCGTGGCCAGTTTTTTCTCCTGACCTGAGTCCAATAGAATACCTGTGAGACCAAATCACCAGTGCAAGCCACAGGAGACAACCGCGATCTGCCAACCTTCGCCAGCTGGCTGCAGCTGCACAGGAAGCATGGCGGAACATCCCACAGCAGCCTATCAAGAGGCTGATCAGGTCTATGCGTCTGCGGTACATATTTAATATATGAATCAGTCAAGCAAATAAGCGAGGCAAACTTGAATAGTGAGTACGACTTTATATATTTTGTTTAAATATAGCTGATATAGCAGAAGTAAATAAATAACAAAGTTTTTGAAGTTGACACCGCATACAGTAGTTATAAAAGTTTTTTTGCCGTCTAGCTCTTTGTGCGGCATGCTGACTGATGTATAATCCAGTTTACATCCTGAGTGTCATTTATTTACATTGTTGAGTCAGAAAACAGTGGCAGTGACATTTTAATCCCTATTTTAGTGTTTGAAGCACTTTTATAGTAGGTTTTGTCATTCATTTTCTGTTAAATTACCGAATCGGTGTTCAGGCATTTTCTCTTGTTGCGAGTGCAGGGAAGAGCGTTCCTTTGAAAAGGGGCGGGACTGACAGTGAGGTGAACCAATCACATGATAGACAGATACTATTGCAGCATGGTGCAAGGATGTCAGGGCAATAGTTCATATCTATTTTTGCTCCGTTGAGGTTTTAACCAAATCACAGGCCAGAATTCCAACCACTGACTCATTCACATTTTTGGAATGTTTAACATACCTTTGTCGATGGAATGTGTTTGCAAACAAACCCTGGGGGGTATTTACAAGCTTTTGATGCCATGGTAACTCTACATTTAAATATATTAAATGTGTTTGTGATGTCACTTACCACAGTTAACACTCAACTACTCATTTCTATTTAAACCCTGATCCATTTATTTTCTTTTACTCTTCTGTATTGCACATTATCTAATTTCATTTCTTCTAAAGCTACATATTATATATTATGTTACGTTTGGCAAAATACACCATAAAACAAGGTTGCTCGTTTTGCATGACAAATTTCTTAACACTGAATATCTATTTTCTCTATTGGCGATTTCACTTTTATCTTTCCAAATATATATGTGCATACTTTACATGTGCTCTTCCACCTTTTAATGTTCTTTAAATGTGTCTATGATCCATTTAGAATTACTGTGGATTATATATTATATACACACACATACATATAGTGTTCCCTTGCTATAACGCGGGGGGGACACGCAATATAAGCACTGTAACCAAAGAGCGTTATAAATGGGGGAGGGGACGTCACAGGACACAACACACATCTGACTAAAATACTAAATAAAATAACTCCCTCTCTATAATATAGTGAAGCAAAAACATAACTTTCTGTGAATTAACCATGTGTAAAGCACCATGTAATCAACGCTATATTCTTTACAAAAAAAAGGTAACATTCCCACTCGTGGATCATTTGAATTCGCAGTTTTTAAACTATAAATAGCCTGGCTAAACGGCGGTCAGGAGTTCAGTTCGAAGCGACAGACAAGCAAACCAAGTGCGAGGAGAGCGGGTCGGGAGAGGGGAAGAGGGAATGGGCTCGCCCAAGGTTCGGCTGCCGGAGCGGGGGTGAAGCATCTCGTCTCCCGGAGAAAGCCGCAGCTCCTCTCGTAGCAAAAAAGTAAATGCATTTGGAAAGATAACCACATAATAGGCCTAATATTTACTTACTTATAAAACGAATGCTGAATAAAATGTCTGTGTTATAAAGTACCAGAGCAGCTTTTCTTCAGTTCAGATACTGTATCAAAAGGGAGAGACAGAAATGGAAGTTCGACTGAGAAGTTGTTTATAGTTTGAAAACCGGAACTGTATTTACTGTAGAAATACTGCATGAATCACTAGTATAGGGAATTGGGGGACATGCTGTAGGAGCGTTATATCCGAGGCGTGTTATAACCGAGAGCCTCATAGCGATGGAGCACTGTATATATAAAATAAAATGACACACGGAGTATGAATCCAAAACAAGTGAAGGCACTGATCATAGTCAATAAATGTCATTCAGAATCAGGTTAACCATTAAAACAAAAGAAAAACTTTTATTTATTATTAATTATTTTCAATAAGACACTTCTGTTTATACATTACTGCCTGGACATGTAAAACTTTAGTGAATATGGGAATCACGCTGGTGTGCGTGTGACAGAATTTCCCAGTCCCTTTGCATAAATCTCCCAAACCAAAATAACCCATATAAAAAATAAAAAAATGACACTGTACTTTCTCTATGTATCGCCACCCCCCCACCCCCCACCCTTGGAACTTGTTGTACTTTATATATATATATATATATATATATATATATATATATATATATATATATATATATATATATATATATATATATATATATATATATATAATGTGGGTATTTGTATGCATGACACAAAATGAAAAGTTCTTCTGTTAATCCTCTGAATCCCAAACTAAAACATGCTCTAATAATGACATTGTGATGTCCATGTTATCAGCTATGTGGGTCCCTGTTAAGTTCAGGGTTCATGACGCGAGTCTTTAGAAACGCTATGCTGCTGTCACTTAACTCGTCTCCATGTTTGACAGAGCATGAGGGATTTTTCAAGAGTTTGGCAGAGAAGGAGGAGAGAGCACACTGACAATCCCCTCCTCCCACACTCCCTTGACACTGCAGCATCTCAGTGGGGTAAGATGGAAACAGAGAGGGAGGGTAGAGGTTGTACGTTTGGACGACAGCATGGTAAATCGGTGGAAACATTATTTTCTCAAATCTGGTATTTAAAAGTAACCAAATCCTGGAATTGGATTCAGGCCTAGTCCTTAAGTTCCTTAATCAAAGGTTTAAAAACATTTGTCAAAACCAAGTCATAGACATAAATATACATCTTGAATATGGACCAGAAAGGGCCTTCATCAGAAGATGAGCTTACATTTTGACCAGAAAATCAGGATGCTAACCACTGGAGCTTAGGGCTTCAAAATACCAGACTTTGTGACAGAACCCACCCCTCTATACTGACTCACACACTCAATCAAATGCACATTCCCATTAAAATGCCACATGACTGCAACACAACACAGAGATGGGGAGGAGTGGGGGGTGGGAATGTGACGGCAACGGATACAGCTTACTTTTTATTCTTGGGCGACGGCCAGTTGCGCTTGTCACCGCGGTTCCCACTGCCATTGCCGGGACCCCCAGCTGTTCCCCTGGCCGCTCTGCCACCCCCTCCCCCCGGGTTCGGTTTCCGGGTCTGCCGCTCCATGCCGGGCCTCTGGCTCGAGAAACTGCGTTTGGCTGCTGCTGCTGCCGCCGCTTCTTTGGAGGAGAGCTCTGCGTTTCCTCTGGGTCCACCCCCTCCTCCGTGGTGGTAATGCCTGCCGCCCCCCCCACACGGCCCTTCTCTCTCCCGCCTATCCGCAAAGTCGCTGCTTTCAGAAGCCGTCTCCCATTCCTCGTTGGCCTGGTCCGAGTTCTGGTTGGATAGGTCTGGGGATTTGGTTCCGACAGGGCTGCGTAGAGCCTCCTTGGGCATGTGATGGTGATGCTGCTGGTAATGCTGATGAGGTGCATGGTGATGGTTGTGGCCGCTGTGGTTGTTATGAACGTTGTCATTATTATTATTGGCAGTAAAGGAAGAGACAGTTGTGACCCCACTCACACCTCCCATTTCATTCTGCTGCAAGTTGGCCGGCATTGAATGGTGGATTGGGGGCGTTTCTGGAGGCTGCTGCCCGCCGGCGTCACGCTGCTCCCCGTTCATGCGTGCCGCGTTCTCCCGCTCCTGTTTCAGGCGCCGGAAGCGGGGGGGCTTGTCCTGTTGGTGCTGCGACCTGCCGTGGCGTCTCCTGCGTGGGGGCCTTTCGAAAGGTCGAGAGGGAAACCTGGAGCCTTCCATGTGAGAGTGGGAGGGGGGTCGAGCGGTTAGAGGGATTGCCGGCGGATTGGAATTGGGATTCGTGTTTGGAGGTGGCTGCTGCGTTGTTGGTAGCGCTTGCTCGCTTTTCTCCAACGTCTTTTTATCAGCCTTGTTTTCTTTTGAAGACTGCGCTGTTGCTTGCTGCAGATTAGAAGCAGGAGGAGGGTGCTGATGTTGCTTCCTAGCAGCAGAGGAGGAAGATGTTGCAGATTTGGGACCTTGCCCCCAACTGCAATTTGAGGAAGCAGAAGGGGGCTGTCTGCTGCCCGGCCCACCTCTGTATAATCCCCCTCTCCCTCTACGGGACGGCACTCCCCTGGGGGTGAAGATCCTGCCCCCTGGTCCTCTTGAACTCTGAGAGCTTGCTTGTGAGGTGGCGTGTTGCGTCGACGCCTGGCTTTCGCGCTTCGGCTGCTGGCTGGCACTGCCAGTTCTGGTAGTCTTGCGTTCCTCCTTGTCGGAATGCGCCACATCACTGGCTGCACTTTCAGAGCCGGTCTCGGAGCCCCTCTGCCGTCTGCGCTTGGGCACCTCCTCGTACTCTGAGCCCTCGCTTCTGGTCTCGCTGTGGTTACGGGCCCTGAACCCCGAGCTGGAAGAGTGATGAGGATGAGCTAGTCGGCCCCGTCCTCCACTTTCTCCTCTGTAGGAGTCTTGGTGGTAACCTCCACTTCCTCCTCTGTACTCCCGGCTGCCCCTGCCTCCAGCCCTACCTCGGCTGCCTCCGTAGGTGCCCCTGAAACCTCTGCCTCGGCCATAGAACTCCCCGCTGCCTCTCCCCCTGCTGCCTCGGCTGCCTTTGGAGGAGGTGGAATAGCCTCCCCTGTCGTAAGAGCGCTCCCTCTCTCTGTCCCGCTCTCGGCGGGTGACAGAAGCAAAACCCCCTTCTCCATCCTTTACAGACTTCCCCGGGCGGTCTTTAACCACACTGCTGTTTTTAGTTATCTGGTGATCCCTATCTTTGGAAGACAGAGCGTTACTTGCAATAGCAGCAGTGGTAGTGGAACTGGTAGTAGTAGCATTAGCAGATGCAGTGGTGGAAGAATCAGGGGCTGCAGATTTGGGCTGCTGCTGAGAGTTCGACTGCGACGACACTTGCTCCTGTTGCTGCTCGTCTTTCTCTTTCAAAGCCGCTTTCTCCTCGGATGCTGCCTCTCCCCCACCTCCCTCTCGCTCCCTCTTCATTTCCTTCACGATGGGACGCTTGATAGGCCCTGCACGCTTGCTGCCTTGGCTGTGAAGGTGCTTCTCTCCTCCAGAGGTAACGCTGGGCCGAGTTTCCTCGACTCCACTACTCCCACCACCTCCTCCGCCTCTCCTGCTGCTGTTGGCCGAGGTGCCAGGCCGCGGACCCCAGTGGGTCTCAGTTTTATGCTCGCGGCCGCGCTGTGGCTTGTGGGCGTGCGAGTGATGGGAGGAGGTGGCGCCGGTAGCACCTTTATCAGACCTCCTGCCTCCCAGTTCCTCTGGATGCCTGGAAGCAGCACTGACCTCGTCCCGGGGGAAGGAGGATGAAGAAGAGTCTGCTTTCTTTCCTGCCGCAGTTTCGCGACCACTCTCTGGCTTTCGGACCTCTGTGTTTTTCTCCCTCGAAGAGGAAGCAGCAGCAGATACCCCAGCAGCAGGAGAGATCCCAGCAGAGGATGCTGATGAAGTTAAGGACGCAGATACAGACAGTGAAGTAGAGGACTGAGGAGAGACTGCAGCTGCTGCTGAATGCTGCTGATGCTGCTGAATTATTATTTGGTGCTGCTGAACTTGATGTTGATCCGGGATCAAATCCAGAATACGTCCACCACCGCTGCTCCTGACATTTTCTGAGCTCTGTGAGAGCGTCGCTGTACCCCAGAGGTTCGGCTGCGTGCTCCCCCCCCTAGAACCTTCCTCATGGGAGTAGCGGTGCACCCTTTGAGGGCCTCTCCCTCCACCCCCGTTTTCGGGGAAAGGCTGGTAGCTGCGGCCCCCCAAGTAGGATTGGTGGTGGGGGTGTGGGGGGTGTTGGTGGCGATGGGGGTGTGGGTGCTGGGAAGAAGCAGTATTAGGAGGAGGGGCAGCAGCCGGAGCTGGGGGAGGCATGCCCCCATCACGTAGGCTGACTGGAGGCGTGTCACTCCTGAAAGAAATGAAAAGAAATAAGGACTTGATTTTGAACTGTTATGATGTTGATGCTTTACTTTTTTTAAGTTCCGGCCCGCTCTTTTACACTACTGAGAACTACTGAGCAGAGTTTTATTTTTCTGAAATACATGTTTGGCCACGGAGTTTGCACAAAAATAAAGTTTTAAAATGTTATGTCCCCATACAGCACCGTGAACATGGTTTATATTCTGCACTCTTAAGGATAGTTCATACAGTGCAGGGTGGTCCTTCAGCACTGCAAAGAGATAGTCAGACACAAACAAGCCCAGCAAAGCTGATTTGATACGAAACATATACAAAGTTCAAAACAGGCGAATACACGACAACATAAAAACCTGTTAATTGCAAGTTATTTCCTGACTTCCATCTTATTTTAAATCTTATGCATTTTTTCAGTACCAATTAATGATAAAGCGTTTTCAAATTGAATTAGATAACTTCTCTAAGCATTTAATGTAGGCTTTTTTCTTTGCTGATCATAGCTGGGAATTATTTTTTTTACTTGGGTAAAGCTATGCGATTATAAATGTGGAAGATTCAATAGTATTCCTTTGTGAATGTACATTAAATCTTTTCATCTGCAATTGGAAACACATTGGTGGAAAAAATGGAAGAAACCAGAGCAGAGGATATTATGAGCGGTGAGCAGAATTGTCACCACTCCACTCCGCTCACAACCTCTGGTCTCCACAGAGCCGGGCTCCCTTCCCTGGATCCTGCTCCCATCTACCAACTTACACTGTTGCTTTACAAAGAGTGAAGCTGCAGTTCTCACTAGACTTACTACACATAATAGTTTGAATAGCCCTTATTGGTCCACTAGAGCCGGAATGACTATGTTACACAGAATACCGAATAACAACAAACAAGGTGTTTAATGCAATTTAAATCATTATTTGAATGTAATGTATTCTTACCTGAGCCCTTTGTCATCATCCTCATGTCTCAGAGGGGACCCCATGGGGCGGCACTCACTCGGCGCACCAAACACGTCGGCCCCCCAGGCCAATTTTGGGTCCATGGGGGGAGTCCCACGCTCCCGGAGCATAGAGGGGTGTCTGTCAAAGGGGTCGGAGCCCGAACCACCACTGTCCGAACGTTCTCGACCCATCAGACCTGGAGAGAGAAGTGGGAGTGGAAGAGACTTTATAAAACACAAAACAAAGATGCTCTCTCTCTTTTTACAGAATCACTCCTTTCTGATGTTCCTCTAATGCAACAAATTTGCTAAATCTTAGTAAAACTAATTTAATAAAAATTATCAGATTTTGTTGCAAGTTTGTTGCTTGAAAAGTTGCCAGAAAAAAAAAGTAGCCTGAAAGCTGCAAGTGCTTAAGGGAACTTCAAGATTACCACCAAGGATCTGTGAAACCAGTCGAGAGTAACACATTGGTGTGCTTGTACAAATTACAACCTTATCTAGTGAAACCTTTTTTTGTTTGTTTTGTTTCATTGCTCTGCTCCCTACCAGAGGGGTGCATGCTGCCTGGGAAGTAGTCCATGGGAGGTGGGCGTCCCTGCATCATTCGGGGGTCCATGAAGGGCGGGATCATCACCCAGCGCGGGTCGAAGTTCATGTGCGCCATGGGCGGGGGCCTGCCGATTGATCCGGGGGGGTACATGGGCTGTTTGGGGGCTCCCTGTGGGGGCGCGGGGAGAGCCATGCCCGTCCCGGGACCCCCCTGCTGCGGTGCACTCTGAGGGGGCTGGGATGGGGGTGGAGGAGGAAGCTGGCTCTGTGCCACCTGGCTGTGCTGCTGCCACTGTTGCTGCTGTTTGAGAAGCTGTTCCTGAAAGATGAAAGAATAAATGATTCAGTAACACAGTGCACAGCACTTAACATTGACAGGGTTATTGGCAACATTCGCTTTGCTAACATTCCACACCTGACACTTATGATTAATGGTGTATTTAAAAGTATACATACACTGTACAGAAAACCGATTTAGTAGTTATGCAAATTTAGCAGCATGTATATTTTAGCAATGGAAAAGAACTACCTGAGTTCAGTTTAACATCTCCCATGTTGCTTGTTATGACACAGCACAGTAAGTAGAATACTGTATGAGGAGTAATTTAACAAACACAATTATAGTCAAGTAATATTTTCAAACAGAAAATCTGAAAAAACATTTGCAACATGAATTGTGGCATGTGCAGGTTACACCAAAGCAACCTCTTCTTTTCTGTATGAACCCAAGAAATCCCCCTGGACAGTCCAGCAACGGAAACTTGCCTGCTGCTGCCTCTGGAATCGCGGCGGCAGGGATTTCTGATATTTGGAGTAGCCCTGAGTCGAGACTGGCTGCCGAGCCAGTGACATCACCTCGACCTTTGAACCTTCCACGCTCCTGGGGACGCCTGGCTCCTCCTTCATCATCATCTCCGGAGGCTCCTGCGGGACAGGGGGGGCCGGTTGCGATTCGGCTGGAATGAGGGGAGAGATTCAGTCACCTGTGCTGTCGTGGGTCGATTCAGACACTAAGCAAACCGACTGTAAAGAAATCTGTCATTTTAAAGAAACAAATGCCTTGACCAAACAAATACTGGAAATACAGCCACAGAAACACCCAAACTAATAAATATGGAATCATATCATGACCTGCACATTTCATCAATGAAGCCCATAGTTTTAGTCCCACTTACAAGGAGAGATGTTCAAATTATAAAACAGAACAAATAACTTTTATTAAATACATAACAGGGATTAAGTACCGGGATTAGAGTCAAAGCTGCTGCTGCTGCTGGCCCGCTGCCTATGATTAGCGCTGACACCTCCACCAGCTGGCTGCGTTTCCTCCCCCTCCCTCTCGCTCTCCGAGGCCGGGGGGACAGGACTGGGGGTGTTGGCCGTGCTGCCTCCTTCCCCCGCCTCCTCACTCCCAGCACAGGACACCCTCTCTGGGCGCTGTGCTGGCTGCTGCGGCTGCTTGTCCCCAAACTTCTCATCCAGCCTTTTCAGCTTCTCTGCGCAGGCGGCTCTGCGCTCCTCCTGCATGCGCCGCTCCTCCTCCTCCCTACGACGGCGCGCCCGCTCCACGGCCGCAGAGATCTCCGTGGAGGACTGCTTCCTGCGTTGCCGCCAGGTCTCATCTTCATCCTCGCCCCCTGTGCCTGGAGCCCCCGCTGAGGGTGATGAACCCGGTGCCACCCCCGCTGTAGAGCCCCCTGAGGGGGGGAGAGGGGCCGCCACTGCTTGGCCGGGCACAGGGACAGGGGTGGACACTGCTTGCGAAGTGGACCTCTCCTAAACCGCAAATGTTTTGGTAAGAATATTTTTATTTAACAATAATTTTTAAAAAAAAAAGTAATTTAACTGAAATTGACATTTAATTAATTTATTTTTTTCGCAGGTTTCTCGCATAATTTAGTTTAAACAAAACACAGAATTTGGCAGCGTTCCTGGTGAATTGTGTCTGGTCCGAGTTAGAGGTAGGAATGGACCTTCCGGGGGGCGGGGGGGGGCAACATTGCTTGATGGGAGAATCTGGTCTGAGTATGGGCAGAGGGAAGGGAGGTGGGCAACCATTAAACAACAGATCAATCCAGAAACCACGTTTCTTAACCCTTTGCGGTCCTATGTCGGACCTGGTCCGACATTGCAATTATTCCTATCCGGTCCAATGTCGGACATGCTTTTGCAAAAAAACGGGTTTCTAGTCGTTTCTTCTCCGGAAAAAGCCGAGAAATCCATTCAATGACCGAGTGGGAGCGACAGGAGCCGAGACAAGCCGAAAAAAAAAAATAAAGGGGCGTATCTCATGAATAGTCATACTTGCCCCTGGCATCAGATAACGGCAGCCATAAGGAAACAAGCTGGCTGCTATTGAATCAGCGCTCAGAGAATATCACGGACATTTGCAGAGCTTTTTTGAGATGTTATAGTTATAAAATAATGACTTGGATCGCATTATTGAGGAGTTTGGTGATAAAACGAGTGATCAGGAGATGACTGATCGGTATGTACGACTCTTATTATTATTTATTTCTTAGCATATGTGAAAGCTATAGCGAACGAAAGGGTGGGGCGGGGCTGGAGATGCCTAGTGAGTGCTTTGTTGATACGCAGGGCCTTTTAAACCCGTTTGACTGTGGAAAAAAATACTTTTAAAACAGAGCGTCTAAAATTAACTGCGCGTGTGAAAATAAATTGGACCTGATGCGCCTGACACGCACTTAATAAATGTACTGCAAAGGGTTAAAACAGAATTGACCCCTGTGCAAACGCTTCTACGTTTACACAGTTTTACCTATGGCATCACAAGACCCACTCTGCCCCGTTTTACACCGACGAAGGCGTCACCTCAGTTCACGACCTCAGTTTGTAAAGGTAGGAATGAATGTTTCTGCGTACCTGTGTAACGCTGTGTGTGGGCGGAGCTTGTCTGTAGTACCCGTGCGGCCCCTGGCCAGTCAGAGGGCCATGAGGGGGCGGAGACTGCTGCTCATGGGGAGGGGCTAAGCCTGCCCTGCGACCCTGGTGGAAGAGGAATAAAGTCAACACGCTGTACGTCTGGTTTACTAACTACAACACTTAAAAAAAAAAAAAAAAAAAAGGCTTTAACTTATACCTTATTTTTGCTGTATCCAGTTGGGACTCTAAAGCATGATAATTGTTAACTTTTATATATAAAAACAGAAAAATCCCCCAGTAGTTCTGGGTTACTACACATGCAGGCCCATCCCTAAGTTTTTGGTTTGTTGTAACCCTACACAGGCTTCTAACACTGGTTAGTAGGTAGGACATTTTTTTTTTTTTTTTTTTTTTTTTTTAAACTCTCAAGTACAAGTTAAAGTTTTCTGGTTTCCATAATAAACTGTACTGTTTTTATTACATGAGAGTAGCTGTTATTTACTTCATGCTTTCACCAAGATAAAGATAGTAGTGGTGGGACCAATCAAGACCTAGCTTTGCTGTAATATGAGCCTTCGCTGCTTTTCCTCAGCCGGGTAATGTGGATTTCCTATTGGCCCAGTTTTGATGGCTGAAGCGTAATGCTGGCTCCAAGGATTAACCAAAGGGCAGCCTCCCTAGCGCCTCAGCACAGCAACTGTCTAATGGGCTGGGTGGGGCAAGTCATCAGGTGGGCACCTCCTGTCTCCAGTTTACTGACTTTAACAATCCATTCCTTCTCATTGTCATTGAGGTATGCTGTGCTTTTGTCTTGTATCATGATACAAGCGATACATACCTCTATTACAATTCGATATATCATGTAAAGAAAGTATCACGATTCATTGACACACTCCCTAGTTACCTGGTAGTCACTGGCATGACCCCTGTTTCCCCCACCTCCCCCCTGTCTGTGCTGCTGGGGGGCGGGGGTCTGCTCCCCTGTCTCGTCTCCCCTGGCAGGCTTGGTTTGGGGAGGCTCTTTGCATGGGGTGCCCCTGCGGCTGTTCCCCCCGCTGTCGGAGCTGCGAGAACGCTGGTGCTCCTGAGGCCGCGAGTCACGGCGCTCCCTGAGATGAAAACAAAAATAAAAAACTTGTCAGAAAAGGGGGGTTATTATATGCAGTTTAATGTCCTCTGGTGATTTAACTAAGACTTAATCATCTAATGTTGCCAACCCTTTCCTCCTTTTCATGTGCAGAAGATCTTTTTTTTTCTTCTTTCTTTTTCGTAGTTTAGGACAGTCTGATGCTAGACAAAAATTGGCTTTTGCTCCAATTCTGTAGTTGAATGCATTCCACAACAAAGGTAACAGGATGCAGCAGTTTATCTAGTGTTGTAATTCAGAAGCCCATCACAATGAAAGCGGTCCAATATTAACCCTTTGCGGTCCATTTATTCAGCACCTGTCAGGTGCGTCAGGTCCAATTTACTTTCACAAGTTCTGTTTATTTTACACGCACTGTTTAAAAGTAATTTTATTCATAGTAAAACGGGTTAAAAAAACCCTGCATATCAACAGGACACTCAGTACTGCATCTCCAGCCCTGCCCCACTCCTTGTTCACTGATTTTTCACATATCTCTTCATAGTAGTGCATACTGATAAATCATCTTCTGATCACTCCTCAATAATGCTACCCAAGTCATTATTTTATAACTATAATATCTCAAAAAGCTTGGCAAATGTCTGTGATATTCTTTAAGCGCTGGATGCGGAAGCAGCTATCTTGTTGGTTTATGTCCGTGTTATGTCTGTGGTGAAGGGACGATGTGTATTGCTCAGATACGCCTCTTTTTTCTGCTTCTCTCAGCTTCTACCGGTCTCACTCGGCCATTGAAAGGTTTTCTCTGCTTTTTCCAGAGAAAAAATGACTAGAGACCTGTGGTTGATGTCTTTTTGATGATATCGGACCGGAAAGGAATAATTGTAAATTTCTGACCTGGTCCGACATAGGACCGCAAAGGGTTAATGCTAATAAAGCTGTTCCTCACCAGTTTGCATTACTACTGTCTCCTTTCTCCTCCATCTCTTCCTCCCCCTCATCATCGCTGAATTTCAGCTTGGCTGAGTAATCAATCTCCTCGTGAGCTCCTGTAACACACACACAGAGAGCACCAGGGGGGTTAGATTCTGTTTAATTCACAAAACAGTTTAACTATTGGAACCAGGGTTGTTTAAAAATTTAAAAAAAAAATAAACACACAATACATTATGAATGTCTGTAACCAAGTCCTAAAACTCAAGAAGCATGTTTCTGTTTAAAAAATTTAAATGACTGCATCTTTTAGCCGAAATACGGCATTAACACACTTATCTTTCTAAACTGAAGATAAATACAAACAATTGATCATAAAAAATTATCTAAAAGTTAAAAAGTCTCCACCAAGGGCCCTTCCCCCTTCCAATCCCAACTCCCACCCCCTTCCGCCTTCTATAACAAGCAGTCCTGCCAGGTCTCCACAATTCTCCCCTTATAAAAGTTCCCTCTAGTAAAAGCACAGCAAAGTCTAATAAACCATAGTAAAAGCATGGTTTCCACAATAAAAGCACAGAAGTGTAATAAAGCATAGTGAAAGCAGGGTAAAGCACAGGTTAGCATTGTACAGAATAAAGTGCAATGGTAAAGCATATTAATAGACATTACAAACTGTGGTAAAACGCATAGTACAAGGGTGGCCAATCCTGGTCATGGACAGCCACAATCCTGCAGGTTTTCTGGGTCTTTTTAAATCCTCAATGGCCAAAGACCTAGGAAACATGTTTGTGTTGACCAATTAAGTAAACAATTGGTTCAATTAAGTAATTGAGAACTCGGGTGGAACGAAAAACCAGAACACCCTGCGGCTCTCCAGGACCAGAATTGTCCACCCCTGGCACAGTATAACAATGGGAAAAGCACGGTAAGCTTTTAGAAGGGTCTTGCCTGCCCAGCCGTCATCCATGTCGTGGTCCAGCTCGTCCAGCTCCTTCAGGTCATCCTGTTTGAGGATGGAAGGACGCTTGACCGCCTCCGAGACCCGCGAGGGATGCTGGGACTGCCTGGGACCTCCCCCTCTATCCGGCACACGAGCAAACCTGCAGGGGGATGAGCACAGACAGAGTCAGGACAACATGCCAGCGGCTTCATACAGAGACAGACATTACAACATGCTGCAAGGGCATGCAGGCAGAAAAGAGTCTGCAAGCAAGTACACACACACAGGGAAAATGAGCCTGCATCAATGATTGCAGACACATTCATTATAAAGAAGAACACAGTGGGAAGAGAGCGCCTCCATCAGAATAAGCCAGAAACTTCATACACACACTAACATGTCTTCAGCTTCTACACAGTGTTATTGGAACCTCCTATCAGCACTAAAGACACAGGTGAACAGTCATAACAACATGTCATCAGCTTTACACACACACACAAACATCAGAACACAGCATCAACTGCATACACACAGCCCCCAGGTTTACAAGGTGAAGCGTTTCATTTTCATATCACATGGTATAATCCTGACCTGGGTGCCTCTCCCGGCGGGGGGTATCTGAAGGGTCCCTGGGGCCCATAAGGGGGAGGGAACGGCAAGTAGGGAGGGTACATCTGAAAAACAAACCAGCCAAAAAATTAGAGCATGCATTAATAAAGCAAATGTAAAATATCTAAACAAATATTTTTCAAATGTTTATTATGATGTCAGCACATCAACAGAATGGCTGGTACAAACACACTGTTACCTTAGTAGAGGCAGAGCTTGATCAAAAGACCAGAACTTGTCTGAATCCAGGAGGCGTATCTCATGAATAGTCGTACTTGCCCCTGGCATCAGATAGGGGCGGTCATAAGGAAACAAGCTGGGTGTTACTGTATCAGCGCTCAGAGTATCACAGACGTTTGCAGAGCTTTTTCGAGATGTTATAGTAATAAATTAATGATTTGGACTGCATTATTGAGGAGTTTGGTGATAAAACGAGTCATCAGGAGATGATTGATCGGTATGTACGACTATTATTATTATTTATTTGTTAGCATATGTGAAAGCGATAGCAAACGAAAGGGTGGGGCTGGAGATCCCTAGTGAGTGCTTTGTTGATATGCAGGGCCTTTTAAACCCGTTTGACTGTGGGGAAAAAAAATACTTTTAAACTGCACGTGTGAAAATAAATTAGACCTGGCGAGCCTGACGCACAATTAATAAATGGACTGCAAAGGGTTAAACATATTGCAATGTACCACATACATCGACCATTATCTTGGTACTAAATTCAGGTCTGGTTCAACCACAGTTATACCATTACAACTGGTCTACATTAAACCACGTTCAAACACTTAAACCAATTAATTGCTTATTTCAGACCCATTATAAACCAGCTGTAAGCCTAATGCTGCAAATGAATCTTTCCTTAAGAATTCATCTAAGCAGTAATTACGACTTATCTTGTAATATTAAATATGCCTACATGAAACCTAAATTAAAATTTAATATAGTATTTAAATTACTATATTGTGCATTTTTAAAGCATTTTAAACCCTGGTTTCAGAATAAAAAAGGTTTAATACATTTCGCGTATTCCAACTATTTTATTCGTAATATTTAAGTCATTGAAATACATTATATATATAAACAATTGATACGTTCCAGTAAAAACTAATGTTACCATATCTAATTCAACAGTACATCCTTGCTTTAACAAACCTGCTCAGGTCCAAGCCTTTTGTTTGTTATATCGATGGGTTCATTAGAGAAAGGACAATCAAAACATACTGTTGGAGTGAATTAATGAGATGAGATTGTGAATAAAAGTAGAATTACATGCACCGGTTCATCTCATGTATGCAGTATTCTGCCTTTGCTTTATACTATTACTTAAAAGTTTTAAAACGCAGTACAAAAAGCAAAAACCCCGAATTGAAGCTGAAATTTTATTCAAAATCAATCAGACATGAATCGTTTCAGAGTGCACCAAATCTTAATCCAGCATGCAAGAATCCCAAACAGTTTTTATTCAAAATCAACCCGACATGAAAAGTTCATCAGATCCTCAAGTTTCTTTTGGTTTTTTTGCTGTTTTTTCTTTAAATCAATTTTGCTTTGCCGGATGGTTGCTGAACAAGCCAAAAAAAATGCTTTTTGACAACCTCTATTCACGACAGAGATATGCCTGCATTATTACTTTTTCAACTTTAATACAGTGTTACATATAACTTAATAACTTTTTAAAAATGAACGAATATTAGAATCTTGAACGAACAAACCTGCTGCTACATGGTCTAGATAAGAACGAAAAATTGGTTTAAATTAAACCACTGCTGATAGGTTGACGTTGAAAAAGCCTTTTGACGCCTTCATAAAGAGCTGCCCCCACCCCACCCCCAGAGTTCATTTGTGGAACTACAGTGCTCCATGAACATTCAATGAGTATCCCCTCCCCATCCATATACACATACATACATCTATAAATAACACAAACATTGACACATATATGCAAACAAGTCATTTATATATTATTGATTTTCTACAGTATTAAGGCTAGTTCATATCTAAAGACAGACGTACAGCTATGGCCAAAAGTTTTGCATCACCCTATTTTTCTTCATAAGTCGAATGAAATCTGCTCAATAATGTTACATTAACATACTGAATTACATACTGCTTTTTAGTTTTCCATATACTTAACGAAAAACTGACAAATTGAAAAATGTGATATTTCGAAATCTAACATGAAATACTGCACTACTATTAAGTCTTACGGTAGACTTGCAATATTATTTTGTAGTTTCTTTGATAACATGATGTTCAATAAAATATCTAAATTATGTTTAGTTCTTTTTTTATTTATTATTATTTTTTTGCTATTATGTCTTAATTCTAGCTGATGCAAAGCATCCAGCGAGTAATGAAAAAATGACTCAGCCCAGTCCCCTTTGTATCAATTGCCAGACTCACAACTAGAGAGACTAGAAATCACCCTCAGCAACAGCTGCATGACTGAAGCAGGAACCAGCCTTGTTTATGGAGTTTGTTATTCAGGATTGAGGACACTTACGAAAGGAGGCATGATGCCTCGGTAGGCAGCGAACTGTGGCGGGACTCCATGCTGTGGTGGCAGAGGCAGTGCCAGGCCTGCAGTGGCAGCTGGGGTGGGTGTTGGGGCGTGGTTTCTGGAGTGGTGCTGTTGCTGCTCAGGGCCTCCGGGCTGCCCCCCCTCCCCCACCATCTCCCTCCCACCCCAGCACACACCTCCCCCCCCTCTCCGGGTGTGACCGAGCTCAGCGCACGACCACCACCCTCCCGCCAGCTCGTCACGTCTGAGAGACAGAGAGAGAAGAGAGTGAGTCAGAGAACAACTAAGCCAACCCTGAAAACAGGACCTGAAAAACTCCTACTCCAAAGCCATACAAAATTATCACCAATATAAAAGTGTGTGTAGCTATATTAGAGGGCGCAGGTATGTGTACAAATAAAGCATCCATCAGTGTTATCTGGCTTCCCACGGCTGAATTATTACTAAAAGGCAGCTTTTAAAGCACACATTTTAGCTTCAAACTGGTGGTTGCAACAGATATAAAATTAAACAAGGTGTAGTTTTGTGTGTGTGTGTGTGTGTGTGTGTATATATATATATATATATTTTTTTTTTTTGAATGCCCTGGCTCTCACTCTGGGGGCGGAGGCTTGGTCCTGGCCCATACGACAGATCTGTAATGTCCTGTTCTCTGCCAGCTTTGTCCTGGTCTCCAGCCGCCTGCAGGGTGGGAAATTCCTCGCGAGAGAATGGCGACGGTTGGCTTGATCCCTTTCCACCTGAGACACACATACAGAAAGCACTGTGGTTTACAAGCAGCTCAGGAAACATAACTATCACCACGACCAATGACTAAATATAACATTAGGACTACTAGTATCATGGAAAAGCAAACCATCAAACCTATAAAAGGTAAATTATGTTAAATGTCATCCTTGGTAGGAGAGTTAATAAATATCGAGACTCATTTGTTGGGGATATTCTCATGTGAAATGCCATTTACTTGACGGTTAAATTTGATTCCTAAACTTGGTGCACAAAAGGACCAATCAGCGAGAGTGAGTTGCCCATATTCCATCTCAAATGCAGCATGAACAAGCTGCTGTACCACATGCTGGCCCTAATAATCAGAGACTGACCCATAAGCAGCTGTCTAGAACTATGAAAAAATGTAGTAAGACAGACAGGCACTGCCTCATATGAAGTGTTTTTCGTCAAGTACCATGATACACTGCCCCTGTATCAAGGTGGCACATGGAGAAACCGTGACCAGACGGACTCACCATCTCCTTGTGCTCCATGTATAACATTGGCCTGCGCCCAGGATTTTGCTACGCCTGCCGCTGCTGAAGAAACCGGATTCTGAAGAAAAGAAAAAAATTAAAAATGTCATTGTACGAACAGATCCATTTCAACCTCACAGAAAATAAGCAGTTGTTCATGTTACAACAAAATTAGTCAGCCTTGTGAGTTTTCTTAAACAAAAAACAAACCAAATGCAAACTGTATGACTGGAAAAGTGGTTTGAAAATAATTGTTTTCCGATCCATTTCTTGTGCAATTTGGATTAAATCAATTTTAGAATATTTAGACACTTTAGCTGATCCTATAAAAGGGTATCACCTTTGTTTAATACAGGGAGAGAAATAGGACTCCTATTGCATAGCACTTTGACCCATTCCAGGTTTTAATATGTGCTTGATTAGCCACAGTATCAGCAACAAGCTCAGGTGTGTTCAATTAAAAAACAAAATCACAGTAAAAACTGAAATACAAACCTGCAGACCATACGGTTGTAAAGAACAAGCTCAGTAGTCAAGAGGTTAGTACATGCCCTATGCTGATGTCAGTTGTATTTACTCATCAGCCACTAGGAGGAGATTCATTACAATGTCCTCCACTGACAGACAGACACTGATGGAGGGTTTTACCTCGGGTGCCGGGGATGGTTTCGGCTGGATCAATGCAGGCGTCTGTGAAGCCGGAGGCAGCTGCGATTCCGGCTGCAGTACTGACAATGCATCGGTACTACAGGGAGGAAGAGAGAGAGGGAAACCCTGGTTAATGTGGAAGTCAAGGTCCAGTCAGCACATTATTTACTCATTTATAGGCAGGTTTAGATTAAGGGATTTTTTTTCAGATTGATCAATAGACAATTGCAAGGTAGATCGCTGGTTGTCTGCAACACAAAATAAAAATAAATTTAAAAAAAACAGGTCCGACATTACAATTTTCCCTTCCCTGTCGGACATCAAAAAGGCGTCAAGCATAGGTCTCTAATCGTTTTATCTCCGGAAAAACAGAGAAAACCTTTCAATGGCAGAGTGAGACCGATGAGAGCCGAGAGAAGCCGAAAAAAAAGGAAGGGGGGGGGGGCGGATCTGAGCAATACACATAGCCCCGGCACCACAGACCTAACACGGACATAAACAAACAAGATAGCTGCTTCCTCATCCAGCGCTCAAAGAATATCACAGACATTTGCCAAGCTTTTTGAGATGTTACAGTAATAAAATAATGACTTGGATCGTATTATTGAGGTGTTTGGTGATAAAATGAGTGATCAGGTGATGATTTAACAGTATGCACGAATATGAAGAGGTATGTGATAAATACAGCGAGGCTGGAGATGCAGTACTCAGTGTCCTGTTGATATGCCTTTTAAACCTGTTTTACTTTGAATAAAATTACTTTTAAACAGCGTGTGTGAAAATAAATTGGACCTAATGTGCCTGACAGGCGCTGAATAAGTGGACCACTAAGGGTTAAGCTTGACATTTTTCCCAACTGCATTGCACTACTCACATTGCATTTCTGTTTAATAGTTCAATACATGAAATATAGCACTTACTAGGGTTGTGGCGATTCATCAAATCACACGGTGAACCATGATATTTTTCTTGACGATACGATTATCGATACAGTGTGTGTGGTTGTTTTTTTTTGTTTTGTTTTTTTTAAAAGTAAAATTTGATCTGCTAACAAACATGAGCATTCGTTAATTTGTGTCTACACTCATAATTAGATAATATTTATTAGCACATACTCTAGCAGCTTCACCTCATTCACTGTGTTGAGGGTGTTTTTGTCAAGTCAGCTGGCAGCAGAGTGAAACGGAAGCTGAGGGGAGGAGGGTTATTAATGTTGATAAAATCTTCAGGGCGACGATGAAATTTAACCTGCTCTGGCCAGTTTAAAATCCAGTGTGGACTCACCTCATGTTCTAAGAGTCACGCTGTGTATAAAATGTGTAAGGCTCGAATTTGCAGAGCTCCAGACTGGGGCTAAAATGGTTGGAAATGCAAAAAATAAATCATTTGTAAAGTTGTTTAGGGGTTAGGCGCATTGGCGCCTGCAACACAAAAAAGCTGCCTCTCCCTTTAAAACCACGTGTCAATATTTATGAATGTGCTATGACGTCTGTCTGTCTAAGGAGAACACACTTATTTAATAAACTGAAGTGCGAGAAGGAAAGTAACGCATAGACTAATAATAGTAACAATTTCATTGAATGCAAGTGCTTGTAAGCACAGACAGGTGCTGTATTAACACCAGCATGACACCCTAGTTTCATGCAGCAGTTGTGACGGTGACCAAACGTGTTTGAGTGTTGTGTAAACATTTAGTGTTTAATATAGTCAACAGCAGAATCAACTCACTGCAATTTAAACTGGTTTTTACTGAAAAATAAACGGCAACATGTAATCATAAGAGCTGTCTGTGTTGCATGCTGTCAGATCAGGACTTCACTGACACTGAGCACTGGAGCTGCTGCATTGCAGCATGCTGTTTCCCATGTTAAACCTGCACACAATTTGAGGTGTCTTCACAGATTCCACACACAGCACTTGACAAATATAAACATGCTGAGTTCATTGCAGTCATCAGCTGCATCGATTAACCATCCAGCAGAATGTGGCAACAAACAAGCTAGTACAGACATGAAGTTACTGCTTTACTATCACTTTAGTGTCTGAACAAGTTGCTGTATTTTAAGCAGTTGAATGTAAATCGCAACTAACTTGCTCCTGAAGTGGCACCAGCAATTGGATTTGACCAAGGAGCCATTGGCTCCTAAGGGAACAACTGCGTCTGGAGCCCTGATTTGTAATTTTTGTTTTAAAGAAATGTATTTAAAAGAATGAAACAGGAAACAAAAGCAAAACAGGTCATGAAGCTTGTTTGAACAAAAGTGCTTTACCAGTGTTGTTATTGCAAACACTTGCACAAGCAAATGAGACAACTGTGTGATTTTTATGTTTCGTGCTGAATTCACTGTATCGCGATACGTATCGTATCGTGACACGTGTCGTTAAGACACTGCCTAACCTTGCACATAAAAACGGGTGATCCTTGCTATATTTTGATTTACGTTGATATTTTGATTTACGGTGCATCCCGAGTTTCAACTGTGGGTTTGCACTGCACATTGTCCACTTGACAAAAAGCAACAATACTTGTACAGTACATATCTTTATTGATGTCGCTGGACTTGAATTTCAGGAAAGCCAAATAAATGTAAAACATTCAGAACTATTACAACTCAGCCGACGGCTAAATAAAACTCCAGATTAGATGTGCAGTCGCCTGCGTGATGTGCATCTACATGCCAAAATAGTACTGCCTTCGGCTGACAAACTTCAATTTGATTGGTAAGACCCAAGGTATGTTGCTACAGTATGTACATTGCAGAAATAGCGTTCGCTGGTTCACAGCTTCTCTATGATCTTTAGCTACTGTACCACTGCCTAGATGCAGGCACACACCAATACAGGTGCACTTTATATAAGGCGTTGTTAAAACATATTTATGAAGGGCTTGTCCTACAGACCACTGAATACGTTGGAAGCACCTGTCTGCCCAAAATTGACTGTCCCAAGCAAACTGACAAGCCTTAAAACCAAACCCTGACAGGATAGTAGTCAGTTTATTTATTTCGACCTTCATATTAATGTATTTTGTAAAGAAACGCCTGACAGAGCACACCCTGAAATACAAAGTCACTTTAAGGCCTGGTCACACAGGCGACTTTTGTTGACGGCAACAAGAGGAACACATTTGTTGCCTGCGTGTTGCCTTGCAGTTTGCACTGGTCACACGAGAGACAAGCATGTAAATCGACAAGCTGGCAACCCAATCATAATGCACGTTTTTTGTCAACGTAAACATGCTGCGAAGGAAGACTACGATATAAGAATGTACTAATTACATTAACAAACCTGAAGTTCCTTCTAATTTAAATAAAAAGGTTTACATTAGTAAAATTATTTAATTAGTAGGTCCACATATTTAATATGCCAAACATAATAAATATATTGGTATTCGTTATCCTAAACAGTTTTCAATGCTTATTCCAGGCTTTCGAGAGCAAGAAGGTAGACCTGAGATTTTAATTCACTTTGCTTACTGTTAAAATGAAAGATGTTAAGATTGGGGGTTAATGTAGAAATGACAGGCACACTGCATGCACGGCAAATTAAAATAAAATATTTTTAAAAATACGCTACATGTGTATTTTACTATTGTAAGAATTTTATTCATAGCTTAAATATGCATTGCATATCTATGCAGGAATCTACGCGGTCTATATCCTTATTATCATGTGACACTACTATCAAATATGATTGGCTGGTATTGAAAACGTTGCCCCTGTGTCGTCTGAAAAATAGAACATCACCCTAAGAGGGAGACACGTCACCAGGTGTCGCTGGGATGCAGACCAGGGTGGACACACAAGGCGATAAGCCAGCAACATCTGTCGCCCATGTGACCAGGCCTTTAGATGGGTAGCAACACAAACTACAGGCAAGCCTGTATTAAAGACCACTCTGATGAATCTCCGTTAGTTAAATCCCCTGGCTAGTCAGACCACACCTCCCCCTTATGCCATTTTAAAACACAGACAAATATCTGACAGGCAACAACAGATCATTGGCTATCGACAACACTGTAGTATCCAAACTACTCTTCACAAAAGCTTTCAAATACAACTGAAAACACTTATATTACTATGCATAGAATACATGCATCGAGAAAACATTATTAAATAGCAAGAACCAAAAAAAGAAAACAATGTAGACTTAACAAAGCTTTCAAATACAACTGAAAACACGCAGGGTGCTGGTAATATAATATATACCTGAGGCTCCAAATAGAGCACCAAGGGATTAATCCATCAAGGAATGTTTTAATTGGGACTTGCAGAATAAAAGCCGTCATTTAAATCGATCGATTGTTGCATCTCACCTCTTTAGGTCTGGCGTTTCCTGCTTGCTTGCCCATCCTGTTCCGTCTTTAGGTACTAGTGAAACGTTGGGGTCATTTCCTTTGTTCTCGGCTTTCAAACTTGGCAGGTTGGCTGGGGGCGGAATGCGCCGAGCTGAAGCAACTTTACCAAGACTCTGCAAGCCATGACGGGGGGCGACTGGGGAGAGCAGCGAGGGATGTACAGATTAACAAAGACCGTGCCAATACTCATGCATAGCATTGAAAACCAGCGGCCAGTTTCACAAAGCACTGCTAGCACTTGGCAGGCTGCTAGATAGCAAGCTCTTATTTTTACCTCTTTCAAAAAACAATACTTTTTAAGATAGAACAATACAGTTTCATAGAAATCCACTCAGCAAGTCTATATATTTAAAAGGATACATGTGTTCTTTTCTTTATTCTTTTTTATGGAAGTGAACTGGATTTAGCAGACTGATCTGTGAAACTATCCCCAGGGTTGGAAATAAGAAACCCATTGCATAGCAGTTTGAGCCATTCCTGGTTTTACTGAGAGTTTATTAAGACATACCTGATCTTGTTACCTATACATTGGAGCTACTCAAGCTTGTAGTAAAACCTGGAATGGGTTCAACTGCTATGCAACAGTCTCTGAAAACATACAGTACATCTGTCAACAGGAGAGATTTACCTAAAAATAAGAAACACACAACAATCCATGAAGAACAGAGGCCTCCAAAGAATAGAGGAATAACACAGGTGGACAATTCTGGCATATAATGTCTTTCATGGCACAAAGTGTTTTTTTAGAGCTAGATATTTAAGAAATATTTTATTTTAAAATAAAACAGACATTTTGAAAGGGGGGATTTGTGCATAGAAAACGAGGGAGTGTGCCTTACCAACGGGTTTCTGGGTTTCTAAGGACTTTCCTTTGTAGGTATCAAAGAGGTTGAGCGACGAATACTTGGTTTTTCCATCCTTCCCCTTTGCAGTTTGCCCCAAACGATCTGACATCGCGCTGGAAGGTCATCGAGTACGGTGGTTCCTGCTACACCCCTGGAAACGTGCCACTCTCTGCAGGGGGGGAAATGAAAGGAAAACCACGGTCACCATCAGTCAGGACTTCCTTAAAGAACTGTTGGTTTTTGTAACGTGACTAATTATGGTAGCAGGTGAGCGACAAATTGAATTTTAGTGTGCCACTTTGATGTACCTATGTGAGCATCACAGATTTTTCTTTTTATTATTATTATTAATTGTACAACAACAAGGTTGGTTTTGTATGTGGAATACAACAGAATTTGACCTTTGAACATTCAAGAACCCATTACATCAAATCAATACAGCGCTTAACAAATAAGACGGAATTGAGTCTGTGTGCGTCATATAAGCAATTTTCATTTTATTATATCATTAGAGCATTCAAGGTTTGGACATGTGTTCCCACATTTACAGCAATTTGGAACCTTTTTATGCTTTTTTTTTTTTGTTTGTTTTAAATTTAAAAAAAATCCCCACATGATTTAAGTGTAAAAATGGAGCTCTGGGGTTGTTGCCATGGAGTTGAGAGATAAATGATGTTCCTGACAACCCCGCAGGTCAGTGACATCTTTTAGGCTATCACCATGGCAACCTCCTCTGCGCTGTGCTTGCAGAACAGCCCTGAACACAGTACTGATACTCAGAGACTGGTGGCTCCATTTTAGTTCCTGCAGCAGCAGCAGCACTCTCTGATCAGAACAAGACTTTATTTTAAGAAGTTCTAGAGCCCGCTGCCTATCCTCCACACCCCTTGCTAATCGCCAGGTTTTAACTACCAATGCCACAAAACAATTTCTCAACACACAACACCTAGTCTTACAGAAATCAGCTCAGCTAATCTAAACAAAAGTGTAAAGCCTGGTTTTCCTTTCTTCCAATGCACTTTCTTATTGCAATGCATCATAATTAAATACAATTGAAACACTCATTTAATCCATTATTAAAGGCAATTGGCAGCAGCTTTTAAAAAATACCAAATTAAAAAACAGCAGTTTGGGGTATTTGTATAACACTATGAAAAAACTAAAATGGCAACCTCTGATGGATGTGAGGTTACAGGATAGACTGTGCCGAAAATCAAAACAGCACAAAAACATCCATTGCTAACCATTGCTACGCCACAGATGAGGTGGAAAAAACAAACATTCACTGCAGTTTGTGAAACTTCCTAGTGTAGAGGAGGCCCCAAACCATGGTCAACAAAGACTAGGATCCTGCAGCAGAGCATCTGTGGTGCAGGCCTATGGGTTGTGTAATTGCATTAACTCTATTTAGGGCTATCCAACACATGCCTCTTGAGCAGTATTCAGGTCAATTACCAACAGAACATGGCTCTTTGGATTTACAGGTGTTGCTGTTTGAGGATGTTAAACAGTTCCAAAAGAAAGTAAGGTGAAAATGTTGTGTCTGCTACAAAGTATGCAGTCAGAATCAACAACCTCAGTGTTTAGAAAAATAAAACACCCAAGCAGTTCTCTTCTTGTTTAGTGTTTTATTCAATTTGAATTTGTGATTGGGTCGCAACAGGTCTGTATTAACTGCTCTACAGTTTATGATTTGCACACACTTTGTCTCTGGGCATGAACATTAAAACCAGCAGAACAAATGCATTATTTTACACAAGAAAACACACACACTCCCCATACCTCTTGGTAGAAGATTTTCAAAGCGGTTAGTAAGTAACTGGCACGTTACTTACAACATGCAGAACACATTACAATGGTTTCCAAAGCAACAAGGACCATTTCAATTTAAGCTCCAGTGTGGGGGATTAGGCAGAAAACCATATGGATGTATTAATTATACAATGGGAATTTTAAAGTACAAAACAAGCTCGCAGAAAACAGAATGTGTAAATGTACCGTTACAAAAAAAGCAGCAGCTGTAGACATACTACCTACAAGAATTGATACATTACTAAAAAAGATGGATGCAACAAAAGGCCAAAGGTTGGTGGCTGCAACACAGCTGTTTTTGCATTGGATGCACTGTAAATTGTTGCTGAATGTATGGGTTAGTGTTGTGGTTTCTGTCATCCAGTATCTACAAAACAGGGCAAAGACAAGTCACAAATAAAAATGTAGATGCATCAGATGTATAAAAGTGACGGTCTAGAAGGTTACTGGAGCCCAGCGGTCTGTTACAGGCATGCATATATATATATATATATATATATATATATATATATATATATATATAATATCTATTCAGGTAATGTAGCCCAACAATATCATACGGTAAGGAACACCTTATGTATACCTTGGTCAGCTTGAGCAGAAAGACTATTTTATTGCTATTTTTGTATTAATTTATATTTTTAAAAAGGCACACAAAACTGATAGTTAAATATGTAATTCGAGCCCCATATTTTCAGGGATTTACGTTTCTAATCTGCTATTTTAAATGTATGTATGTGTATGTATGATTAGGCATAAATAAAATACATTATAACTAATGTTGAGTATCTGTACTTTCATACATTTTTTTACAATTATTAAACAAATTTTACACTGTACATGTTACTTGTTCGTGAAACATGATAGGATGGAGAAGGTTTGCATATAAAACAAATACATTATACAAATAAAAATTGCACCAGGGGCAGAATAAAAATAAATACATTGTATTAGCAGGAAAGACTTGTTATGTTAAGAAGAAAACATAAAAGTTAGTAAAATGTCTTCCTCTTAACCAGAGTTGAAGTACCATACTACATCAACAAAGGATAAAGCAGATAGGTTTGGGATTCTTAAAGACAGCCAGGTGTGGATACCAACCTAAAAACACCCTGTGTATTAACAACAGTAAAATAGATGGACCATTTCCACCATTAATTTTACAAAAAGCACAGTGTTGCAATCAACATCAAATCTTCTATGGAGTCGTTCTCCTGGTGGATACACATCTGTATTTTTAATAAATTGTAAAATGTACGATGCGAGGCCTACAGGTATAAATAGTCGTAGCTGAATCATTAATAAACTTTAATTAAATTAAAACACCACAAACAGTTAACACTACTAGGCAGGATGCGCACGTCCCTCCAGACGCTCACACAAAACTGTAGGCCCCCATGCATCACACGTATACATATATAACTGCGACTAACCTCTATAAATAATAGGTCTGTATAATATAAAACACAACCATCTGCATTATTTTCATTTCGCATTCGTGTCCCCATGTTGACAGTTTCGAAATGTATAAATCCAGTCTTCAAATCTTCATGGAAACAAGATGCGATGCGCAGGGAAAATGCATTTTACTAAAATAAAATAGTGATATAAAAACAAACAAACAAATAAATGCATTCAAGAATAATAAAGTACATTTTATGTATGTATTCTAAAAATGCATTTTGGAACTGTTGCATTTATGACGTATTTATTTCAAAACAAAATAAAAGGTACGGGGAGGGGGGGCAATGAATGTTGAAAACACTATTCTGTAAATTATACAAACATACATACATTTGAAAGAGAAGTACGAATCAAAATTACATTCTAGAACGGTAAAGTTTATCAAACTTGACTTTCTGGATTTATATGACGCATTTTAAAAGAAAGTAAAAGCATACATTGAATGGGGCGAGCTCAGAAAAGCATATTAATTGTTATTTAAACCATGCATTATAAAGAAAGTAATTCAACTGTATTACATCACGAAATGTTTCCAAATCAGATGCCCGGATTAGTTAGTAAACACTTAAATTCAGTTTAATTAAAAAACATGTTCTGTTAATGGCTTGGCGACTAGAAAAACCGCCTAAAAAAAAAAAAAAAAAAAAACTAAGCACGACATATTATTACTTATTATTAAAAGTTTTTTTTTTATTTTTTATTTTTATATTTTATTTGTAAAAAAAGAACACGTATTCCGGGAAACAGCAAGTTATTTTAAACACACAAAATATACAAGGCGACTAGTAGAATACGTGCAACTAGGGTATAATGTAAACTGAGTTACTTATTTTAACAACAGAGGGCCTAATTGATATTCAAAAAGGGGACAAAATACATACATATATAACAACGATGCTGTGATCCGATATATTTCTCCATAATAGACACCCCGGTTTAAATGTGTGCGTGTATTACAAAATGTCTCACACAATGGCTGTCCACCGAATGCATTTTTGTTTCTTTTAAACTGGTTTCTGTTGAAAATGGGTGACAATGCTACCAGCAAGCGGGACTACATTCACAAGAAACACAGCTACCACCGGGTAGCCAGACATTTCTAAACCCTACACTGAAAAATACAAGACAAAACAAAATGGCTGCGGGTATCGGCTGCTGCACAACAAACAACAACGAACCGGCGCTGGAAAATTCAAACCCTAACCCTTCTGACTTTCATCCTTCAAATTCGCCTCTTAAAATTGATCGAAACCAAAAGATACCGACCTGGGCTCGTCCTACCGGGTCTCTAATGTCAGGAATCTGGATTAAAACCGAAGCAAATCGGGGATTAAAAGCAGGATGTAAACGGATTGAAGTAGTTATTAAATAAAATAAAAAAAGAAACGCTGAACCGTCACTACTCCAGAGGAGCCGTCAACGGCTACTGGAGACGCCAGAGTCGAAGAGGCGGGGCCAGAGCTTTAGATTAGCATAATCAGTGAAGAGATACCCTACGTCTCAACAAGCAACGAATCAGCGCGTAAAGATGGGCGGGTCTTCTTTGCAAATGCTTTTAACCCTGCCCATGCGGCATATCATTGCATAATTTATGCAATATATTCAGTACCTCGCCGACTGCCATTTGAGATATGGTGCAGGGTGTCGATTATTATACTTTGATTTTTTTTTTTTTTTAAACGCTTTAAAATTGGATTGGACAACACGGGATTATCTAGACCACAGTAGCATCCAGAACATAAATCAAATAAATTGCAAGCAACTGCACTGAGCACTGTAGAGTAGAATATACCAGATTTTAGCTATGTGCTTAATCGCGAAAAAAATAAGCAACATTGGACAATGATAATCCAGCCGATCTGATTGAGATCAATCGATTCAATGGGACGTTATCAAGCAAAAATCATCCCATAGGAATGGGCCAGTTGGTACCTACTAGCCTACTAACCCCTAAATCTACCCCCTACCCCTAAACCTAATGTCTACAACAAACCTAATCTCTAACCCTAAACCCAATCTCAACCCCTAAACCTAACTGTGTTACTATTAAACTCATTTTTACTATTATTTCACCACCGCTTTTATCGCCCTCTAGCGGCTACTACATCTGACGTCCATTAAAGCACTTGATCCGGACCTAGTCTACCTGTTGGGAGGCTAGTAGGTACCTACTGGCCCATTCCTATGGGATGATTTTTGCTTGATAATTTCCCATTGAATCGATTTATCTCAATCAGATCGGGTGGATAATCAGTACCAGAGGTTACCACCAGAGGGTGTTGTGGCATTAAGAATCAAAACTAGCAAGACTGTTACAACATAGAAAAACACATTAAGACCGTTCCATTCTTTATTTATTGAGTGCACATGTAAAGACACCATTCACATATTGAGCCGTACAGCGTTGCTACTACATTCACACTATTGCTATTCGTATGTTTTTAGCATGTTTTCTCTTGCATCTTCACAGTCATTTTTAAACTCTTCTAAGGGGAGGGTTTATATCTTTGCCATGGTTTCTTTCCTTGTGTTTTACTCGACTTTGCTGTGCTTTTACCATGGGATACGGCAGTAAGCTTATCAGGCATTTCTGTTTTGTTTTTTCACCCTTGCTATCTCTACAGATTCTTCTGCTGTTATTAAAGAGCAGCTTGCTATGGATCTGTACTAGCACGTTAACTGATTTTTCTTGTTTAAAATCGCTTTCATTTTCTGCATCAGTCGTCACATCCTGGCAACGTTTTAAATCTCAGACGTTTAAAACAACCCTGTGGCCTCAGAAAAAATAAAACTTATCTTAAGTTCAGCGGGTACACCAGGAGTGTAACCATTAACCTGTCCCCCTGCGACATGCTGCCCCCTAGCTGATGTAAGACATGCATCCGTTGGAAATACCACATTGAAAAAATGCGGTACTTCTTACATCCACTGGGGGCAGAGTGTTGCAGGGGGACAGGTTAATGGTCACACTCGGGTCTACCAGCTAAACTTAGAGAGAGGACATGATCGACAGCCTTTTTGAGGGTGCAGGGGTGCTTAAAAATACTGAAACCGGAAATTAGACACTGTGAATCGAAGCAAGAATAAGAACACATCAGTTAAGATAACCATATTTCAGAAGTGGATGAAGTCTTCAACATCCCTGTATGAACACAACAGAAACACAGTGAAAAGAAACAGGCTTCAGAACGGCAGCATTGAGATCTGACACTGTTTAACCCCCCCCCCCGTTGCATGTTGGGATGGGGTCAGGGCAGTTCGTTGATCTTCTTCTTGGGTGGTGGACCACTCGGCTTCTCCCCGTCGTCCTTTGCCATTCCTTCGTACATCAAGATTCTGGGAAAACATCAAACAATGTATATTCATGTGTAGTTATTACACCACACCACACCACACCAAGCTCCAGACTGCTCACTAGTGAAAGGCCAAATCAATTTAAAAATACTGCCAGACTCAGCATCCTGGATAACATCTGGAAGTGTGTCCCAGTGAAGGAGCTCTAACACTACAAGCCCTCACACTATCGAGTTCTTGGAATAACCAAAAGGCCATCATTTGCCGATCTCAAATTATGAGCTGTTTACAGGAAATAAGTCACACAAATAGGCAGGGACAGAACTACGAAGAGCCTCCTAAGTGAGGAGCTGCGGTTTGAAATAAATGCACTGCTTCACAGGAAGCCAATGTAGTGAATTTAATACAGGGGGTACATGGCAAATAGAGTTAGTGTGTGTAAGTGTTCTTGCTGCAGCATTTTGTATCAGCTGCAACCTATTCAATGAGGAATCAGGGAGACCAGCAAACAAGAAATTACAATAATCAATTCCAGTCATTACAAAAGCGTGAATCAATTTCTCAGCACCTTGCTCTTGTATTGTGATCTGCTCAGATATCAGAAATAAACTTAGTAGCTAATGCCATGTTTCAATTTGCACCAGGAAAGCAGTCTGTAAACCTCAGTCTGTCCTCTGGTTCCCAGTATCAAAATGGGGCCAGTTCCATCTGCAATCTACAAGCCAATCTGAAACCAGGCGTTACACAAAAGCCAAGGGTGTATCACATGTGTGTTGCTATTTATAAATTAATTCACTAGCCTTCAGTATTTCCATGGCAACATATTACAAGTCTCCATTGGAACCTATCAGTAGCAACTCCACTGATAATATCACTGAGAGTGTAATCTCACACTGCGCTTGCCATTGACAAAGCATTTGAAATGTTTATGTTTAATGACTTGTAATATTTGCTGGCTGACTCTAATCAAGGTGAGAGTGGACTTTCAGTTGCACTCTTTGTATGACAGGCCTGACAATTAAAAGAGAAAATACACTCTCAACTTGAAGACAGGGAGCCACTAGTCACTTAGAAACATACATTCACTGCCTTCATGTTCTGCCTACAGCTGTGGCCAAACACTTTGCATCACCTAGAATTTTTGGATTGAGACATAATTTTAAAAAATTATAATTGTAGGAACATAATTTAGATCTTTTATTTAACATCATGTGATCAGAGAATCTGCAAAATGATATCGCAAAAGTCTACCGGAAGCCATAATAGTAGTACAGTATTTCGAAATGTCACATTTTTCAATTGTTGTCAGTTTTTCCTTAAAGGGTACATAAGGTCCTTTTTATTTTATTGTGTTACATGTTCCCATGTGTTGCTGCAACTGTTTAGGTAAGGTGTGTGTGTTGTTTAAATTTTTTTTTTAACATTTTGACCACTTTTTTAAATTTTTAAATTGCATTCCCTCCCTCAAGATGGCTTCACATGTACCTGCATGGACCCCTGAGAACTACATTTCCTATCATCCTTCTGCTCACTGGTAAATCCATCTCAGTTACATATGTAAGCAGGAGGATGATGAGAAATGTAGTTCTGAGAGGTTCATGCGGGTCCTTATATACCCTTTAATTCTATGGAAAACGTCAAAGCGGTATGTAATTCAATATGTTAACGTAACATAATTCAGCAGGTTGCATTCGACTTTATGGAGCAAAATAAGTTCATTCTGTAGGGTGATGCACAAACATTTGTCCATAGCTGTACATGTTAGTTTTATTTCTGCAGTCCAAGATTGCGCAGGCAAAACAAAAAGAATTCTGGAGGAGTGAACAGAATTGAAGTCTCTAATGCGTTTTGCAGTTCTAGAGTTTAGGAGCATGGTTTGAAAGGGCTGTATAGCAGACTGGTAGATAGCGGTATGCAGATACTTGAACTTGTAATTGCTTTTAAGAAGTATTTGTTGTCAGATACCAATCAATGGCAATTACCTTCCGCACTGAGTGTTTTAAAAGCCGTTTGGAAGCATGTTGTCCTCTCATCCGGGGCGCTGATATTTTTACTGCTGTACTAACAATGAAAATAATATTGAGGCCATACACTGTGTGGAAGTTAATTGCCCTTGATTGGTACTGTTGTAAATGTGAGGGAAGGATAGCTTTTCTTGCTTTGAAATCAACACATTAATCAATAAATTTTTTTAATACCTGCCGATCAATACTTCTTAAAGATGTACAAGTAGACGTATCAGCACGCCCCTGCCGCTAGACTCACAGTTTGAGAATGCTATTCCTCTTGCCCAGCATCATTCTGATGAAGTCCTTGTAGCTGATTGTCTCAGTGGCTCCGCCCGTCACCTCTGACATCATCTTCTTCAGCTCCAGGTGAGTCTTGGCTACGCCCAGTTTCTCCAGCATGCGTTTCAGACCCATCATATCTGCAAGAGAGACACAGCACCGATAATGTCCCACTTCCATCTGCACCATGAAACCAGTCTGTGAAACTCAATCTCATCTCATTCCCAGTATCAAACTGGGGCTGCTTACTGCCGGTTCCATCTCCAGTCTGCAATCCAGTCAGCAACCAGACACACAAAAGATCACCTGTATGTATCACTGTATAACTGCTATTTAGAAATAGATTCACCAGCCTCTCCTATTTCCCTCGCAGTATAATAATAACCCTGGGATCCTTCAAGAAGCTGCTTGATGAGATTCTGGGATCAATAAGCTACTAACAACCAAACGAGCAAGATGGGCCGAATGGCCTCCTCTCGTTTGTAAACTTTCTTATGTTCTTATGTTTTTATATATGTACAGCCGTCATGCTGGGGGTGTTCAGCTTGAGATCTAAACCAGCCTCTCTTTCTAACTTCCTCCATCAGTGTGTAGAGATTGAGTTCTACCAGCCTGCAATCCTCACCGGAGCTGACAGTCAGACAGGCAGACAGATAGACAGATAGACAATCCCCATTGAAATGGATTTGATCTTAGATCTGCTGCTGATGGAATTAAACAAGTCTGATTTCAAAACAAGTCAGTCCCAGCCTGAAACCTGGATTTAGTTGATTCAGCTGTACTGAAGAAACCGTATATTTAAGTACCTTCAAATGTTATTATTTTTAGATTTCCTTTACCAGCCCCACCTGCTCTCTCTGTTTGCGTACATGTAAAGTAGGTGGGGCTGGCAGAGCTGAAAGGTCACATTGTCACACGATGTGAACAGAATGAGGAAGGCTGTTCAGTACCTGGCTGTTAGGATTCTCCAGGCAAGCTCAAAGAAGTTTAAAAGCAGGTATTTCAGATTTAGAGAAAAATGATAAGAAATTAATATTGGAGCAGCAGAACTCAGAATGATTGAAAACGCTATAAAAGATTAGAGCATTGTAAAAAATATAGATATTAAATTAAAATGATACTTAATTGAGGGTAATTCTGAAACCCAGGGCTGGATGCAGGGCATTTTTTAACTCTTTGTTGAAAGAAAAAAAAAGTTATCTGCAAACCTACCTATGTCTCCGTGATCATTCCGGTCAAATTCCACGTATTTCTCTGGAACAAGAAACAAGAACAAGATTTAAGGCAGTTCACCACAGTTTATTAACATTTTTTTAGATGATATTTAATTTATAATACTGTACTTGATCATGTTACTCTGAGGACAAACATATACAAACGGTCGAATTATACAATGCAATATAATAGCAACGTACATCTTTATAGCGCCTTTCCTGTCGGCCTCACAGAGCGCTTTACATAAAAAGATGTATACACTTTATTAGGACCTGTACCCGAGCCTTGACATGAAGAGACCCAGGGCATACCAGTGAACATGCCCCACACCAGGGCAATACCAAATCTAACTGACAGGTCCTAATAAAGTGGCCAGCAAACGTACTGCATGTAGAAGAGAGTAGAAAAGATAATGGTAAATTACAAAATCTCTCGTTCTTTATACTCACTTTTAAAAGCTTCCAGTTTTGAATCAAGGTCTTCTACATCGCTATATTTTGGATCAACAAGAAATTCCTTAAAAAAATTAAGAAGAAAAAAAAAAGATTTAATGTAGAAGCCATTTCATGTTGAAAAGCTTCTGCGTGTGGCAGCAGGAGCATGCCTATTCTCCACTACTGGGCTCACAGAGTGGCATGTGGTGGCAATCAAGGGGGGAGCAACCTTCCATTGGAGAATGTAAACAAACCTGGATGTCAACAAGGCACGCTGTACTCTTTCTTTCTTGGGACACTATCGGCAAGCAGCTTCTAATGATGTTTTTATCAGACTCTCTCAGTTATTGTTGTATCTCAGGATTACAATGCAGGCTGGACCGTGCATTAGATTGTATATTGCTACGATAGCACACCATTTTGTAGTCTAAAACCACAGTAAAATTAGCAGAGTCTTTGCTTTCGGAAAACAAAGTCGGTTCAGAAGGGGGTCGAATTAAAGGTACAGTGCTGGTAGCCATGAGAACATGCTAACTGGAATTTGGAAAAGGAGCTGGGCTTGTCAAAACAGTCCAAAGCACTTTCCCAGGTCACATGAAATAACTTCAATAATCTTAATATCAGAGCATAGTGCTTGGATTGCAAATAACATAAAAAGGTAGAAGAAAGTGCAGAAAGCTGATCAAATGTCATTTGAAGCTGCTTGAAATGAAATGAATCTACAGAAGAATGTAGTGAACAAACACCCAGATTGAATTCTGTTGCATTATCAAACTGAACAGGATTGTGAGGCACTGTCTGCCTGCCTGCTGCTTTAATGAAGCTATGGAAGAATGGAAGAAACTGAATTATAACAGACCTCTCCGCATGATCTGCAGGCAGAGATATCTTGAATCTTTTTCAGATAAGAGGAACTGAACATAGCTTGTCAGACTGAAATTTAAAGAGCGGAACTCAAAATGTCATAGGTTAACAGTCTTTAACAGCCAATTGTTTAAAGAAAATACTGCACACTGAAACCTGGGGGTCATCGAAAGGTCAAAACTCATGAGGCTGCTTGTTCAAGACAAGCAGACAAGTGTTTCAGCTAGCAAACTGTGCATTATATGCAGAGTCACTTACAGTAGGACGTTGATTTAACATCTCATCCACAGGATGGAGCACAAGGAGGTCAAATGACTTGCTCAGGGTCACACAGTGAGTCAGTCAGTGGCAGAGATGGGATTTGAACCAGCGACCTTCTGGTTACAAGCCTTGGACTTTAACCACTGGACCACACAGCCTCTTGTCAGTTGAGTGTTCTGTGTTCTAGTTTAGTGTTCTGTGTTCTAGTTAGTGTTTAGCATTCTGTGTTCCAGTTTAGTGTTCTGTGTTCTAGTTAGTGTTTAGCATTCTAGTTTAGTGTTCTGTGTTCTATTTTAGTGTTCAGTGTTTTAGTTTAGTGTTCTGTGTTCTAGTTTAGTGTACTATGTTCTAGTTTAGTGTAGTGTGTTCTAGTTAGTTTTCAGCATTCTGTGTTTTAGTTTAGTGTTCTGTGTTCCAGTTTAGTGTTCTGTGTTCTACTTTAGTGTTCTGTGTTCTAGTTTAGTGCTCTGTGTTCTAGTTTAGTGTACTGTGTTCTAGTTTAGTGCTCTGTGTTCTAGTTTAGTGTACTGTGTTAGTCACAAGAGGCCTCTGGTATCCCAAAAAGAGAAAAGGAGAACCTCAGAATGATATTGCAGTGACATCAAATCTCTTCAGTGCCTGGTTCCCTATTTGAGCAGTGTTATATGAGTTGGGATTCGGTGCTTAATGACTACCACATGGCAGCAAAACAAACACTCCACTCCCCCAGGCAGTGAAAGCAAAAGTAGATACTTCCCCAAGAACCAAGAGAAGATATTTCTGTGTTAAAAACAAAGTGTTTTGTGAATTGCTTTTGCCTTTTCAAATGCATCCCTTCCAAAAGCGTCACATCTCAGTTTTCTATTGTCCTTTTTATGATGTCTTTATTATTCTAGTTGGTTCTTATTGCAGCTACTCAAATAGGGATTCTTAAGTCAAGGTGTTTTCACCTGAGTTCAGATGTTACAACAAAATACATGACCAGAATATAACAGGAGCCAATAGTGACAAACTCTGTTTAAGAACACTTATATTACTCATATGTGTATAACTGGTGCCCTCTCCACTTAGAAGGTTTGCATGCAAGTTTGCTGTACAGTTTTCAAATGTTTTATTAGAAAGTATGGTAGCATTCAGAAAAGCATAGCCATGTGTAATACAGCATAGTGAAAGCATGGTAAAGTCCAGAGAGGCATGGCAAGCATATTTTAAAACATGTGGTAAACCATGGTAAATTATGATAAATGCATAGTATAACCATGGGAAAAAGCATGGGAAAACTGCTAAATTACCATGCAAATTTACTATGGTAAACTCTATCTTTAATTACCAGATGTGTGGATGTCCAGTGAAATGGAGTGTGTATTGAAAATACATGCTATTAATGAAGAGCAGTGAAATCATTGCAATGCCTATATTTAAGTTACAAATGTTCTGCATCCACACTTGTGCGTTTTAATGCTTATTATTTTTCCGGGTTATCGGTGGACTCCTGATAAAGTCAATTTATTTTCACTGTATAGCTTGTCCCTTTGAAGTCATATTAAAAGGGTCTGAGGGTATAATGTGTGGTTAGCTCTCCTTAAATGAGGAACCTATAATGTCACTACCCTTATTAAATTTTCCCACAGTAAAAGCATAGTAAAGTGTAATAAAGCACAGTGAGAACCTGGTAAAGCATAGTTAAGCATTGTAACACCCAGAGGTTATAATAAATAAATAAATAAAACATAGCAAAGTATGGCAAATACATTGTACATGTGCTAAATGACAGTGGCAAACCTTTATAAGTGTTGGGCTAAAACAAGTGAACTAGATTGGAAAGGATTAAAGGGTGGTTGACCTGGTTGATTGAATCTAGTGCTTCCTCTTGTTGTGCTTTGAGAAGCCCGAATGCTCTGCCTCCTGAAAAAAAAAAAAAAATCATATGAGATTAATACTGTACCGTTTTATTTAGTGTGGTGTGTCACTTATCGTATATGAGACTTTATCTTGTGTGGTTTGGGCAAGAGTCAAGCGAAGCTGAGCTGGTTAATGATGTAGGCCTGTCTCAGAAGAGACCCTCTACACAGATAAAACTTCAAAACTGTGCTTGAAGCTGTCTATCATGGCAGGGAGCAAGATGACTAGTCATGCTAATCGCGTGAGTCACATATAACGCACCATTCTTTCGGCAGAATTAAAAACTGCTGCAGCACTTAACTGAATCCTAACAGAAGCTGCCTGTGGGAGTAATGGGAAATTACAATAGTTGCTGGTACTGAAGACAGGATAACAAAAGAGACTAGAGACTGAGGTAAAAATAGATGCACAAATACATAAATAAATAAATACATAAATAAATAAATAAATAAATGCAGGAGTTATAGACGTGACAACATTAGGATTCGTGAAGTTACAGAATGACCTGAAGGGAACAAACAAGCGCTGTGTAATTTTCACTTTTATGTGAAGTCTTTGACAAAGACGTCTTGAGAATTAAACTTTCCCGCCAAAACCTCAGCTCCCACGACCCTTTATTGTCAGGATTATTGGTTTCTGGTAAGCATTTCTAAACGGTAATGTAAAAATTTAAAAGAATCCCAGCTCGGTAAAATAAGGTGCTTTCTTCAAAGTTTAATTTCTTAAGGGAGTTCCGCTTATAAAAATGTAATAAAAGCTTACCTGTGTGATGCTAATGAAACCTTTGATAAGCGTATACCTTACCTGGGCTCAGACGGTGTCATTTTACATAGCATAGGCCCATAACGTATACCGTTAGGTCACCTTTACTCAGTTAGATTTTTTAATTTATTTTATTTTTAGGAGCAGATCTTCTGTCAAGCCTCACTTACACAGTTTTTACAGGGAAGTGTATAGTAACTCTTTGTTAATTGGGTATATGAACACCATTACACAATGTTGCTTCCTGTGGCCACTTCACATTTTAATTCAGTGGTGACGACAGAACAAACAACTTTAAACCCCATAAGCTTTCTCAAATAATATTAAAACAATAATTCATGTCTTACCTGGCTCCGAATAATAAGAACTATATTCTTGTTACATTATTTGAGAAAATAATTCTTATATTTTTCTTATTAAAATAAAAAACATAATTAAATATTGTCTTAATAAAATAAATCATTATGTGCAGTATGTAAAGCTGTCTAAAACTAAAATGCACTGACAACCGTTGCGACTGGAAGAATGATCTGCTGGAAAGAGAACGGTTGTCATCGAATTGTATTTTTCTATTTCATTGTATCAATTACTCAATAAATCACTATTGCAGATTTATGATGAATTACTGAGGACATTGACTCACCATTATATTATACCTATTACAACTTATAATTCACCCAGGCCTCCCCTCCCCCAAATGTCCCCTTATCATGTTTTTTTTTTTTTTAAAGAAAGATCAAAATCTAAGTAAGAGATAACTTATTTTATTTTTGTACATCAAGAAAAACACTCTTATGTAGCAGGGTGAGGTTCACACACAAACACACACTTCTGACACGTACTGTGTTATAAATATAAATATATATATAAGTGTGTGTGTGTGTGTGTGTGTGTGTGTGTGTGTGTGTGTGTGTGTGTGTGTGTGTGTATTTGCTGAGTGAGCTGCTAAAAGCAGAACTCACTGTCAATTGTAAGCTCTACAAATAGAAAGCACGTTCCAGCAAATTTACTTTCACAATTACTTTTCTGAAAAAAAACACCAGTAAATATAGAAAGAGAGATAGACTGAGAGACAGATAGGGTTACGCAATTTGTACATGCAATTGTGCAGTCAAAATGAGTAGTAGTACATGTAGTATTATATCAAAATAGTTTCACCAAATCACTTTAGATTAAGGAATTCAATAGCATGCAATCCACTTGTACAGCAGTAATGGAGGCCACATTTCAACGATACCTTTTATCAGGCATTTCCTCTCTTCCTGTTAAAACATAATCCAGTGTAAATTGCAATGTTATGATTAAGAAAAAAAAAAACTGGACTATGACTTGGTTACAGGAAGGTGGAGCTCTTTCTTCTGAGTAATATTCCTCGCTGGTTCTAAACACCATTAACGTGATCTTATTGCATTAGCTCTTCAATTACTTCAATCAGGACGGCTTTTTTGTCTCCAAAAGAGGACGATTTTCAAGGTTAAACTTATAAGACAATAAGTCAAGTAGAGAAATGTTTGGCAAGTGCCTTCATCAGTGCTTTTCAATGTAGGTAATCAGAGCTAGGTTTTACCACTGAAGCTAAATCATTTGGACATTTCCCTTCTATAATCTCCCAACATGCTTATCCATACCATGCCATCAGTGTGCTGTACTACACATTACTATGCTTTTACCATGGGATACTGCAGTAAACTTTGATGATTGATAGATAGGGGAAGGAATTGCAGAGAGCAGACAGACAGACACACTGTTGGAAAGACAGATGGACAGGTACATGGATTATCAGATGGACAGTTGGATAGACAGAGACGCACTGATACACACAGTTTTTAATGTGAATACTCTTACCCTGTGGATCGAAGCTCATTCTGTTCGGGTTCTTGTCGCTTTGCTGGCTGAAGAGGGAAGCTTCAGTTTTCAGGAACTTGTCCAGAGCTTTTAAAAGTGTCTGTGAGTGACTGCTTAATAACACCCCCCACCCCCTACACCCGCCACACAGGAAGTGTTGAGTTGAGCTTGGGCAGGGAAACAAGCTCTCTCTCTCTCTCTCTCTCTCTCTCTCTCTCTCTCTCTATATATATATATATATATATATATATATATATATATATATATATATATATATATATATATATATATATATATATACACAGGATATTAAAACTGATCTTTCAGTACCAATGAAAAAGTACCGCCATTCAGTACAGCCATTGGTCTGTCAATAGGCCTCAGATAAAAAATTAATTATTAAACACCTGTCATGTATAGCACACGCTTTTGCTTAAAGCTTAAAGGGCTGTTCCTCACCTGACTGAATACTTTGATAAACAAATAACATCTCTGACATGCATTTTTTAAAAATATATATAAGAACAAGTTTACAAGCAATGTAAAACCTAAAACAACGTGTGGGTTCAGGTTTGCACATAAAAACACCGTACTTCAGCGTCTTGCTGCCTCCTGCTGTCCAAACAAAGTATAACAACCCAGGGTTCCAAACCAGGGTTTTACCACAACGGTACCCATTTGAAACCACTCAGAATGGTTCAGTTGCACTAACATTAGGTTTTTATAGCTCCTATTCTGCCCAGTCTACCTGACTAGCATCTAGCTGCTGGTCTGTGTTGTGCCCTTCCCTTGTGTGCATTTTATTTATGTATTGCTGTTAGTGTTGTTGTTATATACATATTATGTTTGTGTGCAGACGGACGAAAGCCGTCCGACAGTATTATTTATTATTTGAGACCGGCGATAAGTCAGTCTCATAACATGTAGCTGGCGTGGATGGGGTTAAATCCCCAGCCCTATAAAACCCGTGGGAATATGGCTGGAGCTTAAAAAGGTTATTGTTTAATGGATAATTAAGGCTCCAGCCACAGTATAGAAGACCCACTCCGGTCAGATAGTTGAGTAAGGAGAGTAAGGATGAATGCTACCAGCCAGTGAACAAGGCACACGTTTGCATAAAATATTATAGTTTTGTGTTTGTTTTGCTTTGGCCCCCGTGCCCTTTTGTTTCTTGTGTGTTTTTGTTTGAACTGTTACTTGTGTTATTTAACCAATATACTGCTGCAGGAGTTTCAGCCCCGTACCTTCAGTCTGTTCTGTGCTGCTTCCTGAACCTGACGTCACCACCCACACGCACCGCTCTAATCGTCGGTGACAGCCCACATGCAGCAAAGACGTTTTTATTTTAGAGTCTTCAACCCCAGCTTCCCCTTCCATCCAGCTGCTTCCCCTAATGACTGCCATGCTTAAAACAACACCTGGGAAATTAAACAGAAACAGACCACAAAGAAGTATATCTTGCAATCGGAAAGTTGCTTTTTAAAACCAGATATATTACCATATATGATTTTTAAAAATGAAAATATGTTTTCTGTCACACGTGCTTATTTAAAAACATGGGAGCCCTACATAGAGAATCGAAGTGTCTGACAAAAAAAAAAACAAAGGCACATAAGCAATTTAAAATATTTGTTCATGACAAAAGTATTGCTACCTTTACATTAAAAGTCTATCAAAATAAAGCATCTATTGAAGAACGTTTTGGCAGCACAGCAGATAATGGTCAAGACAAAGAAGCTCACAGCAGACTGGCACAAAGGAAATGGCTACAGAACAGTATCAAAGAAATAAATAATATATAATAACAAACACTTTTAAAGAAAATTCATAAAATATGCCAATAAATATGAATATGAAGCATTCGTCAACAACATTCTCTGGTCCCTTGAGTCTAGATCAGGGGTGTCAAACTCAGTTCCTGGAGGGCCGCAGTGTCTTCTGGCTTTCGTTCCACCCCGAGCTCTCAATCACTTAATTGGCCTAATTATTTGATTAATACATGGAGGTGTTTCAATCCTGATATTGGGGTGTTTTAGCAAGTCAGGGACTGGAGACATTGATGTGATTGAAGATTGAATGAATGCAGCCATGTATCAAAACATCATGCAAAGTATATTGACAGCATCTTCTTGTAGGATGATTGGCAGACAGTTTATCTTCCAACACGACAACGACCCAAAGCATACAGCTAAGTCAACTCTGGAATTGCTGAACAAAACCAAGTTAAAAGTTCTGGAATGGCCTTCACCATCACCAGATCTCAATCCGATAGAAATGCTTTGGACTGATTTGAAGAAAAAAATGTGTATCCAATCTGTTTCAGCTGAAGGAACGATGCAAGATAGAATGGGCCCAGATTTCACCAACAAGATGTAACATCCTAATGACTAGAAATTGTGTATAAAATTTGGTACAAGTTAAATGCTTGTCCTTAATCAGTTACCTTGAATTATGGTACAATAAGTGTAGTGAATTATGGTATAATAAGTGTAGTGAATTATGGTATAATAAGTGTAGTGAATTATGGTATAATAAGGGTAGTGAATTATGGTACAATAAGTGTAGTGAATTATGGTATAATAAGTGTAGTGAATTATGGTACAATAAGTGTAGTGAATTATGGTATAATAAGTGTAGTGAATTATGGTACAATAAGTGTAGTGAATTATGGTATAATAAGTGTAGTGAGACAATACTTTTCTCTACGACTGTACATGCATCTAAAGGCTAAAATCCAAAATAATAAAATGTCTACAAATAAATAGTTTCAGTCTACAAGCTTTTGATGATCCTGGGTACAAAGGGTTAAAGGTTCTGCTATTCCCTGAGCATAGAAAATAAAAGAACGAGCTTGGATTGGTCTGCTGTGCAGCGCCTTTGATTCAAATGTGATAATGCAAAACAGTCTGGAAATATGACATGTTTGCAAATCAAAACTGATGTCCTGCCTTTCAGGATGGGGGGATAGTGGATTTAGCTAATGCACTTGACTAGCTTTTCACTTTTCTCTGCAGGCTTGGGTTCCAATGTGTTGGGGGCTGGGTGGTGCTACTTGTTAATATTAAAGCACTAGACTTGGTTTCCATCTTGATAATGTTAATGCACAAGCCTTACACCTTTGACTGGAGACCTGGGTTCGAATTCAGGTCGCAATACCTCGGTGGCACAGTGTGTTGATGTACCTGTCAGATCACAGAGGACATGTCTCCTACTTCCTGGTTTACCAATAAGTAGCTTGACTCAACAGCGCCTTGAGGATTCTGGACACAAAGAGTTAAAGGTTCTCTTAATCAACGTGAGTAGAAAAAAAAGAACAAGCTTGGATTGGAGTGTAGCCTTTGATTCAAATGTGATCATGCAAAGGGGAAAGGAACGTGTTTGCAAATCAAAACTGCTGTCCTGCCATTCACCTGGCTCTGGAGGCCTGGGGAGGGGGAGAGGGGGCGAGCTGCAATACTGGATTTATATATACTCTGCAGAGTTAAAAAAAACAGTAAACACCAATGATATATATTTTGTGAATCGATGCAACACCTGCTGAAGACACACCATGTGTTGAAACGCTTTCTGTCTGTTTCTTGTTTTGTTTCAATAAATAATAAAACGTTTTTTAAAAAAAAAACGTAACAGGAATCGGATGCATAATATTAGCGGTCAAGTCTAAAAGAAGAAGAGATTTTTGAGTGTGCAAACTTTTTTTTTTTTTTTTTAACTCTGCAGAGACATTAATGTATAAAGTGCCTTATGGTCAGCACCTCTTTTTGGAAACACAGATGATAGAATCCCTCTGGTTCTCACTTACCACCCTCCCAACAGAAAGATACAGACGATTATGCAAAGAAACTTTACACTTTTACAACAAGACCCATCTACAGCACCTATTTTCAAGACTCTCCCCTTGATGTCATATAGCAGAGACAGGAATATAAGAGAATATGTGGTACACAGTGCTATTCGTCCTTCTGGGGAACCTTTGAAAGGCACATATCCATGTAATAGACCACGATGTAATACCTGTAAATACATTCATTCTGAAACAGAGATTAGAGGCATTAAATCTTCATTCAACATTCATGAACATTTTACATGTACCTCTAAAGGAATAGTCTACTGCATTATCTGCAAGAAATGCAACACATTGTATTTTGGGGAAACTTCTATATTCTAATATAGTTTGGAAACACTTGCGGATTCTACATAATTTTGAAAAAATTGAAAACAAATATTCCTTAAGGCCCCAGTTGTAGCATTCAAAAGAGAAGCTAATTTAGGAGATTTAGTTCACAGTAAACATAAAAGAATAATTGACAGAATAGGTTCTACAGATAGTTTCACTGTTTCAGTGTGTAAATACATGGAAAAAAAGTAAAAATATAATTAAAAATAAGAGCAACACATATCCACTAAAAACGAATACCTACTGTAAAAATAGCTATGTTGTTTATGGAATAGCCTGTGAAAAATGTGATGAAATAAAATATATGGGAGAGACTGGAACAACTTTATATAAAAGAATTCAGAACCACCTTTCATTAATTAGAAATAAAAAAAATGAATGAACCAATAGTACAGCACTTCACCAGTCAAGGACATGACATGAATGATGTAAATAAAGTTTGTAGTATTATTAGAAACAATAATAAGTATTTGTCATGCCGTCAAAAACCAATAAATACCTCCAATGTTTTGATTCAAACACAGGCTACCTTGAGAAAGATATGTGCAACATATCGAAATGTTGGGCAGCTGGCTCTTTGAGCAATTACTGAAGCTAAGTTATTAGAAGTTCAATATATCTAATTAGTGACTGACCAATAAAGCAGAGAGCTCACCTGTCAGGGTGCAACAGTCCAAAGAGTCCCTGCCTCCTGCCAGAGTTTATAAATGAAAGGAAGGGGACCCTTTCTGAGTGCTGCACCCCAATACTGCTGGCTGATCAGTTACTAACTTGATACAAAGAAATGTTTAAAATACATTTGCATGAAACACACATTTATAATATTGGATTTCATGCAGGGACAATACATTGGATTTCTGTGCCTTTAACGGACAGATTTGTTAAGCACATCCCCTTTTTAAATGAACTAATGCAATGTGCATCATTGCTGGTGTCTGTGTATAAGCCTGTGATTGTGATTATAATGCGTGCCTGTCACAAGCCAGAGGGCGTGTCTCCTGCCTCCTGCCTCCTGTCCATTCTCAATATGGAAAGCGAGATGATGTCAAATTGTCACTTTCACCATCGACAGTGGAGAGGAGAACACCTTGGGAGCTCTTGGACTAGCTGGTAAGGAACCCTCTCAATATAATCTCTTATTGCTCTATACCGGAGAACATCGTAACCACAGAACTGTAAAGAATGAAGAAATATCTGATGGCATGTTCTAAGGTATATATATATATATATATATATATATATATATATATATATATATATATATATATATATATAGAGATAGATAGATAGATATATAGATATATAATAGATTGACGGATATACAGTATGTCCTGGAAAATTGGACCAACTTTGTCTTGCTTCTTATTATTAGTACAGCATATATGTTATTTAAAAAAAAAATAATACTAAAGAAGATGCACTTTAAAACAAATCTGTAAGAAGTTAAAACACGCAACAGATTGACCCCCCATTCGAATATTTTGTATTTAATATTTATATACTTTACTCTTTACAGCCTTGTTTTTTTTTGTTGTTTTTTTGTGCGTTGGGTGCGGCCGAATATATTCTCAAACAATTAAAAAAAACAGTGGAGTATGTTTGAAGTCTCCTGCACAAGTTTAATTCTTAAATACGTGATTTCAGTGTGTGCTTAAAGTCCATATCTCACATAGAAAATATTTTTTTGGCTTTGGGGTCGTACTTGGTTTACTTTCACAATGAGCAAGAAATTAAAGCTCCATGATCAATTTTAGAGCACTGAGAGATGCAAAACTATCAATAATTCCGGAAAATACCGACAACGCACCGGAGATGCACGAAATTGGCGTGCATCACTAGGGGAACACATACCCGGAACAGCTGTGAGATATACATAGCTTCAGACTGTGAAAGCGATCATTACGAATTTCTCTAACGTTTTGAGTAGTCTGTATCACAAGTACAGCGGGAGTGTGGTGTGAAATGAAAGACAATGTGGGGAGGAAGAATAAGTGGTTTGAGGCCCGATTCGAACTGTTTTGAACCTCCAGCAGGAGAAAATAACCACGCAGGCATGAGGAATGCAAGCGACACGCCCCCTTGTCTGCAGGTCGGCAATTCTGAGTGCTGTTCTTGTATACAGTTAACCCCGGCTAGCAGTTCATTTGTGGCAATAACCCCCCCCCCCCACTGTATTTCTATATATTTGGTTTGTTGTGCCATTTATATCTTGCAAACAGTGTTTACCGTTTCTCATCCACTTCAGTAATAAAGCATTGTTTATATTACAGGGCCGAGATGACTTGCATAGTCACGTATAGCTCTTCAACTTCATTCATGAAATAAACACTTCTGCTTTCCCCGATTTAGTGAAATTAAACAGTCCTAACCTCCTTGTGAACTGCACGTAATTATTATTATTTCTTGGCAGACGCCCTTACCCAGTAATGTGCATATGAACATTACCTTAAAGTCTGAAAAAAACAAATGCAACACTTGCAGAGAACTGATTATGCGCAGTGGATAGCCTAGTAGCATTGAGCACTCGTGCACAGGATAAGAAAAATATATATTTGGTAATCATTTTTATATCTGTATGAAGTGTCTTATAGATGCGGCTATTTAAAAATGTATTTCTGATATACAAGTAAACAGTACGAAATTGTTTAATTAAGGCTGGTAAAAAAAAAAAAAAAAAAAAGATTACGGTTTTTAAATGGTTGCGCTGTTGTCAGGGGAAAATGAATCAAAGGTCGCTTGATGATTGTCTTTGTGAATAGCATGTCTTTGTAAGTGTACTGTAGTTTAATATTTGTATTAGATTTTTAATATGAAACCAGGATAGTTTAAAAATGAATACTTTTTTCTCGTACGAATATATTACATAAATAAACTCTGGGATTATTATTATTATTATTATTATTATTATTATTATTATTATTATTATTATTATTATTAGATCATAAATGAAGGACTCAGCAGCGCCGATATTTCCATCTATTGGAAAGACTCCACTATCTCTACTGGGTTTGATTATTTGATTTTCTATATTGGTTGTTATTTTGAGGAAGTAGAGGGACGCAAATAGAAACTCGAGCGTTTAACATGTTCGCACGGATGTGATTAATAAGAAGCGGCAGTGTTAACACTTGCTGTTTTTATTATATTCACATGAAAAAAAAACTTGGATATGATGTGTATTTTGACTGGGATTGGTTTTTTTGTCATTATTTTTAAATATTTTATTTATTTTATTAACTTATTCGGCTGGTGAGTGACGCAGTTTCCGTTCAAATCGCATTTTCTCTAGATTAGGGTTTACATATTTGCGTTTCTATAGAGGTTGCTGTTTTGAAGAAACTGGAGGAACACAAATAGAAAAGCAGGCATTTAACATGTTCGCATAAACTTCCACATGGATGTGATGTATTATTATTATTATTATTATTATTATTATTATTATTATTATTATTATTATTATTATTATTATTATTATTGCCAGAAAGTGGCACATCGTCAGAACGCACCAAAACTTGACCCGTGTAACGTCAGAAAATGGTACGCTGTCAATCTGTGATTGGCTACTGCACAAATCACTATGAACAAGGCAAAGTGTAGTTAACCCACAAAATCGTATATGTTTACAATGTTAGATAACCTAATGTGTTGGGGGGGCTTTTGGCCGCTGCACCTCGATTGCTGTGGAATCAATTGCTATATTGATCATTGATGCACATGAAACAAACATTCATGTATTTGGACTTCTATCTCCGGCACAATCTCGTTAGACGCGGTATCGATGGGCAATGCATCATTTGGAGTTTGCAGTGTGGAGCAGTGGTTAGGGCTCTGGACTCTTGACCGGAGGGTTAAAAATAATATGTAAAAAATAATGTAATTGTATGTAAAAAATAATATGATATCTTGTAACAATTGTAAGTCGGCTACGAAAATAAATAATAATAATAATCATGGGTTATTGTTACTGTCCTTTAGGAAATACAATCCCGAGTGACGGAGCTCATCAGAGACAACAGCAATGTGCAGCCTGGCTTTCCTCATCGTGTCCGGTGAGTTTCACTGTGCTGTACTCGTCACTATCATTCAGATGATCACATTTAATAGACTGATTCTGCTAGTTGTGTAAGAAAGTATTCTTGATGTAGAAGAGCTCCACAACATGAAGGAATGGGTCTCTCAGGCACTGGCGGCGCCAGGCTCTCTCCGGCGAGGGAGCTGAGGAGGTCGAGGCAAACATTTTTAGGGGGCTACACTGCACGTTGCGTGGGCACGATAGTGTCAATGTTTCCACATGTCTCACAAAACTTCAGTATTATGGTGGAATATAATGCAGATTAAGTGCATAATAATAATAATAATAATAATAATAATAATAATAATAATAATAATAATAATAATAATAATAATAAATAACCACCTTTAGCTAACATATTTTAATGTGGCCTTAGAGCAAACGATCCAATATCGAAAAAATAGGTGTTGTCGGCTGGTTTGGACAATCGACCCTGGTGCGGATCTATTATGTTTGCCCTGTGTGAATGCTCACCTGTCTGGGGACCGGATCGTTTGTATTCACACCAGCACAGGGCGCACGCAGCGTGTATGATCATATTTATTTAAACACTTTAGTCTTCATCCACTGTGAAGATTCTGCTAACTCTGGAAATCAGATTCTATTTGGTAATAAGTTTGATGCTAATTGAAGTTCCAGTCCTCCATTTGATATTATTATTTTGAAATGAGTTTTTAAGCATACAGATTTAAAAGCAGAGCGAGCAGATTGTAAACTAGATACATGTATGCTGTTTGTTTAACTCTGGTTTGGTACACAGTTATATACAAAGTTGCAATTTTCAACTATGGAATTCTTGCTTAATTGCTACATTGTATTGCTGCGTGTTACAATTATACAAAAGCGTTGCAAAGAAGAAAAATCCTACAGACAGTGCAACGCAACAAAACCGGTCAATTTCTTTGATAGAGAACCAGCAGAAACACTAGTTTCCTATCTATATTTGATTACATGTTTTAGTTCTGGGAGAGTACATCGTACATCTCAAGAGTGTTTTGTTAAAGAGGTGGTAGCAGCTAGTTTACAAACCTTGACATTTCACTGCGCAGGGGAAACGTTGTTGGAAGGCAGATACAGTGATTGAGCATCTCTTTTCTCCTGTATTGAAAAGCTTGTCGCCTTTTGAACTGTTTCTTTCGTGTCACTTTTACTGCCCACTTATGCCGCACATTGATACAATGTTGAAATAAAACATTAAAACACAAATGGCAGACTTAAAAAAATAATCCCCAAACGTCATTGTTATTCGCCATTATCGACACATATCGAAAAATGCAGTGCAGCGTAAAAATCAATTTGGCATTCGATGGCCTCCGTGTGAACCACAATGCAAAAGAGCTGGACTCGTTTGGAGGCGTGGCTTTATAGCTTTTAACGTCATCTCATCTCACCGACACAGGATCTGTAACAGCAGTGTATCACACAACACTGCCCGTTACACTGTAATACAATAAGAGGTCACGAAGTGAACAAACAACTGGAACATTGATAGATTATATAGAAACGTTTAAGCAAGGGCTAGAAGTTGAAATAATTAGAAACGTTAAAAAACATTGATTGTTTGCAACTGAAAGTTAAAGTAAATATGTTTAAAAATAAACCAATAAGAGTTGCTCAATGTGTTTGTTTTTGTTGTTTTCTTTTTAATAGAAACTAGTAGGAACTTTTGAACGTACTGAAATGGAATCAACACAAGAGTTTGTGAGAGAGCATTTCCTGGAGGGAATGTTTAGTAGCAACGCAGTTCCTCCCTGGAATGGTTTTTGATTCCTGAAACCCACATGAAGTCTCCATAAAGTCTTACACAACTTTAAGTCATGTCAATAAATCATACATTTGAGATGCTCCTTTTAAATTTTTCGATGGTGGACTACAGAGGGGGGGGGGTGAAGAAAACTTTGGGGTGGCTTTAGCCCCTCCAAGCCCCCCCCACTCTCTCAGGCTACAAAACTGTTGCACACCATTCATTTTAAAAAGTCTCTTTCAAATCATTCAAATCAGGTCCTCTTTTACAGCACGTTTTAGATGGTTAATTGCTTGAATCGATCCTGTCACTAAAGCGCGCCCCATTTTGTTATCCAGTGGCCTGAAGATTTTGACTCCTGTTTTGTTTTTGTTGTTGTAGCCTGCGCCTTGATCGGGGGTCTCTCAGTCTGCTGCCCCCAAAGAAGATACCATGTCGTCTATGATGTAATGACCTGGGACCAAGCTCGCCAACACTGTCAAAGTAATTTCATTGATCTGGTTAGTATTTCCAGTGAAGAGGAAATGAAGGCAGTCAAGGCACTGACGTACAAGATCACAGATTACTGGTTTTGGCTGGGTCTGCATGAAAACACAGTAAACTTGTCTTGGGAATGGTCAACAGGCGAGGCCTTTCAATACAAAAAATGGGCAAGTAAGGAACCAGCTGCTGAAGGAGAGTGTGGAGCCATGAATCCCGGTGGATCGTGGGAAACCAGACCTTGTGATGAGCTTGTGAGGTTCATCTGTTTGGCAGGTAAGGAGAACTGCTTTGCCTTATATTCTATGATGATTACAGTCCTGTAGTTTAACATGAAGAGCGAGTCTTTCCTTTTGTGACCTCTTGAAGTAGAATGCAGGGACAAAACATTGAAATATCTGGATGGAACGATCAATACATTTAGTGCATTGGTACTGCAGTTTTAAAAAAAAATACCATTAAGAAAAAAAAATAAATGTATGTTTAAAATAAAGTGCGCTATTGTAATATGTAGTTTGTATACTGCTAGTATTCTGTTATAAATCAGAAAAACTAAACATGTACACAGGAACCACTAGTAAACATTATAAAACATTGTTTTACTTCAGAATTGCTCAGTGCATGGTATGACATCTTTACACAGAATATGATGGACTATGACTGTGACAAATCCCTAACTAATTGATTGATTTCTTTTACATGATTAGTAATAATAATAATAATAATAATAATAATAATAATAATAATAATAATAATAATAATAATAATAATTACAGTCCTGTAACACTGTGTTTCTCTGCAGGACCTTCTGCGCTGTGTGGTCAGAGGGAGTACTTCCTGGTTGACACAGTGAAGAATGCGGACGAAGCCAGAGAACACTGCAGATCTTTGTACACAGACCTGCTGAGCATCACAAGCCAAGACGTGCTCCTGGATATCGAACAGCTGATGAACAAAGACACTTCCAATACTGACTACTGGATAGGACTGAGGAGGGATGGTGGGTCTTGGGGCTGGGGAAACAGGGAAACTTTCAACTACAGCAACTGGGGAGCAGGACAGCCAGGGAGCAATGGAACCTGTGTCACAATCAAGACCTCTCAATTGAATTTTGGGGAATGGCAGGTGAACGACTGCACTGACGACAACAACTTCATCTGTTACAAAGGCAAGTCACTTCTGAGTTATAGAGACACTTTGTATCAGCTACCTGCTCAGAATGTTTCATTTCTTATCTGTTTAATACCCTGGTGTGCGTGTGTGTGTGTGTGTGTGTGTGTGTGTGTGTGTGTGTGTGTGTGTGTGTGTGTGTGTGTGTGTGTGTGTGTGTGTGTGTGTGTGTGCTGAGTGATTCTCCATTGTGGTTTCTGCTCATCATTCTTTGACATGTCTTCAAACTATTGCACCTTCTGAATAGACTCCTAAGGTAAGGTGGGGAAGGATGTTAGTGTTGCGCTGCGGACTGAAAACAGTGCAACACTTGTATGCTTCCCCACCTTTGGTTTGTAAGCATGGCCAATAATAATCAAAGTAGATAATTACTCAGAACACACAAAATAGGACATTGAACAGGTAAGAAATTAAATATCAGTTTACTGTAGTTGAGCGGTCAATAACCAAGGCTTTAAGAAACAATTTCACACTCCAGATCCTGACTCCCCCACACTGTAGATTCATTCTCTGAGCAGCAGATACTAGGAGACCACATCCTGACACCACCACACAATGCACAGCACAGTGCGGTAAGTAGCAGGTTGGTTGATTCTTTTTATGTGTTTTTTTCCACAGATCTACAGGACACCACCACTGTTCAGTTTGACTCTTCCCAAACAGAAGATGGAGAACAACAATCCCAGCATCCTTCCACAATGTCCAGCCCCTCTCCTCCTGCAGCAGCGGGTGGGTACAGAGTCATATGGCTGGTGTACGGTCAGGGATATATGGAAATAATAACTTATATAATGCAGCAAAACCATGTAATGCCTCATAGGTCGAGTAGGATCTTAAAATCAATTCCATATCTTACTGGAATAGAATGTAAAGAGGTAAAACCCGGAGTGATAGTCTCATATTCACACTCCCTGAACAGGTATTAGGACCCCACATCCTGTCAGTAGTAACCGCACAATGCACAGCACAGTGCAGTAATTAAGAGGTCGGTTGATTCCTTCTATGTGATCCTTTCCACAGATCCACAGGACACCACCACTGTTCAGTCTGACTCTCAGAACTCTCCAACCACCGGGGCAGCCACTTCCCAAACACCAGATGGAGGAGAACAATCCCAGCAGCCTTCCACGATGGGCGGCACCTCTCCTCGAGCCAGCTCCCCTGGGCACTCAAGCTCCTGGCTCCCTGGCACTTCACCCGCAGTAACAGGTGGGTACCGTGTCACAGGGTGCAGTGAAACAGCTTGCCTGCGTAGAGTAACTCCAGTCCTCCTACAGAAAATATATTTAAGAGGAGGTACACTCACTAAACCAGACCCTAGTAGCCTAAACTGACCAATAATCTGAACCATGCTGCTCTCATAATGAAATGCACACTGAAGCAGGATTTTAACAAAGCTGCATTTGGATGGGTGTGATTGGTGACCGTATTCATTATTAGTATTCATTTTAGTTATTATTATCATTGTTATATTTTTTACTCCAGTCTCTGAGGAACTCCACCTGATCTCTGACAGTATGGTCTGGCCGGAGGCTTGGCAGTACTGCAGGGATCACTACACTGACCTAGTGAGCCTCACAAGCCTGGCTGCACAGAACAGAGTGTCGGAGCTCGTCAGGAACAGCACTGCGTCGCGATTCTGGATCGGCCTGCACAGAACCGTTGTGTATGATAAATGGTACTGGGCTGCTGGTAACGATAAGAGGGCCCCCCTAAACTACACTAACTGGGCCCCTGGGGAGCCCAACAATCCTTACTATGAGCACTGCGGAGAGATGGTGCTGGGGGAGGATGGGGGGGCTGAGTGGAATGATCTGTGCTGCTATGAAAAGCTCCCCTTTATCTGTTTCAAAGGTTAAAAACACATCTGAAAGGTTTTATAGCACTGCTTCTCAAACATTCTATAGTTTAAAGTCACTTTAGTCTAAAAAAAAGCGATTTACAAAAACGTTATAGAAATATCTGAGTCTAAATTTTGTTGTATAAACGTGGCATGTGTGAATAATAAAGCAAAACAAAATCTTGTGTCTGACAGAGTTTGGCAATGCCAGAGTCCTGTAGATGATAATAATGTGTAACAATCTTAAAGGGGCAATAATTACTTAAGAAAAGACTCCTCAATGCTGATTGTGAGGAAGTGAGGTGGGGAAGCATAATAGTGTTGCACAGACTTCAGTGCACAATGCTTGTCTTATGGGGTTCATGGCACAGCGCAACACTAATATGATTCCCCTCCTCACTTCCTCACAATCAGCATTGAGGAGTCTTTTCAGAAGCTGCTGTTCACTTGTTTTTCTTTTAATTCAGTATACGCAGCTATTTAAAATGCCAGGCTGTAGATAAACTGCTGCATCCTGGTACCTGTGCTGTAGGTCACTGGGTCTGATTGAGGCTGGACCATTGGAGAGAGTTTGAACTGCAATACATGGACTGATCAGCTACCAGAAAGCAACAGCAACTTGGTTTAAATTATTATTATTATTATTATTATTATTATTATTATTATTATTATTATTATTATTATTATTATTATTATTATTATCATTTTCTTTTAAATATCTGCATATTACAAACACGAGCAAAGAACCAAAATATCTTCAAAATGAGGAAATGTCCAGTGATCCTGTTGCTGGGGATAATAAGATATAAGAACATGGATTTTAAACCTTGGTCAGCATCATATAGGATGTATTGTTAAGAGGGAAGTATAGAGGGTGAAAGGGTCTTATTTAATAATTTTTAATTTCTGATTTTTGCCTTTAAAAAAAAAAAAGATTCTATAATATTTAAGTAGGTTTTACACATTTAAATAATGTTTACATAGTTCAGTAGTATTTAAAACATTTAAGTTGTTAAATTATTTTTTACATATTTAAGAAGGCGTGTGTGTATTTGGGTCCTGGATATTGTCATCAGCACCAGTATAACAAAATCAAAATAAAACTTTTATTTTCCTTGTTTGCACTTTTGTGTTGCTTCCCTGAGCTACAGCAGAGCGGGCATTCATACCCCCCTGCTGCTGCAGGTAGTCGCAGGAGTGTGCCTGTTTAGAGAACATTAGAGTGACACAAAGAGGGAGGGAGGAAGCTTGTGTGCCTGCCTCTAGGGAATGTACACAAACTGGACAGCCAACAGGGCCTGGTTTCTGATGAAGCAGATTGCCCCTAATGCTACTCTGTGGACGAATGTAGTTAATAGGCACATTGTAATCAAAACATAAACTTTGTTATATGAGTGAGTCTCTTCTTTCTATATTCTGTATTGCTGAATATATTGATAGTCTGTATTTTTTGCTAGTATAAAAATAAATAATCATTTAATCTGAATTTTAATTGTCTTTTGTTTGATTTTCTAATTATAACAAAACCTGAAATGTATTTCATTGTTAACTAAACATCTTTAGTCCCAGAAAAACAATTCAATGTCACGGTTATACATTAGCTAGCCTGAATACAAGATGTCTGAGGTTATACTGCCATCTACAGGTGGAACAAGGTATTGTGTGATATTCAGGTACAGGGAAGACAGAAACTTTTCTTCTTTTCTCTATTTCTTAACTTTATTTTTTCTCAGTTTGTATTTCTTATAGATCAGTGTATTCATTTTAAGGGCAATACATTTACAATTTGAAATATATAAACTAAGATGCACATAGATTATTCTGAAGAAGCAGCTCTTCTGAAGCTGTTTCACACAAGGAGAAGGGAACAAGGGGCTAGGCCTATTTAATAGTTGAACATTCATTTTTTTTATATAGCGACTTTCATACTACGGTATCTCAATCCCAAGACAAACAAAAGTTACAATACAATCAATAAAACAATTAAACAAGAACATGAAAAAGTTATAGCACAATTAATCAAAACAACAATAAAAACCTTCAGTATTAGAGAAATCAAAAGAGAAGTAAGAACACTTTAAAGCATGTCTATACAATTCTAGTCTAACAAAGTGAGATTTGAATTTTGATTTAACAATATTAAGAGACTCTGCATCTCTAATATAAGATGGTGGCTTTCTCCACAATCTGGGACCACTGTAACTGGAAGCTCTTCCTCCTTTCCTTTTTGTCTTTGGGAGGGACAGGAGACCAGAATCAGCCGACCTCAAAGCACGTCTAGGTACTTATAGGAACAAGAGCGCTAAGATAATCAGGTGTCAGAAGAGTTTTGTAAGTCAGAAGTAGGATCTTATAATCAACTCTAAATTGTACTGGAAGCCAGTGTAGAGAAGCCAGCACAGGAGTTATGTGGTCACTTTTCTTAGACATTAGACAAGACCTAATCTTAACTGTATTTCATAGATGTGTCACCAACAACCCTCAAAAGAATGACTGCCTTATTATGTAGTTGGGAGTACATTATTATTATTATTATTATTATTATTATTATTATTATTATTATTATTATTATTATTATTATTGTATATTATTATTATTATTATTATTATTATTATTATTATTATTATTATTATTATTATTGTATAATATTATTATTATTATTATTATTATTATTATTATTATTATTATTATTATTATTATTATTATTATTATTATTAGCCTATGCCTATGAAGCAGTATATGTACACACAAACACACCTCTAGAAATAGCAGGTCTAGGTGGATTCATGATTGGAAATGTCACAAAAGTGACCCTGTAATCCACACGCAGTCCCCCAGAATACATCTTCTGAACACTGTATAGTTCCGAGGACCCCAATACAGTGAACCTTATCCAGTGTAAAGGTGTTCTCAATCAAATATTTCAGGTGTGGCCTGTCAACTGTCCCTTATTTGCCGGGACTCTCCCGTTTTTTGGACACCTCCCAGACAACTCCCGTGACAGATTTTCTCCCGTATTTTGCTCGAAACTCTAGTGTTAAAACCCATTTAGGTCAGCAAAACTATACTATCTGCAAAAGTCAATTTCTCGCTAATATTTCTGCTACTGAAACCATGTCCTGTACGGTATGTGGTTACTGCATGCCCCATCTTCATCTTTAGGACCCAGGGGAGCTCAGTGGCAGGCATGCAATGAGAGCGCGAGGCAGACTCATGAATTGCAAGTTTTTTTCAGGGAAGTCTAAAAGTCGTACAAATAGTGAAAGATACGTGTTTCTATTACAATTTCAGCATCAACATTGCTTTTGGAAATTCAGATTGATTGATAATATGTGTTTATATACGGCAATAGTTTGTTCATTTAAACTAGAAGATAGTTGGCCATGAAATGTTACTGACAGTATCGTTCCGCCACATACGTGCAGAGTAATGAATAACGTTGCAATACCACGTTGTGGTGTATTTTATTTTTAATATGATAGATTTATTGAATAGAGTTATTTATCTTGTTATGAAGTAGGTGCTATTACTGTCCACCCACTATTTTTGTGAAGCTCCATTTTTCACACTCCATCTTCATTGTTATTTATGTTGAATAGCAGCCTATTTTATTTCTCCCAATACTTAATTTTTTAATGTTCCCGACGCAATTTTTTTATTTTATTGTTTCTGTGTGTGCTCTCTGGCAAAAAAGAAATTGACAAGCGGCAACGGGAACTGAAATTGACGTTTTTAGAGGGCGATTGCATTTTTAAAATTTTTATAATGTTATCGCATGCATATATATATATATATATATATATATATATATATATATATATATATATATATATATATATATATATATCTGATCTTTCAGTACCAATGAAAAAGTGCCTCCATACATTAAACATAAAATACAGCCATCTGTCTGTCAATTGACCTCAGATAATTAAATAAAAAAATTAGAAATCACCTGTCATATCTAGCACACACTTGTTTAAAGGGGCTGTTCCTCACCTGACTGAATAGTTGGTTAAACAAATCGCATCTCTGACATGCGTTTTGTATTATATAAGAACACATTTACAAACCATATAAAACCTAAAACAACGTGTGGGTTCAGGTTTGCATATAAAAGCACCGTACTTCAGCGTCTTGCTGCCTCCTGCTGTCCAAACAAAGTATTACAACCCAGGGTTCCTAGACTTGATGTACTTGATGACAGATGATAGATACTGGTGTTTTTTTTTTTTTTTTTTTTTTTTTTTACCTGTTTGAAATCATTCGGAATGGTTCAGTTACACTAACATTGGGTTTTTATAGCTCCTGTTTTGCTCAGTCTACCTGACTGGCATCTAGCTGCTGGTCGGTGTTGTTCTTTGAGTCCACATGCAAACATGTGTTCCTTTTCTTTTTATTTTAAAGAGCTATAAAAACCTAATGTTACTGCAACTGAACCATTCCGAGTGGTAACAAAAAAAAAAAAAAATCACTATGTCATGTGGATTACAGGGTCACTTTTGTGACAATTCCAATCATGAATCCACCTAGACCTGCTATTTCTAGAGGTGTGTTTGTGTGTACATATACTGCTTCATAGGCATAGGCTAATAATAATAATAATAATAATAATAATAATAATAATAATAATAATAATAATAATAATAATAATAATGATGATGTGTATGAATATTTTTACTTCCTGACATATTAAAGTTTAACCATTAAACAATAAACTGAGTCCCTCGTTCCCATCGCCTTGCATCTTAGATTATTTGTTTCAAATTGTAAATGTATTTCCCTTAAAATGAATAAATTGATTTATAACAAATACAAACTGAGAACAAATTAAGTCAACAAGAAATAAAGAGTAAAGAACAAAGTGTGTGTCTTACCTGTACCTGAATATCACACTATACCCTGTTCCACCTGTAGATGGCAGTATAACCCCAGACATCTTGTATTCAGGCTAGATAATGTATTACCGTGACATTCATTTGTTTTTCTGGGACAAACTATTTAGTTCAGAATGAAATACATTTCAGGTTTTGTTATAATTAGAGAAACAAACAAACAAATTCAGGTCAAATCATTATTTATTTTTATACCAGCAAAAAAATACAGGCTATAAATATATTCAGCAATACAGAATATAAATAGACAGAAGAGACTCACTCAGTACATAACAAAGTTTCTGTTTTGATTACAGTTGGCCTATTCACTGCATTTGTCCACATTGTAGCATTAGGTACAATCGAATGTCCACTCTGCTGTAGCTCAGGGAAGCAACACAAAAGTGCAAAGAAGGAAATTAAAAGTTTGTTCTTGTTTTTGTTATACTGGTGTTGATGACAATATCCAGGACCCAAATACAGGCACACCTTCTTAAATATGTAAAAAATAATTTAACAAGTTAAAACGTTTTAAATACTACTGAAATATGTAAGCATTATTTAAATGTGTAAAACCTACATAAATATTATAGAATCTTTTTTTAAAGGCAAAAAGCAGAAATTAGAAAAATATTAAATAAGACCCTTTCACCCTCTCTACTTCCCTCTTAACAATACATCCTATATGATGTATTGCAGTTCAAACTCTCTCCAATGGTCCAGCCTCAATCAGACCCAGTGACCTACAGCACAGGTACCAGGATGCAGCAGTTTATCTACAGCCTGGCATTTTAAATAGCTGTGTATCCTGAATTAAAAGAAAAACAAATGAACAGCAGCTTCTGAAAAGACTCCTCAATGCTGATTGTGAGGAAGTGAGGAGGGGAATCATATTAGTGTTGCACTGTGCCATGAACCCCATAGGACAAGCATTGTGCACTGAAGCCTGGGCAACACTATTATGCTTCCCCACCTCACTTCCTCACAATCAGTATTGAGGAGTCTTTTCTTAAGTAATTATTGCCCCTTTAAGATTGCTACACATTATTATCATCTACAGGACTCTGGCATTGCCAAACTCTGTCAGACACAAGATTTTGTTTTGCTTTATTATTCACACATGCCTCATTTATACAACAAAATTTAAACTCAGATATTTCTATAACGTTTTTGTAAATCGCTTATTTTTTTAGACTAAAGTGACTTTATACTATAGAATGTTTGAGAAGCAGTGCTATAAAACCTTTCAGATGTGTTTTTAACCTTTCAAACAGATAAAGGGGAGCTTTTCATAGCAGCACAGATCATTCCACTCAGCCCCCCCATCCTCCCCCAGCACCATCTCTCCGCAGTGCTCATAGTAAGGATTGTTGGGCTCCCCAGGGGCCCAGTTAGTGTAGTTTAGGGGGGCCCTCTTATCCTTACCAGCAACCCAGTACCAGTTATCATACACAACAGTTCTGTGCAGGCCGATCCAGAATCGCGACGCAGTGCTTTTCCTGACGAGCTCCGACACTCTGTTCTGTGCAGCCAGGCTTGTGAGGCTCACTAGGTCAGTGTAGTGATCCCTGCAGTACTGCCAAGCCTCCGGCCAGACCATACTGTCAGAGATCAGGTGGAGTTCCTCAGGGACTGGAGTGCCTGGTAAAAGATATAACAATGATAATAATAAATAAAACTAATAATGAATACAGTCACTAATACAGCCCATCCAAATGCAGCTTTGTTGAAATCCTGCTTCAGTCTGCATTTCATTATGAGAGCTGTGTGGTTCAGATTATTGGTCAGTTTAGGCTACTAGGGTCTGGTTTCACTGCACCCTATGACACGGTACCCACCTGTTACTGCGGGTGAAGTGCCAGGGAGCCAGGAGCTTGAGTGCCCAGGGGAGCTGGCTCGAGGAGAGGTGCCGCCCATCGTGGAAGGCTGCTGGGATTGTTCTCCTTCATCTGGTGTTTGGGAAGTGGCTGCCCCGGTGGTTGGAGAGCTCTGAGAGTCAGACTGAACAGTGGTGGGGTTCTGTGGGGTTCAGGCTAAAAGAGCATTGAAAGCAAGAGAGAACAAATGGGTCTTGAGAGTACATAATACATGGGGAACGTGTGGTTGACTGAACAATTGCATGTACAAATTGATTAAACCTATCTCTCGTGTACAAACTGAGTAAACCTATCTCTTTCTCTTTCTATATTTACTGGTGTTTTTTTCTTTCTTCACAAAAGCACTGACGAAAGTAAAGGTTTGTCAGAACGTGCTTTCTATCTGCAGCGCTTAGTCTCTCTTTTCATATTCTGTCTTCAGTACCAGCAACTCTTGTACTCTTCTACTTACTCCCACAGGCAGCTTCTGTTATATGGTAGTTCACACCTAACTGGAGTGTTATTAATGGAATTTAAAATGAAGCATTACTCAGAATTCAAAAACATTAACATTTGACAAATAAACCCTAACACACGCACGTTTATAGAAGTTTAAATATAAAAACCATTTGCCTCTGAGTGTTTGTCAGCAGGAATTAAATAAATCAAAACACACTTATTTATTAATGTGTTCAATTTAAAACAGGAAAAGTTGCCCTTCCTTCATCTTTACAATTGAGTACTAATCAATGGCGATTAATTAACTTCCTCATTGAATGTTTTGAAAGCCGAATGGAAGAACATTTTCCTCTCATCCGGAGCGCTGGCATTTTTACTGGCGTAATGAAGCCGATAAACTGACAATGAAAATATGCTGCAAAACTAGCAAATCCAACTGCTTTGCCACAAAAATGAACCTTTTCGTTAAATCTAACTCTGGGATATGTAGTTCTTTGTCGAGTTTAATCCGAGTTAACCCCTTAGCTAGGACTATAATCCCAGAATGCATTGCAGAGATGACGCTAGGAAACTAAGGAAAAATAAATATATTTAATATCAAAAGGATAAAAGACAAATAATCACTTAGAAAATATAACTGTGTAAACAATTAAAACCGTGGGACCGCATTGTTTTATGTTGAGGAATTAATATGTTTTATTACATTTAATTAATATCGAACTTCACATTTCTTAAAGGCAATTACTCAGAAAATACGAGTATCGGCACATCTCTGTAACGAACCTCTACAAAACAGACCAAAGTGGTTTAATGAACTGCAAACTCGATTTAAATAATCATAATGTGCTTAAACAAAACAGTCTTTATCAAAACATTCCTTAAAACATACTTTGAAGTTTTTAAAACAGAGCCCTAAAAATCATCATAAACCAAACAAAGTGGAGCAATTCCTGAGCACTTGACTGTTTACAATGTAAAATACAATTTTAAAAGAATAATTTTTTTTTGCGCACAGCGCCAATAGATGTCTGAATGCTGTAACAGCGAGAGCAGCCGGGGTCTGCCTATCATCGGATTGCAGAGTAAATGACGCCGTTGCTTTCCTCCGCCGCAGCCTGTCTCTTTTCAGGTCCTCTTCCCTCGTTGTTGAACTGAATGCTGGAGTAGTTCTCCTCGGCGCCCCCCTGTGGTTCACAAGAGAGAAACGGGAGGTCAGGCCCACATGCATACAGCAGGACTGGAGGAACTGCTTTAGAGAAATCCATTAGAAAGAACCATTTGTTGCGCTGGATCAGACGTCAGTATGAGGCTAATGGCAAGTGCAATACTGCTTGATATTCAAACTTGTGGTATTAGGATACACTATCACCATTAACAAATATTAGTCAGGAACTACTGTGACAGGTTCATGATTATGAAACTATTAATAATAATAATAATAATAATAATAATAATAATAATAATAATAATAATAATAATAATAATAATAATAATAATATACACCCAGCTGTGCACAAGTCTGTAATTCAATCAAGGCTTTCCTGTTATTTTGCTTTTTCAGAAATGTCCACACAAACAATGGTTCAAACTTTAATGATGTACAGTATTTAGATCCAAGGGTTCATTTGTATCTGATACCAGACCGTTTTGTCTGACAGGTGAAAATTAAAAATGATGGACCGTTAAACATAACAATGCAAACCCTGCTCTCTTGTTCCCTGAATTCAATGATGAAAGTGTACTGGAACGATATCGTTTAGGATGCGACGACCAGGAGTAAGAAAACGACTAGCGCTCTTAACAGCGTCGTCGCTCCTGTTCATCAGATCAGTCGGCCCGTCGCTGGTATTGTTCAGACATGACGATTATGTTAAAATGTATAAAAATGTTATCCCTCTTCTTAATTATAATTCTAAGGTCCGGTATATTTGATTTTATTTTTATTATACTTATGTATTTATTATTATAAATGAACCTTTGCTTAGATCCTGTGCAATTGAAATCAAATCAGATTTAAATCTGCTTATGAACACATTCTCGTTTGAAGTTGTGTCACATTCTATTTTTGAAGTCTTACCGTAACCTGAGCAGGAATCTCACTGACAGACTCCTTCGTTAAATATTCAACCAGGACGTGGTTATCTGTGAAAGGAAGAAGAGATGTTCCTTTAGCTTGTATTTTGTGGAGAGGGATTGCTGAAGAAATTGATGGCAGCAGGACTTGAGCCAGTTATTCAATAAAGAGCCCTACCTGAATCTGTTCTCTTCCTCTTCCAAGCACAGAACACAATGACGAGGATCAAAACTATGAGGAGAGCGATGGCCGCTGCTGAAGCTGTTGCAATCAATACCGGAGTGTCTTCGAGGAGTAAGAGAAAAACAATCAATCCATTAGAGCTGCAGACAGACAGACAGACAGACAGCTCACCCCCACCCGTTTGGTTTAGCGATACAGTATAACCCCTTCTTGCTGTTTGTTTAACAACATTCTCCCGGAGTTTAGTTTCATTAAAGCAGCAGACAGCTACAGCAGACAGACAGTGCCCACACAATGCTGTTCCATTTGATACAACAATGTCATTCTGTCTTGGTGTCTGTGTTAGTTTACTAATTTATTTATAGTTTTGTTTTATTAAAGCTTCAGACAGACTGTGTCTCGAGTTCCTGTTCAGTTTGACACTACAGTATCATTCCGTCTGGGTGTCTGTTAGTTTATTACATTTTTTCACAGTTCATTATCATTAGGCCACTCATGTTCAGATTGACCCCGGAATTCAAGTTCATGGTGTCTGTTGTAAAGATAACAGGTAAATGGGTAAAATCTTGTTGAATAAATAAACTGTAAATTGTTAACACATTTCCTGCTTCTCTTTTGCAAATGATGCATGGCTCAGTGTGTAATAAATCTATCTTTATTACATACTGAGCAAAGTATCTAATATAAAGAAAATAATCATCCACCTGGTGCAGATACTTGAATGAGATACTGGAGGTAGACCCTCTGCTCCCCCTCCTCCTCCACACTGCACCTGATCTGCTCAGAGCTCTGTAGGCCAGTGACAAGCAGCTGGGAGCTGGTGATGTTCGAGCGGAACAGAAAACCCTCTCTAGCGCCGCCCTGCAGGATGATTCCATTACTGTCGCTCCAGAGCAGCTTGGCTGGTGGACATACAAACCCACAGGTCAAGGAGCAAGTCAGGGTGGCGTTGGAGCCTGCCTGCAAGGTTAAGATCCGGTCAGCACTCCCTGGAAAACAAACACATACAGTCCATATCAAAACGATAAAAAACAATGCAGGGTTATTACCTAGTTATTACCCACTCAGACTACATATCTTGGTGTGAGCGATTCAATCCCATTGCAGTCACTGTTTCAATAGCCTGTTTATAACAAAGAGGAAACACCCATTGTTCCACCCTGGTTGTAAATGGAGAACGCATTCTGGGATGCTCTTGAGGGATGACTCATTTAAGTCATTTATATCCAAAGAGGGGAACTGCCAGGCTGCCAAGATGTGCATTAAATAAGTAAGGGGGTGTGAGCTGTGGGGGAATCCACCCCCAGACAGGGGTCTTGATAGGGTAGTGCTTCATCCCAGCAGCACAATCCAGGAAATATATGGGACAAAATAACCAGAAACGTTGAACTTGGACTTGAGATACCAGACTTGAATGCACCTCTCATCTGCATTAAACAGGAACATATTGACCAGACTTACCAGAGAGTACGTTCAGAACCAACACCTGAAGGTGTTTCTGAAGGTTAGAATCCTTGTGCTGTGAACACCGATAGAGCCCACTGTCTGCTGTCTGGACACTGCGGATCAGCAAGGAAGTATTGACTGCCATTTCCAGTCTGTTCTTGTCTACCTCTTCAGCATTGGTGAGTACATTCCCACTGGGTAAGAATGTGAATAGAGTCTTCCAACTCATGGTCCCAGATCTCTTAAAGGACCAAATTAATTGCTGCCCTGCCTCTAGCTGAGCAGTCTTTGCACAGGGGAAGTGAATGAATCCTCCCACAGTGGAGTACACATCTTCACCTGTGGGAAATAAAAACAGCACAACTGATTTAGCTCATTATTATCTGTTTATTTATCAGATGCCTTTATCCAAGGTGACTTACAGAGACTAGAGTGAACTATGCATTAGGTGCAGAGTCACTTACAACATCTCACCCAAAAGACAGAGCACAAGGAGGTGACTTGCTCAGGGTTACACAGTGAGTCAGTGAGTGAGCTGGGATTTGAACCAGGGACCTCTTGCTTACAAGCCCTTTTCTTTAACCACTGGACTTTGAAGTGCTTGAAGTCTGTATATAAATAAATACCCTGGTGTGTTTTTGCAATCAATACCGGAGTGGCTTCGAGGAGTGAGAGAAAAACAAGACAGACAGACACACCCCACCCGTTCTGTTTAACGCTACAGTATAACCCCTTCTTGCTGTTTGTTTAACAACATTCTCCCGGAGTTTAGTTCCATTAAAGCAGCAGACAGCTACAGCAGACAGACAGTGCCCACACAATGCTGTTCCGTCTGACACAACAATGTCATGTTACTTCTCAGAGTTTAGTTTTATTAAAGCTTCAGACAGATACAGTGCCCTGTGGTATTGTTCAGTTTGACACTACAGCATCATTCCGTCTGGGTGTCTGCTAGTTTAATCATTTTTTTTTCACAATTCAGTTTCATTAGGCCACTCATGTTCAGATTGACCCCGGAATTCAAGTTCATGGTGTCTGTTGTAAAGATAACAGGTAAATGGGTAAAATCTTGTTGAATAAATAAACTGTAAATTATTAACACATCTCCTGTCAGTCAACAGGGCTGGGACAATTGAATTTTCCAGGTGAACAGACCTAGTAAGTTACCAGTGCTGTCCTGTACTATATACAGCATATTATTTTAAAGTGAACCTCCATGTTGCTATAACATGTGTTTCTTTCACAATGTGAGACTGATACGGAGGAAAGTGCACGACAGGTCATACTTATTGGGTTATTTCTTATATTAGCCACAAACACTAAGCAATGATATGAATAATACCTGTAAGTGTAGTGGTGTAGCTATACGAAGCCTTTACTTCACCCTCCTCAGTTAGGTTGCATCTCCATCTCCTGTCATGGTCTGATTTCTGCAGCTCCAGGGACAGAGTGGAATGTGTTCTGTAGGGAGTGATCTTGAACCTGTCTCCCTGCAGGGCTGTGCCTTCATCATCCACCCAGGTCAGTTTAACATTGTCAGGAGCTGGACTGCAGTCTGCAATACCACCATTACACACCAGGGTGCACTGTAGAGATAAAGCAGTGCCTCTCTTTAAGTCTCTACCTGGGTCAGCTGTAACTGAAAGGGAAAACCAACCAGACACTGTATTAACGACCTCTGGACTTTACAATGCCAACCTATACTTTCCTATGCTTTCACTGTGTTTTATTATTATACTGTAGCATTTCACAGGAGGCAGAAAACAGGTGAGACACGCTTGCTCTTTGTTCAAATCTTTTATTTTATTTGGACACTAACTTGCACTTGCCAGAGTCCACAGCTCTGTCAACAACACAGGAATCAAACAGGAACACAGCAACCACAGCAATCAAACAACAACAAATAAATTGGCAGAGCAGCGCCTTTTATAACCTTAGCTCCGCCCCTTTATTCTAATAGGGTACCGGAGCTTGCACACATCCCATTGCTCCTCAGCTACACACTAAGACCAATGGGCAGAGACAAACAACAGCCAATAAGGACAGTCAAGCCAATAGACAATACAGAGTGGGAAGGGAACACAATTACAGCTGGAATTACAGTACAAACACAATTACATGGATCGCTACAATACTAAGCTGTGCTTTTCCTATGGGTGCCCCTGCATATGGAATTCAAAACCTGGTATCATTCTTAAAGCAAGACTAAAGGTATTTTTTTTATTTAACTTTTGCTTAGTAAAATGAGTATGAGTGTGTATGATATAGTAGCTGTGGTAATAGAACTGGTTCTAATGCCACTAATAGTTACTTTTAACAGTACAACACACTTACTGGTGAGCAGGGACAGAACAACAGGAGTTCCTCCTTCATAAAACATTCCATTTACATATTGTTGGCATTCATACTGGCCGGTATCCTCTGTGTGCAGGTGGTGTATCCGCAGAGACGAGTCAGGCAGCACCTCCAGTCTTGCAGCTCTCTCTGGCTGTTTGACTGTAATCTTCTCACCCGAGGCCACCAGCTCAGAAGCTGTTTCAGATCTTTGACTAAAGAACCAATAAATGAACGAGTTTTCATATTCCTGGAATCCCGCACAAGGCAGGGTAACAGTCTCTCCCAGAGACGAGTACCGGTCAAAACCTGAAAATATAATAACAACAACAACAGAACAATAATAGTATCATTACTACTGATAATAGTGATAGCAATAATAATAATAATAACTAACCAACTTTAAAAACTTGACAATAAATTGTTTGCCCTGTATGATTCCTATATGTGACAGGATGGCTGGGCGGTGACGTCAGGATACATGCAGGGACGGGAAAAATACTGACACCAAGTATGCAAACAAAAGAAAGACACGGCAGCGCCGTTTTATTCAAATACAACAATAAATAAAATATTTAAACAAAAACACTGTGCTCACAGAGCAAAACAAAACCACGAACACAAAATAATACAGGTCAGGCTGGGCTGTAGCCTTCACTGTTCCTGTATATATATATATATATATATATATATATATATATATATATATATATATATATATATATATACACACACTACCGTTCAAAAGTTTGGGGTCACTTAGAAATGTCCTCGTTTTCGAAAGAAAAGCAAATTTTTGTCCATTAAAATAACATGCAAATTGATCAGAAGTACAGTGTAGACATTGTTAATGTTGTAAATGACTATTATAGCTGGAAACGGCTGATTTGTAATGGAATATCTACATAGGCGCATAGAGGCCCATTATCAGCAACCATCAGTCCTGTGTTCCAATGGCACGCTTGTGTTTGCTAATCCAAGTTTATCATTTTAAAAGGCTAATTGATCATTAGAAAACCCTTTTGCAATTATGTTAGCACAGCTGAAAACTGTTGTGCTGATTAAAGAAGCAATAAAACTGGCCGCCTTTAGACTAGTTGAGTATCTGGAGCATCAGCAATTGTGGGTTCGATTACAGGCTCAAAATGGCCAGAAACAAAGAACTTTCTTCTGAAACTCGTCAGTCAATTCTTGTTCTGAGAAATGAAGGCTATTCCATGCGAGAAATTGCCAAGAAACTGAAGATCTCGCACAACGCTGTGTACTACTCCCTTCACAGAACAGCTAAACTGGCTCTAACCAGAATAGAAAGAGGAGTGGGAGGCCCCGTGCACAACTGAGCAAGAGGACAAATACATTAGAGTGTCCAGTTTGAGAAACAGACGCCTCACAGGTCCTCAACTGGCAGATTCATTAAATAGTACCCGAAAACACCAGTCTCAACGTCAACAGTGAAGAGGCAACTCGGGATGCTGGCCTTCTAGGCAGAGTTGCAAAGAAAAAGCCATATCTCAGACTGGCCAATAAAAAGAAAAGATTAAGATGGGCAAAAGAACACAGACACTGGACAGAGGAAGATTGGAAAAAGTGTTATGGACAGACGAATCTAAGTTTGAGGTGTTCGGATCACAAAGAACAACATTCGTGAGACACAGACGAAATGAAAAGATGCTGGAGGAGTGCTTGACGCCATCTGTCAAGCATGGTGGAGGCAATGTGATGGTCTGGCGGTGCTTTGGTGGTGGTAAAGTGGGAGATTTGTACAGGGTAAAAGGGATCTTGAAGAAGGAAGGCTATCACTCCATTTTGCAACGCCATGCCATACCCTGTGGACGGCGCTGATTGGAGCCAATTCCTCCTACAACAGGACAATGACCCAAAGGACAGCTCCAAACTATGCAAGAACTATTTAGGGAAGAAGCAGTCAGCTGGTATTCTGTCTATAATGGAGTGGCCAGCACAGTTACCGGATCTCAACCCTATTGAGCTGTTGTGGGAGCAGCTTGACCGTATGGTACGTAAGAAGTGCCCATCAAGCCAATCCAACTTGTGGGAGGTGCTTCAGGAAGCATGGGGTGAAATCTTTTCAGATTACCTCAACAAATTGACAACTAGAATGCCAAAGGTCTGCAAGGCTGTAATTGCTGCAAATGGAGGATTCTTTGACTAAAGCAAAGTTTGAAGGACACAATTATTATTTCAATTAAAAATCATTATTTCTAACCTTGTCAATGACTATATTTCCTATTCATTTTGCTATATTTCCTTTTCAAACTCATTTCATGTATGTTTTCATGGAAAACAAGGACATTTCTAAGTGACCCCAAACTTTTGAACGGTAGTGTATATATATATATATATATATATATATATATATATTTTTCTCTTTTTCTCGCTCTCGCTCTCACACCCACCCCGAGTGCAGCGAGCTGCAGCCTTTTATATCGTTGCCGAGGGGTTTAACTGGCTAGTAATTATTCTATTACCTCTCGGCCTCAATCTGCACGAGTTTATTAATTACTGTGGATGGGGTTTCCCATCCATGCTACTAACCAAAATAAACAAAACACATGACCATGCCGTCATGTATACCATTAACAAATATATTAATAATAATAATAATAATAATAATAATAATAATAATAATAATAATAATAATAATAATAATAATAATAATAATAATAATAATAATAATAATAATAATAATATGCATAATAATAATAATACGACTACTACTGCCACAACTAAAACAAACAAATGCAAAACAATATAATACACTGCACAGGGGCAGAGGGGAGACCCCGTTCTAAAACTAAACAAAATCCATGTACAGGGCTTCTTGCCCTGTTACACTATATTAAAAATCTTATTGTAAAAGTAACAGGCAAGGTGATCTGTTAGACAAAGGGCTTGAGTTTTTGTTTTTGAGGGTCCGTGAGAGGGAGGGAGGGAGGGGTGTGTGTGTGACCAAGCTCTGTGTGAATTATGAGAATTTAAAAATAAAAAACAACAGATCAATTGCAGAGTGCCAGTGATTTAGTCCACATCAAGTGAAATGCAGAGAAGAAAATCCTTTATCCTCATTGCAGCGCACCAAGCAGATGATCCCAGTAATTGGTTTAACCTATCGGAACAAGTGGAACAAGTTTGACTGATAAAGAGGGCTAACCTACAGCTATGGCCAAGAGTTTTGCATTACCCTATAGAATTAACACATTTTTCTTGATAAAGTCGAATGAAACCTGCTAAATAATGTTATGTTAACTATTAAATTACATGCCGCTTTGTAGTTTTCCATATACTTAACAATAACCTGATATAATAGAACTACTTTACTACTATTATGGCTTCCAGTAGACTTTTGCAATCTAATTGAGTAGTTTCTTTGATTGCATGATGTTAAAGAGAATATTTAACTTACATTCATATATATAAGCGGGGCTTATCAACTTCAACCTCCGTCTTGATCTCCTGTCAGTCACTCAGCAGCGAATGCACGCACCCACATGGCTACCCTGTCACAAGCATTAATACCCTGTATCTTTCTAAACAAGGAACTTAGGGGTGCTCCCTATTAAAAGCTGAATCTCAAAACAATAACTGTGTGAATATAGTAATTGCTACAACTGTGTATAATAGTATTTAAAATGGGATTCATTTATCCAACCCTTACTATCATTTATCCAACCCTTACTCTGGTCCCACCGCAGTCGGATACATGACGGATTACTGTATTTTAGTTCAGTGTAGTTGGCAAGGACGCTGTTTGCCTCTCATCTCTGCCAAATTCATCCCATGAGAATGTGTGATCGGCAGCTAATAATTTATTGACTTGGCTGTAGACCACTCTCATGAGAAAACCTGTATGGAATGTGATCACAGGATGAACAAGGTAATTGACAGCCAGTTAATCCCTCGACCTCAATATATATAGCAGAGGCTTTTGCTGATGGGTTGTTGAAGTAGAGGAAAAAGGAGACAGAGAGAAGGACGTAAGAATGAACAAACTAAAACAATTGCTACTGGTGCTGGATTTAGATTAGAACGATACTTGTTGAATTATTCTGTCTGTTTATTTTGGCCACAGTGCCGTTTGGTTTGTGTTTGATAAAGAAAGAGCACATTTGCACCTCCCCGCAGTACAGAGACTGTGTCTACATCCTGGTCTGACATCACCCACCAAGCCATCTGTGACATATGCTGTTGTAAGTGGGATAACAGCGCTCCACATACTCAGGCCAGGAGATGTACCATGGTAAAACTTTTTTTTTTTTTTTTTTTGGAGAATGGCGGTGGAGACGCTTAACTCTCATGGAGCGGTTCCTGGAGAACAAAGGATGATTTACCTGTTATGATTAACTTCTGGCACGCTGAAACTAACTTTAATTCAATCAAGGGACTAAACTTGCTTAATCTACATATCAGAAACCTTACATCTCGCAAAATGACATAGAGCAAGCTGACCCTTTATACATGTAACCTTTCCAGCTGGATCCCAGTATCTGCAGTGAGTTGGAGAGATATTTGGAGGAAACGATACAGATTCAAAAGGCAGGAGCCTATGTCAATTCCTTCAGACATCCCACCTATCAATCCACCAGAATACCAAATGGAGGACTGTGCACCTAAGTGGAAAGAAGTAGAGCAAGCTGTGAAAAAGCAAGGGCTTCATCATCTCCAGGGCCTAATGGAGTTCCGTACAGAGTGTACAAGAGTGCTTCAGGAGTTCTACGAATCCTGTGGAAACTGATGAAAGTAGCATGAGAAAACAGGTTGTACCAAGAGCATGGCGCCGAGCAGGTGGAGTCTTTATACCTAAAGAAAAAGATTCTAGCAGCATCAGTCAGTTTCGCCCTATTTCCCTATTAAACGTAGAAGGCAAGATTTTCTTCAGCATTATTGCTCAGAGATTGTCAACTTACCTATTAAAGAACTGCTTCATTGACACTTCAATACAAAAGCGGGCATTCCAGGTTTCCCAGGATGCTTAGAACACATCAATGTGATCTGGCAACAAATTCAATCAGCTAAAAAGAGAGGAAGGAGCTCCATGTGACATTCCTGGATTTGGCTAATGCATATGGTTCAGTGCCACATGAACTTCTTTGGGCAGCATTTGATTTTTCAGTGTACCAATGACAATAACAAATCTAGTGAAAGCCTACTTTGGAGATTTGCAATTTAGTTTTTCAACTTCATAATTCAGCACTACATGGCAATGCCTAGAAGTTGGAATAATGGCAGGATGCACCATTTCGCCACTGGCTTTTACCATGGCAATGGAAGTAATCATTAGGGCATCAAAATGGGTAGTGGGAGGAGAGCTTGGCTTCTGGAATACGACTACCACCAATTCGAGCATACATGGATGACATGACAACCATGACTACAACAGTAGCCTGCACTAATCGGTTATTGGGCAAATTAACCAATAACATTGAATGGGCACGAATGCAATTCAAGCCCACTAAATCAAGGAGCATCTCTATAATTAAAGGTAAAGTAGTAGATAAAACGTTCTTCATTAATGGTGAGGCAATACCAACAGTGTCTGAGAAGCCAGTGAAGAGCCTTGGGAGATGGTACGACAGGGATCTAAAGGACACAGTTCGTGTGGGAGAAGTTAGACAACAAGCTGTGGAAGGGTTGAAGAGCATAGACAGCAGCGCTTTACCAGGCAAACTAAAACTCTGGTGCTTTCAGTTTGGCCTACTGCCAAGGTTGCTGTGGCCACTGACTGTGTACGAGGTTTCTGTGACAACAGTAGAGAAGCTGGAAGCTTTAATCAGTTCACACATCAGGAAATGGTTGGGAGTTCCACGCTGCCTCAGCAGAGTGGGACTTTATGGTAAAGGAATACTGCAGCTACCTGTCTCCGCCTAACCGAGGAGTTTAAGTGCGCCAAGGTCCGACTGGAAATGACATTAGTAGAGTCACGCGACAAATGCGTAAGGGAGGCAGCACCTGTGTTGAAAACTGGAAGAAAGTGGGTGGCAAAGAAAGCTGTGGAGGATGCAAAGGCTGCCCTTCGAATTGGTGATATCATGGGGCAAGTTCAGCATGGAAGAGGGGGTCTTGGTCTCAGTTCAGCTCCTCCTACATGGCACAAAGCAGCCCCAGCGCAACGGAGGAAGCTTGTAGTCAACGAGGTGCAAAAGCAGGAGGAGAGGATGAGGTGTATAAAGGCCATTTCCCAGGGCAAGCAGGGAGAATGGATGAGATGGGAGAGTGTGGAACAACACAAGATTGGCTGGCAAGACCTATGGTCAATGGAACAGAGCAGGATCAGTTTCCTTATAAGGTCAACATATGATGTTCTCCCATCACCACAGAACCTAAACCTCTGGGTAGGAGAGGATCCCTCATGTCCTTTGTGTTCATCACCTGCAACATTAAGGCACATTTTGACAGGATGTAAGGTGGCTCTTAGCCAAGGTCGGTTTACTTGGCGCCATGACCAGGTGCTGCGATGTTTGGCCTTAGCATTGGAAGACAAGCGTAACATGACCAATAAGTTGCCACCTGTTCCATCAAAATATTACACACAAAGACAACATTCCTCCCCAGGAGAGCAACCACCAAGAAAAGGTGTTAAAGCCAATCCTCGCCCAGGACAACTGGAAGCTGCTAGAGACTGGAAAATGCTGGCGGATGTTGGTCAACGGCTTATTTTTCCACCTGAGATTGCCACCACAAACCTTCGACCAGATATTGTCTTGTGGTCTGGATCAGCACGCCTTGTTCACCTGGTGGAGTTAACAGTGCCATGGGAGGATGCTGTAGATGAGGCGATGAGAGGAAGAAACTGCGGTATGCTCAACTAGCCACTGAAGCGGAACAGCGAGGATGGAGAGTCTGGGTTTACCCAGTGGAAGTGGGATGTCGAGGATTTGTGGCACACTCTACAACCCGGTTTCTCAGAGATGTCGGATTCAATGGCCAAGAGTTGCGTCGCACAGTGAAGAACTTATCTGAAGCAGCAGAGAGGAGCAGCAACTGGCTGTGGTTGAGACGGAAAGATTCTGGCTGGGGATCTCAAGCACAATAGAAAGAAAGAAAGGCTGATATACAGGTAAGTAAGCTGGGCTGAGCTGAGTGGGGGACGGAGGGGGGTGATGCTGGGACGCCAGAATCACCGTCGAGCCCTCTTGAGGTGTCGTGGGCTAGTCGACGAAACACCGAGGATGGAAGGTGCCCACTTGAAGACCCCAGAGATGTACCCTACTTAGCTCAATCCAGACGGTTGTCATGCTGATGCGCTGGGGAGACCGCACTATGGTTGATCCCTGGAGCCAGCATCGCAGCCGTTGTGTGTGCTGATGCGCTAGGGAGGCAAAATAAGCTGATCCCTGGAGCCAGCATAACACTTCAGCCATCAACACCAGGCAGAAGGATATCTACATCATCATATGGAAGGAAGCGCAAATGGATGGAGACACATATGGATCACATTAGTTTACTGTGAAGCTACGTCTTAGTTGGTGCTTATCTTGGCGAGAGCCAAGTTCAAATCAGCATGAAGTTTTAACTTCTACTCTCATGTAATGGAAATCATATATATATATATATATATATATATATATATATATATATATATATATATATATATATATATATATATATATATATATGCACCATGGGTTAAATGGAGTATACGACAAGCGTTTATAGCAATTCCAATACATTTATTGTCTATCAATGCAGGGTAACAATGTCAGCACTCACTGAAAGGCAGTTTTTGTTATTAACTGGATATTTCCTCAGTTTCAGAACTATCAACGTGGTGCTTCAGATCCAGCACAGAACATCCGCTGGACGTCCGTACCATAAGCAAGCAAGCGACCAGCTAACTAACTCAACAATCATTTGTTCGAACCTGTTCGTTACGTCCGGTGGAGCAGCCTTTTCTCTTTACAGTCGAATTGAATTTAAATGGTCCGATAGTTCATTCCTAATTTGAACAAAGTACCCAAAAAAAAACAACTTTCTTTTTGTACAGCAGCAGAAGCTGATTCTGGGGCTATGCAAATGTTGTCATCATCTCAAATAAAAACCTTTAAGCAGCGTTTCTTGCTTTCAAAAAGCAGTCTCCATCTTTATTCCAATACATTGGAATAATCGTATGCAGACATGCTAAAAGAATTGAATCTATTCAGTCTTGAACAAAGAAGACTATGTGGTGATCTGATTCAAACATTCAAAATCCTAAATCCTGACCAGGGGTCACAAATGGAGAGTAGATAAAGGGGCATTCAGAACAGAAAATAGGAGGAACTTTTTTACACAGAGAATTGTGAGGGCCTGGAACCAACTCCCCAGTAATGTTGTTGAAGCTGACACCCTGGGATCCTTCAAGAAGCTGCTTGATGAGATTCTGGGAACAATAAGCTACTAACACCCAAACGAACAAGATCCTCTCGTTTGTAAACTTTCTTATGTTCTTATTCCACAGGCGCGGCACTGTCTGGTGCTGACCGGGGTCTGCAAAACCTGTTTTCTAAAAAGTGGTAATTCACCCATTCCTATGATTTATAACAATATTAAACATTTAAGAAGCATACTTTTGTTTCTTTCTTTTTTCTTTCTTTTGCTTAAAAAACAGCGATTAGACAAACATGGATTGACATTTGAGTTTGCAGTTTAAGTACTGTGTATACAGTAGTCTTCTAATATGAATAAAACTATCCATTTTTAATTGTGTTCGTTTTTTCCTCTAAAACTGTATTTTATAAATAACAAGGCAAGAACATTATGAATGTTATTTCACATGAAGTTTAATGTTTTAGGTCAATATCTTCCTAAATTGCTTACCACAACCCCCATTGCAAATGAGGCCACAGTCTCAATGGGTTAACTATCTGCATAAATAATATATACATAAATAATGAATTAATGACGTGTATCTCATGAATATAGTTTACTGATTTTATGTTCATTCAATAAAAAAAAATATCATATTAAAAAGTTTGTATTTCACTTGATCCCCATTTTTAACATGTCGCAATTAATTGCTAATAGCAGATTGAGCAGCATCTTCAAAATCTGTTTGGGAACTGCGCAGTTGCTCAAAACACATTTCACAATTTGTTACATCGTTTTACTCAGAGCTTCGTTCTTTGCTTGTTTAGTATTTTCCATTTCGCAATTTGAGGAACAGAACTTACTTAAAGACCGAAATGACTTTTTCTTCCTTTCTGTTTAGGTCTTTGCATCTTTGATATTTTCCATTTCACAATTTGATCAAAATAATTTGCTCAAAGACCAAAACAACCTTTCATTTCTTTGATAATTTGTAAATGCTCAGATCTCGAAATGGTTATTTTTATTGGCGATGGATCAAATGCTGACTATAAGTGTAACATATATATACACACACAGAATACATAGTAGACCATGATAGTGATGTGACTCAGTCATTAAAATGAGCTATACTGGAATTATTCTTATTTAAGGACATACTATTAACAATATACGACAGGGTGCTGTGGAAGGACAATAAGAGCATGGAGTGGATATCAGCTGGCATTGTACAGCACCCCATACCATATTCTAAACCTATAGATAGATAGCTAGATAGATAGATAGATAGATAGATAGATAGATAGATAGATAGATAGATAGATAGATAGATAGATCAAGTTGTTTATATATGTTGTTTAGCCTCTTGTATTAATGTCTGCTGTAACACAGTCTCTTTCTATTGTGATAGCTGTGCTGTGTGGAGACCACATTGCCCTAATTCTCATTTTTTATTTTATATTCTTATTTTCAACGCTGAGACAGGAAGACAGAAACCGTTTTTCTGCTTGACTTTTTAAACCCCCAAAACGCCAGCGCTTACCAGCAACACCAGCTCCGAAACCCCAGGGAAGCAGAATCAGGCGCACAAGTAAATAACAGAGCTGCTTTTCCATTTTCAGTCTTCGGTTTAAAAAAACGATCAGTTCACATCTACAGTATGGAAGCTTTAGCAAAGGAAGGAGAAGTGGCTCAATAAGATGAGAGAGTTTCCTGCATTGAGAAAGAGCTGGAGAATCAACTGCTTGATTCCAGTGAATAGAAACATCATACCCAATACAAGAGAAGTACTTTTAATAGCAAAGCAAAAAATAAGTCATGTCCGGCTTGCTTGCTCAATCAGGCAGTGGTTTCATCTTGGCCATTTTCCAGCAGTACACTTTCCACACCCCCAATCACTCTTTTCTGATTTTATTTGATTCATTCTCTCAGTCTGGGAACCTGTAGGTACAATTTCAAAAGGAATCTGTGTGCTGTATTCCTGTCTTTCTCTCTATTGAATTGGAGAGCAGGATGCTGGAAGTAAAGGTTTGAAAAGAAGTGTAGCTCCTCAAACATCACAGGTACCAGCAGGGAGGAGGAGATCCATCCTGAATTCAGAGAGCTGAATAGACTGGACCCAAGAGTAGCCGCTCTCTACAGGATGAGAGTAGAAGCATGGAGCTCATAGACTCTATATAACAGGAGTCTCTCTATATATCTATATATTATTAAAGAAAGACATGGAGCTCATAGACTATATAAGATGAGTCACTCTCTATACTACTAGAGGACAGGGAGCTCATAGACTCTATATAAGAGGAGTCTCTCTCTCTACATTATTAAATAAAGACATGGCACTCATAGACTCTGTATAAGAGGAGCCTCTCTACATTATTAAAGAAAGACATGGAGCTCATAGACTATATAAGATGAGTCACTCTCTATAATACTAGAGGACATGGAGCTCATAGACTCTATAAGATGAGTCACTCTCTATAATAATAGAGGTCACGCAGCACACATGGCCTCAAAAGGTCACCCCCCCTTAGTCCCAAAGTCCTGGATTCACCGTCCCAGCCCAGGAACAGAGGCAGCAATGGGCCAAGGGTGGCAGCCACGGTGGGAGGTCCTCCTCCCAGCCCAACAGCTGTAGCGGTCAGGCTGACTACACACAGGCCGGGTCACTGGCCAAGGTAATCCTGGCAATCGGCCGGCTGACTGTGGGGGTGGTCTCATGACCTTACCCCCCTTCACTGTAGCCGGCAACTCCCTCTTGTGGGACACCGGCCACTGAATTTCCTGCAGCGAAAATGCTGTGGAGGAAGGTGGTCTCCTGACCTCTCCCCCCTTCTTCATGGCTGGCAGCTCCCCTCTGTGGGGCTCCGGCCACAGTATTTCCTGAGGGAAAGCAGGACTGGCAGCAACCCCAGGCGAAGCAGAGCAGACAGGTCCTCGGTGCCTCAGAGCCTCGGTGACTTACAGCCTCGGTGCTCAAGCGCTCGCCTGCATCAGTGGCCTCGGTGCCCCACGGTGCTCCATTGCTTAAGTGCTTCGGCATCCTCAAGTGCCCTCGAAACTCCTGACGCCTCGATGCCCTCTGCCTGTAGACGGTGCTCCACTCCGCTATAGGCTGCGCAGTCCAGGCTAGACACCCTTATCCAGTTGCTGTGATCCAGCCTGTGCAAAACAGCTCTCTCTCAAGTTTTCTGGAGTTCCCCTGCAATTTTATTGCTGGAAGCCGGCTTGCCACTTCCCTGGAATCAGAAACTCTGCTTCTGTGAACTGAGCTATAACACAACAGCGCTGCGTTTAATCATTTTCTTTTCAACAGCCTACGTCGCATTCCGATTGCAGTCTGCTTTCCTAACCTTACAGCGCTTGCTGTTTTGTGTTTTCTCCTCTGCTATTGTAGTTTAAAAAAAAAAAAAATGAAGAGAGATGTGTGATCCTCCACCGGGCCCCAGCTCTGCTGTGTCCCGCTGTTGAGTGGCATCCACTGGCTTGTTTCTGCCCACCTATTTGGCGCGTTGGTAAAAAAAAAAAAAAAAAAAATCAGCTACCCGCGTTGCCGTGATGACTGTTATTTTACCCGCACAAGTCTGCTGTTGTGTGCCTGGATGTGTTTTTTTTTTCTTTTACTGCCTTGCAGTTTAAAAAAAATATAGAATAGAAAGTAGCGTGATTCCTCCACCAGGACCCACTCTGCTGCATCCCGCTGTTGAGTTGAATCCGACAGCTTTTTTCAGCCCGCCTGTTCAGCGCGCTTGGTCACCCACCTGGCATGGTGAATTTGTTTCTCCCATCGCTGAATCGCTGTGTGTGTAAGCCTCTATTCTTTTCCTTTTACTGCCTTTGCAATTAAAATAAAAAAATAAAAAAATAAAATAAGCAGTACACTTTGCTTCCTGTCTAATACACCGCAGCTCCTTGAGCCTGTGCTCCATCCTGGCATACGCTATGCGCTGCCATGCTGTGTGACTGCACGCGGTCCAGAACCAGGTTATCGCCGCGCTGCACCGTGCGTTCCCCTCACTGTCCTGCACAGTTCCTGCATGCGTATTCGGAACAATGGAAACAGGGTGTTGTTGCACACAAACCCTGCTTTCCTCCCTAAGGTGATTACAGCTTTTCACTTGAATCAGTCCGTGGAACTAGAGGCTTTCCATCCCCCTCCCTTCACGGAGGAGTCGGATAGGAGATTAAATTCCCTCTGCCCGGTTCGGTTCGGGCATTGAGATGCTGTGTGGATAGAACGAGAGCGCTGCGTCAGTCTGACCAGCTCTTCGTTTGTTATGGTGAACGGACCCGAGGTCAAGCCCTCTCTAAGCAGCGACTGTCCCATTGGATTGTGGACATGGTTTTGACTGTGTATACCAATACCAGCCTAACCCCACCTGGGAGGGTGTCCGCGCACTCTGCCAGAGGTGTGGCTACATCATGGGTCCTCTTTAGAGGTGCGTCGTTGACTGATATCTGTACTGCGGCTAGCTGGGCTATTCTGCATACATTTACCAGGTTCTATCGACTTAATGTCGTAGATCCTTCTATGCCTTCAAAAGGCACTAGGGTCCTTGAGGTTGCACGCTCACACCACCAACACTAACCAACATATGCTGTCCGCTTATTCTCCCTCACGACGTCAGTGGTTGGAAATTCTGGCCTGTGATTGGTTAAAACCTCATCATAAGAAGAAAAATAGATTGAACTAACTATTGCCCTAACATCCTTACACCACCGGGCAACAGCTTCTATCTGTGATGTGATTGGTTCACATCACTGTCCCTCCACCTCCTTTCCTAACAAGAGATAAAATGGCTGAATGAAAAAACTGCTGAATGGTAATTCTGTGACTTAACAGAAAATTAATTACAAAACATACTACAAAAGAAAGAAAAAAATGTTCTGTTATTTATTTATGTTTTTTAGTTATTTATTTATGCTGTATCAGCTATATTTAAACAAAATACTGTAAAGCCATAAATATTTGCGACCAAAATATTTGGTGAACCACACCCATAAAACTATTTTGCTCCAGAAATGTTGCCGACCTGTTGCACTGGTAGTAATATATTACTTCATTATAAGTACAGCACTAAAATATTCGTGCCAAAAATGTTTACATTTTTTTCCATATGCGAAAAACACAAATATTTATGGCTTTACAGTATATAAAGTCATAATTACTATCCAACCTGCCTCTCATATTATTTTGACTGACTCATATTAAATATGTACTGCAGACTCAGCTCATAGAGGAAAATGAAATGCTCCTCCGGAAGACTGCCGGGTCAATTGCAACGAACTTGCAGAGTTAGTCCGGAGCTGCGTACTAAGTTGCGTACTAGCTAGTACGGTATTTTGGGATCATCCCCAGCTGCGTACTAAGTTAGTACCAATTGCATCGAAAAAACAAGTAGAACAAAGTTGGAGACTAGCTGATCCCCAGCATTAGTACGGTACTAAGGATCAAGCATTGTTGTTGTTACCAAACAGGAACTGAAGGGGGCTCTGAATCATTCTTTCATTCATTATCAGAACCGCTTCATCCTTTTACAGGGAGCCAGACACGGCGCAAGATAGGATGGCTCTGAATCAGAACATTATTATTATTATTTATTTCTTAGCTGACGCCCTTATCCAGGGCGACTTACAATTGTTTCAAGATATCACATTATTTTTACATACAATTACCTATTTATACAGTTGGGTTTTTACTGGAGCAATCTAGGTAAAGTACCTTGCTCAAGGGTACAGCAGCAGTGTCCCCCCCACCTGGGATTGAACCCACGACCCTCCGGTCAAGAGTCCAGAGCCCTAACCACTACTCCACACTGCTGCCCAGTGAAATATTTGTACCAGTAATGTATGTATTTTACGATATTATGAGCTAATAATCATTTTTACAATGTTACAAATAGGCCGACATTTATACATAAATATGAATTCATCTCCAACATATATTTATATGTGTGCACGTAATAATTTATTATTTTATTTAAGATATATATGCATGGTAAAATACTCCATATCAGGGCACACGGACTGCCTATAAAATACTCAACCAAGTGCAATGCCATGAAATAAACTAGCAAAGCTGGTTTAATTTTGAATTCTGTTTTTGATTACAACATTAGCTTTATACATGATACAGACAGTTGCAGCTCGTGCAGTGGGGCCCAGGCTGTTTTAAAGGGAGTAAAGGGGTAACCGTGGTCAACACACATGGGCTGTTTCGACACCATTCTCATTGGACCACAAGAAGTACAAAACAGGGAAGGGGTGGTATTCCGAAGAAGTATCATAGATAATCACTTCTAAAAACACCCTGAGAAGAGCGCTGTTTATTTTATTTTTCAATGTGCCCCCAGGTCCTACTTCATAAAATAACACTTAGCTCACATTCTACACACTGTGTCCCTACTCCTCAATATCCCTGCTCGCCCCTAAGAACCACCAGTGTCGAGTCCCCGCAAATTAAAGGGAATGAAAAGACATGTGTGTCGTCACTATATTTGAAGCATCTGCTGCCTGTACGGATATTGTAATAGTAAAATAAAATTACATTACGACTACAATATGTGTGTGTGTGTGTGTGTGTGTGTGTGTGTGTGTGTGTGTGTGTGTGTGTGTGTGTATTATTTCAGCAAAAAGAAACTGCCATTACATTCTGGGACTTTCAAATGTCTTCCACTATTCCACTTAGTACGATACTAAAATTCTTAGTCCATAGCAAGTTAGACTAAGTTAGTCCCGTACTTAGTATCCTCTAGAGGGCAGCAGCAGTTATCTTTGGGTTCGTTGCAATTGAGACCTTTTTTTAGTACGCAGCTGGGGACTAACTTCAGCCGCCAAGTTCGTTGCAATTGGTATTTAACTTGCGTACTAGTTTAGTACGGAGCTGCGTACTAACCACGGGATCATCCCCAGTTAGTACGCTGCTTTCAGTTCGTTGCAATTGACCCATTGTTACCAGTACAGCCCCACCGGTAACAATAGTCTTCCCTAGGGTTAATACTTTTCCACTATATCCCTCTTCTCCAGTCCATAGCAAAGAAAAAAAAAAAGTTTCACTTTAGCAAAGCGAGGCAATGTATTACAATGCATTTATGCATTTTTGGTTCACGTCGCTTTCCAAATCTGTTATTTTTTTAACGTGTTATTAGTTTCAGTTAATAAAAGTATTGTGTTGATGTACTGTACCCCCTGCTGTCTGTTTGTGTTTGCAGTCTATATTCCGCCATTGCTTGTTTACCTTTGTGTGTGTATCCCTGGGTGCGTTCACGACACGCAGACTTTCGTTATTCTGCGCGGAATCTGCACAGAATCGGAGCAAGTAGCCAATGAATTTTCAGAATCTTTGCAGAATCTGCGCAGACTTATTAAAGTCTGCCTCTTGTGAAACGCACCCCCTGTACCAAGTAACCTGGTCTGTTCCCATTGGTTGTTATCTGTGCATCCTCATTGGTTGTTGTTTATTTGTCTGTGCCCATTGGTCCTGGTGTGTGGAGCCTGGTACCCTATTTGCATAAGGCGGCGGGCTAGTGGTCTCAAGGATGCGGAGATTGCGTCCAAAAGAATAAAACATAATTAAACTGAAAGCAGCGTGTCTTCTCCATCTCTAGCCTCCGGCAAAACGCTACACTACTCTCCAAACTATATATAGACACACACACAGACACACTTTAGTGTGTTTCGTTACTGTGAATTTATCTCTTGGAACATTTTTAAGCGAAATTGTTCTCGTCTCTTCATGCACGGAAAATGAATGAAAAGTTACCGTTGAATTGTACCGTGCTAAAGCTTAGCATAAGGGACACTGCTGTGATCACTGCAGTTTCCTTTTCGTCGTTGATATTTAAATACTTTTTTTAGTTGTTCCTGAACTACAACTCACCCCTTTTCTCTCAGAAATTAAACAAACAAGTTAACACTGCTAATAATAACAGCTCTTAAATAATAGATAGAGGCCATGAAACGCAAGGCTACTTTACTGTTTGTCTTCTGAAGCCCATGACATTGTGGGTGGCATTTTTAATAAGCATCAAATACCAAACAGTGGTCTTTACTGTACTGCTAGTTTAACATGGGGCACAGAAACACGGACATGCATCAGACTGGCGCTCCTTTCATACAAGTGTAGTGTAATGCAGGATTGACAGGTGTTGCTTCAACAATTGCCAGAAAAAAAGTTGCATCATAATCTTAACATTGTTTTTCCTTTTCAGTTACAGCTGACCCGGGCAGAGACTTAGAGAGGCACCGCTTTAGCTCTACAGTGCACCCTGGTGTGTAATGGTGGTATTGCAGACTGTAAATCTGCTCCTGACAATGTTGAACTGACCTGGGTGGATGATGAAGGCACAGCCCTGCAGGGAGACAGGTTCAAGATCACTCCCAACAGAACACATTCCACTCTGTCTCTGGAGCTGCAGAAATCAGACCATGACAGGAGATGGAGATGCAACCTAACTGAGGAGGGTGAAGTAAAGGCTTTGTATAGCTACACCACTACACTTACAGGTATTATTCATATCATTGCTTAGTGTTTGCGGCTAATATAAGAAATAACCCAATAAGTATGACCTGTTGTGCACTTTCCTCCGTATAGGTCTCACATTGTGAAAGAAATGCATGTTACAGCAACATGGAGGTTCACTTTAAAACGATATATATATATATATATATATATATATATATATATATATATATATATATATATATATATATATATATATATATAGTACAGCACAGTAACAAACTTCCTAAAAAGTAAAGCAAACTGAGAACTTCCTTGAACCTACAATCGTTTAGTACCAGAGATCATGTTTTAAATTGAAAACACATGTTTGCTAAGACATGTGCTTCTTTCAAAACTGCACATGTGTAGACCTGTGTAGAGAGTGCACACCAGCAACTATAGAATTACTTTGTCAGTATCCTCTGTACATACTTAGCTGATGCAACCTTTTGGTATCACAAGATTAGAAGGAATGCGGCTCTGAACTATGTTATATATTTGAATATGTGTTTTTATATTTGAACATGAAATGTTTTATGCCTTTTGTTGTACTCGATTGTATTCGGCTGTTACAAACTAAGCATGTAACTTGCATGTATGTGATGTGAAACACCATGTTTAGTAGGATTGTTTGGAGCTGCAGAAAAAAGTTAATTTTGGAAAAAAACACACCATGGTATTTATTTCTATACAGACTTCAAGCACCTCAAAGTAATTTAACATCAGCTAAATCAGTTGTGCTATTTTTATTTCCTGCATATGTTGTTGAAGACGTGGGAGGATTCATTCACTTCCCCAGTGCAGAGACTGCTCAACTAGGACCAGGGCAGAGATTAATGTGGATCGTTGTGAGATCTGGGACCAACAGTGGCAAGACTCTATTCACGTTCTCGCTCACTGGGAATGTACTCACCAATGCTGAAGAGGTAGACAAGAACAGACTGGCAGTGGCAGTCAATACTTCCTTGCTGATCCACAGTGTACAGACAGCAGACAGTGGGCTCTATCAGTGTTCACAGCACAAGGCTTCACACGTGAGAAAACCCATCAGAAGTTGGTTCTGAACATACTCTGGTCAATATGTTCCTGTTTAATGCAGATGAGAGGTGCATTCAAGTCTGGTATCTCAAATCCAAGTTCAATGTTTCTGGTTATTTTGTCCCATATATTTCCTGGATTGTGCTGCTGGGATGAAGCACTACCCTATCAAGACCCCTGTCTGAATAGATAACCATGCCCTCTTAAAATACAAGCAAAGCATTTCAATAAGCAAGCAGGCCATCCCACAAGTGCATGACATCTCAGAATGGTACTTACTGTGTGGGAATGCAGAATGGTACTGTGTGGGAATGCAGAATGGTACTTACTGTGTGGGAATGCAGAATGGTACTTACTGTGTGGGAATGCAGAATGGTACTTACTGTGTGGGAATGCAGAATGGTACTGTGTGGGAGATGAATGGTACTTGCTGTGTGGGAATGCAGAATGGTACTTACTGTGTGGGAATGCAGAATGGTACTTGCTGTGTGGGAATGCAGAATGGTACTGTGTGGGAATGCAGAATGGTACTTGCTGTGTGGAAATGCAGAATGGTACTTACTGTGTGGGAATGCAGAATGGTACTTGCTGTGTGGGAATGCAGAATGGTACTGTGTGGGAATGCAGAATGGTACTTACTGTGTGGGAATGCAGAATGGTACTTGCTGTGTGGGAATGCAGAATGGTACTGTGTGGGAATGCAGAATGGTACTTGCTGTGTGGGAATGCAGAATGGTACTGTGTGGGAATGCAGAATGGTACTTGCTGTGTGGGAATGCAGAATGGTACTTACTGTGTGGGAATGCAGAATGGTACTTACTGTGTGGGAATGCAGAATGGTACTTGCTGTGTGGGAATGCAGAATGGTACTGTGTGGGAATGCAGAATGGTACTTGCTGTGTGGGAATGCAGAATGGTACTTGCTGTGTGGGAATGCAGAATGGTACTTGCTGTGTGGGAATGCAGAATGGTACTTGCTGTGTGGAAATGCAGAATGGTACTTACTGTGTGGGAATGCAGAATGGTACTGTGTGGGAATGCAGAATGGTACTTGCTGTGTGGGAATGCAGAATGGTACTGTGTGGGAATGCAGAATGGTACTTACTGTGTGGGAATGCAGAATGGTACTTGCTGTGTGGGAATGCAGAATGGTAATGTGTGGGAATGCAGAATGGTACTTGCTGTGTGGGAATGCAGAATGGTACTGTGTTCGAATGCAGAATGGTACTTGCTGTGTGGGAATGCAGAATGGTACTTACTGTGTGGGAATGCAGAATGGTACTTACTGTGTGGGAATGCAGAATGGTACTTGCTGTGTGGGAATGCAGAATGGTACTGTGTGGGAATGCAGAATGGTACTTGCTGTGTGGGAATGCAGAATGGTACTTGCTGTGTGGGAATGCAGAATGGTACTTGCTGTGTGGGAATGCAGAATGGTACTGTGTGGGAATGCAGAATGGTACTTGCTGTGTGGGAATGCAGAATGGTACTTACTGTGTGGGAATGCAGAATGGTACTTGCTGTGTGGGAATGCAGAATGGTACTTACTGTGTGGGAATGCAGAATGGTACTTGCTGTGTGGGAATGCAGAATGGTACTTACTGTGTGGGAATGCAGAATGACTGGGGTGGTGCAGCTGCTGCCTGGATGCTCTCACAGCTCAGACCCTCCTGCTTGTTTAATGCACATCTCGGCAGCCTTGCCTTGAACAGGTTCCCCTCTTCAGATACAAATGTCTTTAATGAGCCATCTCTCTCTCTCTCTCTCTCTCTCTCTCTCTCTCTCTCTCTCTCTCTCTCTCTCTCTCTCTCTCTCTCTCAGCGAAAGAGTCCCAGAATGTGTTCTCCATTTACAATCAAGGTGAAACAATTGGGTGGGGTGTTTGCTCTTCGTTATAAACGGATTACTGAAACAGTGACTGCAATGTGATTGAATCGGTCACACCATGATATTCAGAGAGTAGGTAAAACTAATAATAAACCTGCATCGGTTTTTATCATTTTGATATGCGCTGTAGGTGTATGAACTGTGATTAAATGTGTTTGTTTTCCAGGGAGTGCTGACCGGATCTTAACCTTGCAGGCAGGATCCAACGCCACCCTGACTTGCTCCTTGACCTGTGGGTTTGTATGTCCATCAGCCAGGCTGCTCTGGAGCGACAGTAATGGAAACAGCCTGCAGGGCGGTGCTAGAGAGGGTTTTCTGATCTGTTCGAACATCACCAGCTCCCAGCTGTTTGTCACTGGCCTCCAGAGCTCTGAGCAGATCAAGTGCAGTGTGGAGGAGGAGGTGGAGCAGAGAGTCTACCTCCAGTATCTCATTCAATTACCAGGTGATATTAATGTTATTATGAACCAAATACATTTTTGAGTATGGACACAATTTTTGAATGTGTTTTTAGCTTCTGTTTTGGACTGGATCTCTCGGGCTGCTTGGAAATGATGTAGCTGTTTCAAATAATTTCAAATAATTTTTAAATTTTTAAATAATCTGTTCATTACATAGGCCCCAAATGTGCAGTTTTGGAAGAAACACATGTTACAGCAACTGCTACTACACTAGATTAAAGAAATCTCTGTTAACAAGTCTTGCACTTCCTGAGTCTTTCACCTGGAGAGTGAAAGTGTCCCCACCCCTTCACTGGCTTCTTCACTGGTAATAACCAATCAGCTGCTACCCCTGTTTACTGACATGCTTTCAGCCTGTAACATGCTTTGACCCAGAAGACACTACTTTTAGCAAGGCAAGGGAAGCACACTGAGAACTTAGTGTAGTACCAGATGTCTGTTTTAAAATGAAAAGAAAGGTTTGTGTAACATGTGTTTCTTTTAAAACTGCACATTTGAGACCAATGGAAATGCACATTGTTAATATGTATGGAAATACTTTGTGAGATGCAATCACTTTAAAGCGAGTTTCCAGACTCTAAAGTCCCGCTAGTGCCTCTTCCTGCAGGATAATGATTTCTTTACTCTTTTACTTTGATCCAACAGGTTCACGGTTTTATGATGTAGGACGTCAGCATTTTTCACATCAATTTTTCAATAAAACCGCAAAAGAACAAAATAGCAGGGAAAGTGCTTGTACAGACCTCCCCATTATTTCACATTGAAAACAGTGAACGAGTGAAAGACCCCAATACAGAACATGTAGGACTTTAACCATTCACTGTCAGCATGGCCTACAGTGAACTAACCAAATAGGTGCATTAATAACCCATTAGGTTCCATTCTCCTCATTTGAGGACAGGATACTCTGTCATTTTTGAAGCTTTTTTATCCTGTTGTTTTAGTTTTCTCTTTAACTATATTGTTATGATAACTTACCTCTAATTTTGTTAACCGCAAAAGTAATTGTTGATTCTGCAAATAAAGCCTTTCAGATACTTTTATGGCGCCTCAATATAAAATCAGAAACTGAAGCCTAATGATCCATTTCTTGGTGTTTTCTTATCCACAGAGATGATAAAGCTCCATTTTCTATGTGTTGAGCTTCATAGCCGGTGTGACATTCCACTGGTCTGATTACTGCCAATAAATAGGATGCAACAGTTTGTAGCCAAAACAAAGGATTTATATGTTTTTTTTTTCTGTGACGAGATATTGATTTAGAATGTAGCAAATTACATAAATAACGCTTGTGTTCTAATATTTTTGGTACTTAATGGCCAAGGTGAAATATCGAGGGCGCAGTTTATTATCAGTCAAACTTAATACTTTTTTCCCCCACTTAAGCACCCACTTTACTGACAATACAGGCAAACAGCTGCAGATCTGCCAACACTTTTCACTAACAACACTTTGAAACATTTTTAAAAATGGATTAAAAAAAATGATTCGGAAATAAATCATTTGCAAGTAGTTTAATTACACTAATTATTTTTCTTTCAGTGTCCGTCTCTAAAGTGGAATTGATAATCAGAGTCTTCATCTTCTGTGCTGTTCTCATAATCCCCGCCATCATTGGAGCTGTCGTATACGTCAAGAGGAGCAAGCGAGCAGCAGAGGAAGTGACGTCAGGGATAGAGCTCACACCCGTCAGGGGACTTCCTGTCGGCCATGGAATCACTGCCACATCGTAGGCTCTCCCTTATAAAAGCTTACCACAATTTGCCTTGTTTTTCAATATGCTTTACCATACCTAGCTCTTCTTTACAATGCTTACCTATGCTTTACCATGCTTTCACTGTGCTTTATTACACTTTGCTACAGCTATGGCCAAAAGTTTTGCATTACCTGTTCTTGAATTGAGACACAATGATAACAAATTAAAAACAATAAAGATTATTTAGATCTTTTATTTAACAACATGTAATCAAATAAACTACAAAATGATATTGCAAAAGTCATCAAGTATATGGAAAACTACAAAGCAGTATGTAATTCAATATGTTAACGTGACATTATTCAGCAGGTACATTAGTTAATTCTATAGGATGATGCAAAACGTTTGGCCATAGCTGTTGGCTTTTACTGTGAGAAACTTTTATAAGGGTTGTAACACCTGATAAGATTCGGTGTATTGCTGTCCTCAGAACTATACAGTGTTCAGAAGATGTATTGTATTCAGACTAGCTACTGTATAACTGTATTACTGGTGCTGATATTCATTTGTTTTTCTGGGACTAAAATTATTTAGTTCATAATGAAATACATTTCAGGTTTTGTTACAATTAGAGAAATAAACAAACAAAAGACAGTTCAAATTCAGATCAAATCATTATTTTATTTTTATATCAGCAAAACATACAGAATATCAATATATTCAGAAATACAGAATATATATTGACAGAAGACTCACTCGGTACATAACGTAGGCTGTCCAGTTTGGGTATATTCCCTAGAGGCAGGTAGTTTCAGCTGCAGGCAGGCAGGCACACAAGCTTCCTCCCTCCTTCCTTGTGTCGCTCTAATGTTCTCTAAACAGGCACACTCCTGCGACTACCTGCAGCAGCAGGGGGGTATGAATGCCCGCTCTGCTGTAGCTCAGGGAAGCAACACAAAAGTGCAAACAAGGAAAATAAAAGTTTGTTCTTGTTCTTGTTATACTGCTGCTGATGACAATATCCAGGACCCAACTACAGACACACCTTCTTAAATATGTAAAAACTAATTTAACAAGTTAAAACATTTTAAATACTACTGAAATATGCAAGCATTATTGAAATGTGTAAAACCTACTTAAATATTATATAATCTTTTTTTAAAAGCAAAAAGCAGAAATTAGAAAAATATTAAATAAGACCCTTTCACCCTCTCTACTTCCCTCTTAACAATACATCCTATATGATGCTGACCAAGGTTTAAAATCCATGTTCTTATATCTTATTGTCCCCAGCAATAAGATCACTGGACATTTCCTTCTGTTGAAGATCTTTTGGTTCATTGCTTGTGTTTCATACTTCAATTTGTAATATGTAGATATTTAAAAGAAAACGTTATTAATAATAATAATAATAATAATAATAATAATAATAATAATAATAATAATAATAATAATAATTTAAACCAAGTTGCTGCTGCTTCCTGGTAGCTGATCAGTCCATGTATTGCAATTCAAACTCTCTCCAATGGTCCAGCCTCAATCAGACCCAGTGACCTACAGCACAGGTACCAGGATGCAGCAGTTTATCTACAGCCTGGCATTTTAAATAGCTGCGTATCCTGAATTAAAAGAAAAACAAGTAAACAGCAGCTTCTGAAAAGACTCCTCAATGCTGATTGTAAGGAAGTGAGGAGGGGAATCATATTAGTGTTGCGCTGTACAATGAAGACCATAAGACAAGCATTGTGCACTGAAGCCTGGGCAACATTATAATGCTTCCCCACCTCACAATCAGCCTCAATAAGTCTTTCATAATTAATTATTGCTCCTTTAAGATTGCTACACATTATTATCATCTACAGAACTTTGGCATTGCCAGTCAGATACAAGATTTTGTTTTGCTTTATTGTTCACACATGCCACATTTATACAACAAAATTTAGACTCAGATATTTCTATAACGTTTTTGTAAATCGCTTTTTATTTTTTACTAAAGTGACTTTATACTATAGAATGTTTGAGAAGCAGTGCTATAAAAACTTTTAGATGTGTTTTTAACCTTTGAAACAGATAAAGGGGAGCTTTTCATAGCAGCACAGATCATTCCACTCAGCACCCCCATCCTCCCCCAGCACCATCTCCCCACAGTGCTCATAGTAAGGATTGTTGGGCTCCCCAGGGGACCAGTTAGTGTAGTTTAGAGGGACCCTCTTATCCTTACCAGCAACCCAGTACCATTTATCATACACAACGGTTCTGTGCAGGCCGATCCAGAATCGCGACGCAGTGCTGTTCCTGACGAGCTCCGACACTCTGTTCTGTGCAGCCAGGCTTGTGAGGCTCACTAGGTCAGTGTAGTGATCCCTGCAGTACTGCCAAGCCTCCGGCCACACCATACTGTCAGAGATCAGGTGGAGCTCCTCAGGGACTGGAGTGCCTGGTAAAAGATATAACAATGATAATAATGAATAAAACTAATAATTAATACAGTCACTAATACAGCTCATCCAAATGCAGTTTTGCTGAAATCCTGCTTCAGTCTGCATTTCATTATGAGAGCTGTGTGGTTCAGATTATTGGTCGGTTTAGGCTACTAGGGTCTGGTTTCACTGCACCCTACGACACGGTACCCGCCTGTTACTGCGGGTGAAGTGCCAGGGAGCCAGGAGATTGAGTGCCCAGGGGAGCTGGCTTGAGGAGAGGTGCCGCCCATCGTGGAAGGCTGCTGGGATTGTTCTCCTCCATCTGGTGTTTGGGAAGTGGCTGGACCGGTGGTTGGAGAGTTCTGAGAGTCAGACTGAACAGTGGTGGTGTCCTGTGGATCTGTGGAAATGATCACTTAGAAAGAATCAACCAACCTCTTAATTACTGCACTGTGCTGTGCATTGTGTAGTTACTACTGACAGGATGTGGGGTCCTAATATCTGTTCAGGGAGTGTGAATATTATCCCATCACCCCGCTTTTTACCTCTTTACATTCTATTCCAGTAAGATATGGAATTGATTTTAAGATCCTACTCGACCAATGAGGCATTGCATGATTTTGCTGCATTATGTAAGTTGTTATTTCCATATATCCCTGACTGTACACGAGACATATGACTCTGTACCCACCCGCTGCTGCAGGAGGAGAGGGGCTGGCCATCGTGGAAGGATGCTGGGATTGTTGATCTCCATCTTCTGTTTGGGAAGAGTCAAATTGAACAGTGGTGGTGTCCTGTAGATCTGGGGAAAAAATCACATAAAAAGAATCAACCAACCTCATAATAGGATAATGAGCAGGTAAGAAATGAAACATTCTGAGCAGGTAGCTGATCTGAAGCGCCTCTATAACTCAGAAGTGACTTGCCTTTGTAACAGATGAACTTGTTGTTGACATTGCAGTCGTTCACTTGCCATTTCCCAAAATTCCAATCAGAGGTCTTGAGCGTCACACAGTCTGAAGTGCTCCATGTCTCTCCCCAGTTGCTGTAGCTGAAGGTTTCCCCGTTTCCCCAGCCCCAAGACCCACCGTCCCTCCTCAGTCCTATCCAGTAGTCGGTATTGGAAGTGGTTTTGTTCATCAGCTGTTCGATATCCAGGAGCACGTCTTGGCTTGTGATGCTCACCAGGTCTGTGTACAGAGATCTGCAGTGTTCTCTGGCTTCGTCCGCATTCTTCACTGTGTCAACCAGGAAGTACTCCCTCTGACCGCACAGCGCAGAAGGTCCTGCAGAGAAACACAACAGTGTAACAGGACTGTAAATATTATTATTATTATTATTATTATTATTATTATTATTAATCATTTAAAATAAATCAACCAGTTAGGGATTTGTCACAATCATAGGTCATTGTATTCTGTGTAAAGATGTCATACCATGCACTGAGCAATTCTGAAGTAAAACCATGCTTTTTAATGTGTAATAGTGGTTCCTGTCTACATGTTTAGTTTTTGTAATAAGTAATATTAGTAGCATACAAACTACGTATAAAAACAGTGCACTTTATTTTAAACGTACATTTAGTTTTTTCTTAATGGTATTTTTTTTTCAAAACTCCAGTATCAGTGCATTAAACGTACTGATCGTTCCATCCAGATATTTCCATGACGCATTTCTATCACGTCCCTGCATTCTACTTCAAGAGGTCACAAAAGGACTGTTTGAAAGAATCAATGTTTTGAACATTGTGATGTTAAACTACATGACCGTAAATATCATAAAAATCTATGGAAATATCAAAATAAATAGCAAGCTGGGTATTATCAATTCTCCTTACCTGCCAAACAGACGAAGCTGATAGGGTCATCACAAGGCCCGGTTAGCCACACTCCACTGGGATTCATAGCTACACACTCTCCGACAGCAGCTGGTTCCTGACTCGCCCAATTGCTGTATTGAAAGTCCTCGCCTGTTGACCATTCCCAAGGCGAGTTTACTGTGTCTCTGTGCAGACCCAGCCAAAACCAGGAGCCTGAGACCCGGGAGGTCAGTGCCTTGACTGCCTTCATTTCCTCTTCACTGCGAACACTAACCAGATCAGTGAAATTACTTTGACAGTGTTGGTGAGCTTGGTCCCAGGTCATTACATCATAGACGACGTGGTATCTTCTTTGAGGGCAGCAGACTGAGAGACCCCCGATCAAGGTGCAGGCTACAACAACAAAAACACAACAGGAGTCAAAATCTTCAGGCCACTGGATAATAAAACGGGCCGCGCTTTAGTTACAGGATCCATTCAGGCAATAAAGCATCTAAAACGTGCTGAGAGGTCCTGATTTAAAACAGACTTTTTAAAATGAATAGTGCAACAGTTTGTAGCCTGAGAGATGTATTCTGTTGTGTAGCTCTTCTAAATCAATAATACTTTCTTACACAACTAGCAGAATGGCCCTGAACATCAAAAGTGCCTTCCGACTGTCTGAAACTCACTGTATCCTAATTGTTTTAATGTATACTGTATTCAATTATAGTTTCGGATATAAAGGATATTTTATGCCAAAATGAAAAATAATTGAATACATTAATTTATGCATAAATAAATATAGAAATAAATTGACACTTTATTATTTATGTATGTATTAGTTTATTTATTTTTCATTTTGGCATAGCAGCCACGTTATCCCTTTCATCCTCTAAAATCGCAGCAATCTCTAGCAGCACATTGGGCTCCATCGCTGAAGTAGTCAGTCACTGCACCCACATCAGAGCCTTTATTAGACGGAGCCTGTTTGAAATAGGTTCCCATCTCAATCAGGACTCTTTGAAACAGGCGGAACCACTTATTCGGAAAATATTCAATCCGACCACCTCAACCCTTTTGATTTGACGGGGGATGTTAATTAGGTAAGCACTTAATTTGCATAACATTTTTCATATTGTCGGAATTGGGATTTTGCATCTGTTCCCATCCTAACTGGCCATTTTTTATTTTGCTCGGAACAAGAAAAACAAAAGCCCCCCCCGACGGTCGTAAAAGCTTTGATATTCAGGGCCAATCAGTCTATTAAATGTGATCATCTGAATCATACTGACGAGTACAGCACAGTGAAACTCACCGGACATGATGAGGAAAGCCAGGCTGCACATTGCTGTTGTCTCTGATGAGCTCCGTCACTCGGGATTGTATTTCCTAAAGGAAAGTAAGAATAACCCATGATGCAGTGCCCATTGATACCGCGTCAAACGAGACTGTGCCAGAGATAGAAGTCCAAATACATGAATGTTTGTTTCATGTGCACATATTTTCTAAACTTCAATGTGCATCATTGATCAATATAGCAATTGATTCCACAGCAGAGTCAAGGCACAGCGGGTAAAAGGGGACCCTTCTTTTCTGTGACTACGAATACATCGAATGATCAATGATAATTACAAGATAATAATCTCTCTTAAAATAACCAATACAAAATTTAAAAAAAATATTAAACAACAACAAAAACAACGATACTACTAATTATTATTATTGGTGTCCCCAATCAAAAATACATTAAAGCTTGAACATAAAATATTCCCAGTCAAAATCTACATTAGAGACAAGTTTGTTTACAGAACATAATAAAAATCACAACTATTAATAATAATGTTGGGCTATTTTGAGGTATGCGTTAAAACATGGTACACTGTGTATTGCGCTTGACCTGGCATGTGCGAACGATTTTAGCTCAGAAAACAAGGAAACGCCCGTCTGAAAGGGGTACGTACCATGTACTTATTTTGGCCCTTAAAGTTCTCAGAATTCGGCAAATGTATGTGACTTTAATTGACGAGCAACACATTAGGTTATCTAACACTGTAAACATATACGATTTTGTGGGTGAACTGCAGTTTGTCTTGTTCATAGTGATTTGTGCAGTAGCCAATTACAGATTGACAACGTACCATTTTCTGACGTTACACGGGTCAAGTTTTGGTATGCGTACTTTCTGGTCCTACACCGGTAATAATTATATTACTAATAATCATTATTAAAATACAGCACATCCATGTGTAAGTTTATGCGAACATGTTAAATGTCTGCTTTTCTATTTGTGTTCCTCCAGTTTCTTCAAAACAGTAACCAGTAAAGAAACTCAACCAAATCTAGAGAAAGGACGATTTATAAAGTATAAAGAAACAGCGTCACTCACAACCCGAATAAGTTTAAATAAAAATAACAATTAAAAAAAAAAATCCCATTCAAAATATACATCATATTCAAGTGTGTTTATGTGAACATAATAAAACCCATGAATATTAACAATACCGGTGAAAATAAAATCACATCCAAATCCAAGCTTATGTGAACATGTTAAATGCTTGAATTTTTATTTGCGTTCCCTATTTGTTCTCAAAATAACATCCGATATAGAAATTCAAATACTTAAACCCATTTGAGATATTGGCGTCTGTCCAATAGATCATCCAATGTGATTGAAATCAGTCAATGGCAGATTATCTATCAAAATCTAGTCTACTAACCCCTAAATCTACCCCCTACTCCTAAACCTAATGTCTACAACTAACCTAATCTCTAACCCTAAACCTAACTGTGTTACTATTAAACTAGTTTTTACTATTATTTTCACACCGGTTTTAGCGCCCTCTAGCGGCTACTACATCCGACGTCCATTAAAGCGCTTCATCCTTACCTACCCTACCTGTTGTGAGCCTTGATAACGTCCCGTTCAATCGACTGATCTCAAACAGATCGGGAGCAGCGATGCAAATACCGGCGCTGTGTGATGCGTCCTTGATTTCTGACAGTAAATGACAACCGCGTCACTCACTCAAGCAGTGGCTTCAATGAAGTTTTACCATTATAAAAAATAATAATAATTTTAAAAAAAATCTCCCAAACTGTATTTATTTGTACTGGAAAACAATGTATTTATTGTTACATAACTATCTTTGCTTCATATTGAAAACCTAATACAAATGTGTTTTTTTTAAAAAAAAAGTCAAATGAAATATTGGTTAACTGCGGGTTAAGCACACACGGTGAAATCACGCATAGCACGCAACACCAAAAAACAAAACAAAACAAAAAAACCCCACCAAAACAAAGCTCATCCAAACAAACATAAGCAAACTAGAGCATATAAATATGCTATACAAATATTAGAATGTGTTTAAAATCGCTTTCGTGTTTGAATTTCTTAAAGATTTGATTTAAAGTGCATCTCTTTATTTCAGAAACAAACAACATATACTAATATTACGAAGCAGAAATGAGTTTGTCAGGAATTATCCATCCATTTATTATTTTTAAAACTGTTTTTATATTACTCAAGATAATATTAACATTTTTAATAGAGTGTGGTATAACTATGATATCCAAATAATTAAGCTAAAGTTTAAATAGAAAAGCATAAACATGGCGTCAGATATTTCTGCAGTTACGATGTTCTCTGGTATAGAGCAATAAGAGATTATCTTGAGAGGTTTCCTTACCAGCTAGTCCAAAAGCTCCCAAGGTGTTCTCCTCTCCACTGTCGATGGTGAAAGTGACAATATGACATCATCTCGCTTTCCATATTGAGAATGGACAGGAGGCAGGAGGCAGGAGACACGCCCTCTGGATTCTGACAGGCACGCATTATAATCACAATCACAGGATTATACACAGACACCAGTGTATATGTCTATGACTGTGATAGATTATATATATATATATATATATATATATATATATATATATATATATATATATATATATATATATATATATAAGACTACACATTCACAGCTCTTTTATGTGTGAACAATCAATGCAACAGGAAACACCTGATCAATTAGAAACACCTGTGAGCCAAATGTCCCAATACTTATGCTCACATAAAATAGGGGGATGGAACTCTGAAAGTGCTGTTATTCTTAGTTGGTAAAACATATATGTGTTGAAACAGCCAGAAATAAAAGGTGACATTCTGTACTTTTGCCTCATATTCATCTTTTAATCATATTTTCATATTGCTTGAGTGTACAGCAAAATAGCAATTTTGACTTTATACTTGTGGAGGGCACTGTATATAGATTCTTTGTTAAGATTGGAACCCAGGCCTCCAGAGAAAGGAAAAAGGCTTGTTTAGTGCAGCAGTGGTGAATCTCAACGGACTCCATGACCCACCAACAATAAAACGAGCAAGAGGACAATAAAGCACAATTATTGTTATCTGGATTTAAGCCAGTGGTGACCAATACATTAAGACAGCAATGTGAATAAAACCAACTTAACAAAATAGAATGGAAACTTACCAGCCAAAACAAAAGGATGTCCTGAAAGCTGGTGTATGTTGTGTGACATTTCTGTCCAATAAAAAAAACACCCATAACAGTCACATGGAAGCTTTTAATTCATTAAAATTAAAGAAATGTCTAAGTCAGCTTGACAAATGTGTCCCCTTTTTGCATGCTTATTTGTTTAGGCTTGTTCAGATTTTCACCATTATCCATGAATTGTCCTTGACAGTGCATTAAAATGACCCCACAGCACCACTCAGCCTCGCCCGGATTGTCCACTTTATATCTGTCTGGGGTCCCAGTATTTGTGAAAGGTGAAAGGCTGGTCTAGTGCATTAACATTAACCTACCAGCGCCACCTGGACTCCGCCTCCCTGATAGGAACCCCTGCCACCAGCCAAAGATAAAAGGCTAGTACATTAATATTAACAAGGTGAAAGGCTAGTCTAGGGCATTAATATTAACAAGTAGCACCACCCAGCCCCCAACACATTGGAACCCAGGTCTGCAGAGAGAAGTGAAAGGCTAGTCAAGTGCATTAGCTGAATACAATATTGGAAGACAACCCCCCCCCCCCAGCCAGGTGAAAGGCAGGACACCAGTTTTGATTTGCAAACATGTCATATTCTCAGACTGTTTTGCATTATCACATTTGAATCAAAGATGCTTCACAGCAGACCAATCAAAGCTTGTTCTTTTTTTCTACTCACATTGATTAGCAGAACCATTAACCCTTTGTGTCCAGGATCCTCAAGGGGTTGTTGACTCAACTATCTACTGTTAAATCAGGTTGGAGACATACCCTCTGTGTTCTGACAGGTACATTAACCCACTGCGCCACTGAGCCCCCTTGACTGTAACCCAGGACTCCTGGGAAAGGTGAGTCTAATGCATTAACATTAACCCAATGCACCACCTACCCCCCAGACTGGAACCAAGGGCTCCAGGCAGGGCCGTCATCACGAGGGGGGGGGCAAGGGATGCAACTGCACCTGGGTCCAGCCTTTGGGGTGAGGGCCCAACCCCCAGCCCTGAGTCTGTTTTTTTTCTTCTTTTAGCCCACTTTAAAGACTAAATGTAAAAAATATGTAGGCGTCGCCTAATCTCCTGGGATCAGAAAAATAAACCGTAGCAAGGTAGTTTTGGCGGACTGTCAATCAAAACACAAATCCGCAAATCAGAGCCAACAGATTGGAGGCGGGACGCAGAGCGAGCACTCTGGCAATAGGTCAGTGTTCAGGTCATATGATTGCTCTGCTGGCAGATGTGATACTAACATTTGCAAAGCTAAAAATTCAGTATTTAAAAAAAAAAACATGCTTTTGGGATATTAATTTGTTAAGTGTGTTCATAAAATGTTGTTTTTGCTTATGAGTTGTATTGAAAGCATTTGTACTGTGGGCTGTTTGGAGATGCAGACATGTGTTTATTTTTCATGGTAATGTTTGTACTAATATTAAAAATCCAACTGATGCTGCTGGTCTATTTTACAGTATTGCACCAAGGCCCAGTAAATCCTAGCGTTGGCACTGACTCCAGGTAAAGGTGAACCACCTGGCCCTCCTGATTGGACCACAGAACTCCAGTCAAAGATATAAGGCTTGTGCATAAACACTAATAAGGTGAAAGGCTAGTCTAGTGCATTAACATGAACCCACTGCACCACCTGGCCCTCCTGATTGGAACACAGAACTCCAGTCAAAGACATAAGGCTTGTGCATAAACACTAATAAGGTGAAAGGCTACTCTAGTGCATAAACATGAACCCACTGCACCACCTGGCCCTCCTGATTGGACCACAGAACTCCAGTCAAAGATATAAGGCTTGTGCATAAACACTAACAAGGTGAAAAGCTGGTCTAGTGCATAAACATGAACCCACTGCACCATCTGGCCCTCCTGATTGGAACACAGAACTCCAGTCAAAGATTTAAGGCTTGTGCATAAACACTAATAAGGTGAAAGGCTGGTCTAGTGCATAAACATGAACCCACTGCACCATCTGGCCCTCCTGATTGGAACACAGAACTCCAGTCAAAGATTTAAGGCTTGTGCATAAACACTAATAAGGTGAAAGGCTGGTCTAGTGCATAAACATGAACCCACTGCACCACCTAGCCCTCCTGATTGGAACACAGAACTCCATTCAAAGATATAAGGCTTGTGCATAAACACTAACAAGGTGAAAGGCTAGTCTAGTGCATTAATGTTAACACAGGCCTCCAGAGAAAAAGTAAAAGGTTATTCAAGATCATTAATTAAATTCACTATGCGAACTAGCCCCCCCAGCCAGGTGAAAGGCAGGACACCAGTTTTGATTTGCAAACATGTCATATTCTCAGACTGTTTTGCATGATCACATTTGAATCAAAGGCGCTGCACAGCAGACCAATACAAGCTTGTTCTTTTTTTTTCTATGCTCAGGGAATAGCAGAACCTTTAACCCTTTGTACCCAGGATCCTCAAAAGCTTGTAGACTGAAACTATTTATTATTTGTAGACATTTTATTAGAATTGGTTTTAAGCTGTAGATGAATGTACGACTGTACATTGTAGAGAAAAGGATTGGCACACTACACTTATTATACCATAATTCAAGGTAACAGAATTATGTTACTGGAACCAACTCCCCAGTAATGTTGTTGAAGCTGACACCCTGGGAACCTTCAAGAAGCTGCTTGATGAGATTCTGGGATCAATAAGCTACTAACAACCAAATGAGCAAGATGGGCCGAATGGCCTCCTCTCTTTTGTAAACTTTCTTATGTTCTTTCTTATGTTCTTATGACAAGCATTTAGTAAACTTTAACCACATTTTAATTAAACAAAAGCAAAATACACAATTTCTTGTAATTTAACCAATAATCTTAATTTAAAAAAAAACATATTTCCATATTTCCTTCAGCTGAAACAGTAGATGGCTGTATTCATTCAATCTTCAATCACATCAATGACTTCAGTCCCTGACCTGCTAAAACACCCCCATATCAGGATCGAAACACCTCCATGTATAACTGTAGGTACAAGGCTTTCTTCATTAAAGGCTTTCCCCTTTTTCTCCATTTTTGGGAAAATGTTATATGTCTCATCAGACCTGATCATTTTGTTGAAGAATGCTTCATATTCCTGTTCATAGCTCTTGGCATATTTTAGATGATTTGTTTTATGAATTTTATTTCAAAGTGGTTGGCAGCTCTGAGGTCTATGTGCATACAGCTCTGCTGTGTTCAGGTGCCTTTGTACAGACAGTTATTTCATGCAATGTTATGCCTGATGCTTTGTGCTAGTCTGCTGTGAGCTTCTTTGTCTTGACCATCACCTGCTGTGCTGCCAAAACATTCTTCAACAGATATTGAAAATTCTATTTTCCTGGCTATTGACTTTATAATGCTGCTTTATTTTTTACAGACTTTTAATGTAAAGGTGCCAATACTTTTGTCATAAACAAATATTTTAAATGGCTTATTATTATTATTTATTTCTTAGCTGATGCCCTTATCCAGGGCGACTTATAATTGTTACAAGATACCACATTCTTTTTACATACAATTACCCATTTACACAGTTGGGTTTTTATTAGAGCAATCTAGGTAAAGTTTCTAATATAGCCAACACGGTTATAAATTCGAATTTATTTTTATATTCCCCTGTAAATACGCTTGTTAAATCCCCCTTGTTTTAGTGTAGACACTAGATAGTATTATTTTATTTTTTGTAGTCACGTCGTCTGGAAGACTCTCCTCTATATCGGTTAGTGCTCGGGGCGACCGGCAAGCTCCGAGTTCCGCCGATACCAACGAAAGCAACCCGGTAACTTAGAGGGAGAATAAAGAGGCAGCTGAGAGCCTTTATTCCCTCGCCATCTCCTCTGGACCGACGGTAAATACAATTTACTGGACGTAGTGGACAGTACTACCCTGCCTGAAGGGGTTTACTTTTTTTTTTTTTTTTTTTTACTAATACGCACCCAAGCACCGCTCGGGCCCGCAACGTTTATTCATTGTTGTCAGTATGTGTTATTTTAGTTATCTGTTTACCCGGGTGTTAAATGTATCTCCCCTACGGAGATAAATACTACTGGCCAGTGTAATTGTGTAAAGAAAAAAAGAAAAAAAAGTCATGTCACCAAGTGTTTATTGTCTGCCCTGTGTATAGTCTATATATAGTCTAATCTGCTACGGGGTTGTTTTATTATCAGGGTTGCCTGTCCACCACGTTGTTTTGGATACATCTGTCTGACTTGATAGATATTTTACCAGTCAGGTGTCTGTGCACCAAGACTCGGGTACTTATGTTCGTATAAACAGTTTTAACCCACTCCCTAAGTCCAGGAGCGAATTTTATCCGGTCCATCACTTTGTACATATATTCATGGCTTACCTTATCGAACGCCTTCTCCTGATCAAGGTTGAACCGGCAGAGGGGATGGTTTTGTTCTCTAGAATAAGCCAAAATGTCCCTTCTCATTCAAAGGTAAAGGTAAAGGCGCTGAATGATGATGCTGAAATGCCCTACTCCCTCGCTCACCCAAGTGCACACTCTGTGACGTCAGTAGAACGTCACGCGAAGTGTACACTTGTCGAAGGGTGTAAGGTGCAAGGGAATGGTTTGGGACGCAGCCATGGGCTTCATTGCACAGCGCAACACTAATATGATTCCCCTCGTCACTTCCTCACAATTAGCATTCAGGGGTATTTTCAGAAGCTGCTGTTCACTTGTTTTTTTAAAAAAAATTCAGTATACGCAGCTATTTAAAATGCCAGACTGTAGATAAACTGCTGCATCCTGGTACCTGTGCTGTAGGTCACTGGGTCTGATTGAGGCTGGACCATTGGAGAGAGTTTGAATTGCAATACATGGACTGATCAGCTACCAGGAAGCAGCAGCAACTTGGTTTAAATTATTATTATTATTATTATTATTATTATTATTATTATTATTATTATTATCTATAACGTTTTCTTTGAAATATCTACATGTTCCATCATAGAGGATGTATTGTTAAGGAGGTAGTAGAAGGATGACGGTTTTATTTACTATTTTTCTAATTCCTGTTTTTTAGCATTTAGAGTAAGATTCTATTTTAAGTAGCAATCTGGCTCATGCCGTGTCTCAAACAACAAAATAGTGGCTAAACAGAATAAACAGAAATGTTCCTTGTGGAAGTGAAACCTTCACGCAGGCGTGGCTGTTTGTTATTGTATCGGCTCATGAGCGGCGTGTCAACTCACATCCTGAGGTGGCTTGTTGGGGACGATTCAAACTACGTGGGATTGTGACCCGGTTAGCCAGGACCCAGGTCCATACCCGGGTAGGAGTGCCAGTGTGAAAGGGGCTCTAGGAAAAGCAGGTCTAGGTGGATTCAAGCTTGGAATTGTCACAAAAGTGACCCCATAATCCACATGCAATCCCCCAGCGGTCCCCTAGGGTTGCTGCTGGCATTCGTTCTCATTAGTTTACAGTACAAACTTGATTAGCAGTAGCCTCCGAACACTTAACATACAGTACAAGACTACTGTTCATATATTAAAACACAGAATACATCTTCTGAGCACTGTATAGTTCTGAGGACAGCAATACACTGAACCTTATCCAGTGTAAAGATCTTCTCAATCAAATATTTCAGGTGTTATAACCCTTATAAAAGTTTCTCAGAGTAAAAGCCTACAGCTATGACCAAACGTTTTACATCACTCTATAGAACTAAGTAATTTTGCTTCTTAAAGTCAAATGAAATTTGCTGAATAATGTTACGTTAACATATTGAATGACATACCAACATCGACATTTCAAAATCTAACATGAAATACTGTACTACTATTATGACTTGATTACATGATTTTAAATAAAATATCTAAATCATGCCGTAGCAAAGTGTAATAAAGCACAGTGAAAGCATGGTAAAGCATAGGTAAGCATTGTAAAGAAGAGCTAGGTATGGTAAAGCATATTGAAAAACAAGGCAAATTGTGGTAAGCTTTTATAAGGGAGAGCCTACAATGTGGCAGTGATTCCAGGGCCGACAGGAAGTCCCCTGACGGGTGTGAGCTCTATCCCTGACGTCACTTCCTCTGCTGCTCGCTTGCTCCTCTTGACGTATACGACAGCTCCGATGATGGCGGAGATTATGAGAACAGCACAGAAGATGAAGACTCTGATTATCAATTCCACTTTAGAGACGGACACTGAAAGAAAAATAATTAGTGTAATTAAACTACTTGCAAATGATTTATTTCCAAATAAAAATGCAGTTTTTTTTAAATCCTTTTTTAAATAAGTTTCAGTGTTCTTAGCGAAAAGTGTTGGCAGATCTGCAGCATTTCACCTTCGCCATTAAGTACCAAATGAAAATATTAAAACACGAGTGGTATTTATGTAATTTGCTACATTCTAAATGAATATTTATTTACAGAATAAAATATGAAAATCCTTTGTTTTGGCTACAAACTGTTGGGTTCTGTTTATTGCCAGTAATCAGGCCAGTGGAATGTCACACCGGCTATGAAGCTCAACACATAGAAAATGGAGCTTTATCATCACTGTGGATAAGAAAACACCAAGAAATGGATCATTAGGCTTCAGTTTCTTATTTTATATTGAGATGCTATTAAAGTATCTGAAGGGCTATATTTGCAGAATCAACAATTACTTTTAGACTTGGCTTTTGCGGTTAACAAAATGAGAGTAAGTTATCATAACAATATAGTTAAAGAGAAAACTAAAACAACAGGATAAAAAAGCTTCAAAAAATGACAGTATCCTGTCCTCAAATGAGGGCAATGGCATCTAATGGGTTATTAAACACTGATTTGGTTAGTTGACTGTAGGCCATGCTGACAGTGAATGGTTAAAGTCCTACATGTTCTGTATTGGGGTCTTTCACTCATTCAGTTTTCAATGTGAAATAATGGGGAGCTCTGTACAAGCACTTTCCCTGCTATTCTGTTCTTTTGTGGTTTTATTGAAAAATTGAAGTGAAAAATGCTGACATCCTACATCATAAAACGATGAACCTGTTGGATCAAAGTAAAAGAGTAAAGAAATCCTTATCCTGCAGGAAGTGATTGCATCTGACAAAGTAATTCCATACATCGCAGACAATGTCCATTTCCATTGGCTACACATGTCTCAAATGTGTAGTTTTAAAAGAAACACCTGTTACAGCAAACCTTTCTTTTCATTTTAAAACATACATCTGGTACTATCTCAGTGTGCTTCCCTTGCCTTGCTAAAAGTTACTGCTTTACTTCCTAGGTCATTCACCCCAGCAGTTTAATTTGTACCTTCACGTTTTATGATTTAGAATTGAGCACCTTATTTTTGTGTATGTGTGTCCTTCCTTTCCCTGCGTATTGTTGATTATTTACACTTCATTTTAAAAAACAAAGTAGCAGTGGGTATGTTGGGGTTAAACTTTGCTCTCCAGGCGGTGTGGTAGTCCTCGTGTGATTGGTTGATTTTTTTAAAGATGTTTGTGTCGTAACTTCCTTTTTCTTTGTTTTAAAATGTTGCCGGGAAAAGCTTCCGCGCGGTTCCCTTTGTGTTTTAGACTCACCCCGGGAGGCACGGTTGGATCGGTTGGCTGCAGTAACTGAGCGATTAAGAGGCGATGTACGCGCTGAGTTGGAAAGCACCCGTTTGCGAGATGTTGTGCATTTTGGGTATCCGTAGCGGTGAGATGTCTGTAGCAGACCGCCCTTTTTCTGAGGAACTCGGTTTTGAAAGAAAGCTCCGCTGCCATGCCTGACTCCAAGCGCAAGCCTACCTTTTTGTAGTCACCTTTGTTGAGCACTGTCTGTTTCGTTTAGTTTATGTTTGTGTTTAATTTGGGAACCTCCCGTTTGTGCTAGTGTGTGTATGTCTGAATACGAGAGTGAAATGAGACAATGTATTCTTGCTCTAAATGAGTGGCTGCTATATTAAACTACGGTATGTAACAGTTTAATGACTGAGAAAGAATGACTGAACTAAATTGAAACAATGTAAGAAATTGAAGGATTTGACTATAACTAACTGACAACACTAGTTTGTGAAAATATTGTTTTGATTATTTTAAAGAATTTGGTTTCTACTGGGAGTATGGCCATTCGTGATTATATATGTGTCCCAGTTTTGTGGTGCTACCACCAGAAAAAGAGGTGCCCCAAGCTCAAGCAGGGCACCAAAACATCTGCGCAAGTACCGTGACCCTCCGAGTCCACCTCCCCCCGGGGCCCTCTAAGGGGCCTGCAGGCGGGGATAAAAAAGTACCCACTCCCCTTCCCAACAACATCCGAGGGGGGAAAGGGAGGGGGAGCCCCTGAAGCGGCCGGACCCTCTGCGCCACCCGGGAATGTGCAGGGGAAGAAAGCTGCTGACCGGGCTAAAGCAACACCTGCCCCTCTCCCCAAAACAACTGAAGGGGAAAAGGATGAGGCCGGGAAGACTGAGGACAGCCCTGAGACCATACCTCAGTCTCTCAAAGAGGGGCCTTCAGAGGGAATGGAACCATCTGATTCGGCAGTAAATCGCTGAACCCGTGTCCTCGCCTTTCATATCGATGGTGTGGATGGTCCCCAAGAAGGTCCTTCCACTGGCCTCTCCTGCTGCGTCTCCTGGGGGTTGGACTGGGGAGGGGGTAGTAAAATAAAAAATCAAGAGCAACTCGCTCACCCAGCAATGTGAGTGCGTTGTGCTTCTCCTTTTCAGGAAGGGCAAAGGAGACATGGAGGAGAAGGAGGACAAAGCAGAGTCTGTGTCCAGTGTGGAATCTGAGAGGTTGTCCTGCTCTCCCTCAGTAATTCCTGCTGCTGGAGTTCTTGGAGGCCACAGTCCACAGCAGGAAGAAGGTAGAGCTGGCCCTGGATAAATGGAGGGACCTCGCCACAGTCAAATGATCTTTGGGCTCGACCATGCACATTCGTTTCACAACCAGTTGGTGAGCTTCGGGAGATCTCAGGGTCTCCTGTGAGCATCGCCAACTAATCCTGACAGAAGATGATGTTTCACATCGGTACATTAAACACCAACAGGTGTATGGACAGTTTCTGCAGGGCCCAGGTAATCTCCTACCTGAAAAATGGGGGTTGCTCTGTGTGCTTCCTGCAGGAAACACACACCACTCCTGAGGCCGAAACCAACTGGCTACTGGAGTAGGTGGGGAGAGAATCTTTCAGCCACCTCACCGACACATCTTGTGGGGTGGCGACGCTCTTCTCCCGGTCCTTTTGACTGGAAGTGATCGATGTGAACAACGTCGTGCCAGGCCGTCTGTTGTACCACTAGATCCGGGACGAGGATGCTATCGTTCACATGTTGAACGTGTAAGCTCTGTCCGTGGGTCCGGAGAGAGTCCAGTTTTATCGCCGTTGTGTCGGCCTACATGAGTACCATCAACGCCAACGAGTCTGTGGTCCTCGGGGGGGATTTCAACTGCACCCTGGAGGCCGCGGACAGGGTGGACATTGCGTTCGCTCCTCCGACATAAGGCCGGCGCCGTTCCCGGAACACAACCTGGTGGCTGTGACAGTAACCCTTATGCCAGCTAGGCACACCACTGCCTACTGGCACTTCAAAAACAGCCTGTTGGAGGACAAGCTCTTTGTGCTGTCTTTACGGGACTCCTGGATGGTCTGGCACAGCAGGCAATCTTGCTTCCCCACGTGGAGTCAGTGGTGGGACGTGGGGAAGGCGCAGATCAGGATCCTCTGTAAGGATTACACAAGGGGCGCGAGCAGGCAGAGGGACTCAGGGATCTGAGTGGCTGGAAAGGGAGCCTGGCTCGCAGGGACCAACTTGAGCAGAGCACGTAAGAAGAGCACCTTGTGACACCATCCCATAAAGATAATCACTGAAAACTATAATTATTGGAAGACCAATTGCATTGATGTCTGTAGCCCAGAGCTAATTCTATGTTTCTTTTTATGCCTGTTGATTTATGGTGCACAGTATTTATGTGCGTTAATACCTAATCTCCGCCACCAGGAGGCGAAGTGTGTTTTAACAACCTTTATTGAGTATCAAAAGAAACATCACTTATATTTGGATAAAATTCACTAGATGTGATCGAAAAATGACAAACTGTTTTAGAGCAGGTGCAGTGACTTTTTATTGTGCTGATTAACAATTTATATCACGAAGATGCTGCAAAATGATCTATCGATCTTGGGCAGATGTGACTCCCAGTTTGTGGCCTGTCATTGACAGTGTGTGTCTGGTTGTTCCGTCTCGCCAGGTTTGAAATTGCTGGCTGTGAGCACCCAAGACGACGAGCCACGGTACACTGCTCTAGTCCAGCCTCCAACATGCCGATTGCACGAAGGCGCTGCTCTCTTAACAGACGTGGCATATTGTTTCTTTTCTGTTGATTTTCTTTATTGCTTTTATTCAAGCTTGCAATTCAACAGCTGAAATCACTCCATATCCAGTGCCCAATCAACTGTCTCACTAATTAGGTGATTAAGTGCATATGCTTCCGTCATAGTCACTCAAGCGTATCATGGTGAAGGATGAATGATCGAGTGATTAAAAATTAACCAAAAACATTTCGTCAATGTCCATCATTTATATACCTTATTTTTTCGAAAATAAATGTTTTATAATAGTGATAAGTTTCTTTTGATGCTCAGTATATATCAACCCTGCGGTTTTGCTGCAGGAAGGGGAGAGGAAAAGAGAGACACAGAAAGAGCGTTGCATCATGGGCCCTTGAGGAGGAGAAGGATAACTGGCTTCTCTGTGTTTTTTAGAGAGGGAAATTTGAAAAGTTATATCTATTGACAAATTGTTACGTTGGTTTGTCAGCAAAAACATAGCTGCATATTACGTCCTGCTCCTGCAAATAAATCGGCCATTGGGATAAGCATTTTTTATGTCTATTTTTGTAAATTTCTTGTTTTGCCATTGTGCATTTCTGGAATTGGCTGGATGGTTTTTCGGGATTTTCACCTGATGCCTCTCTACAGTGGATACATTGTTTTCTTCAGCTCTGTTTGTGGATCAATTTGGTCGGGACTGGGTCCAAAGATCACTGTGGGACAGAAAATCTTACTTTATGCAAATTCTTGCTCGACTGTTCGCGGGACTGAGATATTGGGTGCTTTTCTCTGATAAGGGATATTGTCTGCATTGAACTCTGCTTAAATCCTAATTTAAATGTGTTTTGATTTTGTGGTTTCAATCGTGATTGTTATGGTGTGTGAAGGAGTAGTGGGGGTTGTACCAAATATATTGTCGGTTTCTTCAAAAATTTTGAACTTGTTTTTTGTTGTTTTTTTGTTGTTTCTCTTGTTAACCGTTTTGAAATTGTAAAAAACACAGGGAAGATTGTAACAACCTTGAGGGACCTGCAGCTCCAGCAGTCCTGGGGGCGTCTGTGCGCTCAGGGGTCCAGTATCTTCAGGAGATGGACCACGGCACACACTTCTTCTACGCGTTGGTGAAAACGAAAAGGGAGACCGAAAGAAGCAGAAGATGGCTCCCTTCTGACAGATCTGGAGAGCTTAAACGAGAGGGCCAGGGCTTTCTACTCTGCTCTCTTCTCTCTGGATCCCGTTGACTCTGATGCGTACAGGGTTCTTTGGGATGGGCTTCCCACAGTTGGCGAGGGCGTCAGCGACGAGTTTGAGGGCCAACTGACCCTGGCTGACGCCCTCCGGCTGATGCCGTACAACAAATCTGCGGGCATCGACGGGCTGACAATGGAGTTCTAAAAGAAGTTCTGGGACTTGCTGGGGCCTGCCTTTGTGCAGGTCCTGGCGGAAGCCTACGAGGCCGGAGAGATGCCCCTTTCAATGAGAAGGGCAGTGATTACACTGCTTCCCAAGGAAGGGGATCTGCGCTGCCTCAAGAACTGGCGCCCGGTCTCAATACTGTGCACGGACTATAAAATCATGGCCAAAGCCGCCTCCCTGAGGCTCAAGTCCATGCTGGCAGACATGATCCACCCCAACTAGTCCTACACTGTCCCGAACCGGACGATATTTGACAACATCTTCCTGGTTTGGAACCTGCTGCACTACTGCAGGAGGACTGCTCGGTTGGTTGCCTTCCTGTCTCTGGATCAAGAGAAGGCGTTCAACTGGGTGGATCATGGGTAGCTCTTTGGAACCCTTAACAAGCATTCAGATTAAGGCCGAGGTTCTTTGGCCTCTTCCTCTGCCGAGTGCCTTCTAAAGGTGAATTTGTCCCTGATGGCACCCCTCCCGTTCAGGAGAGGAGTATGTCAAGGATGCCATATGCCCGGTCAGTTATACGCACTGTGCATTGAAGCATTCCTCTGTCTCCTGCAAAGGAGACTCACGGGGATGGAGCTCGGTGGACCGGACATGAGGGTAGTCCTTTCGACTTATGCCGACGACGTGCTCCTAGTGGCCTCCGATCCAGTCGATATGGAGAGGAAGCGGAGCTGCCAGTGTTTACTCTGCCGCATCCTATGCCAGGATCAACTCGAACAAATGCTCCGGGTTACTAGTAGCTCCCTGGTGGGTGGACTCCCTTCCTGTCACTTTCCAGCAATTCCAGAGGAGTACGGACAGCTTCAAGTACTTAGGAGTCCAACTGAACCCCGCGGAGACCTCGGTCGCAGCCAACTGGGTGGAGTTGGAAGACAAGGTTGCTGCAAGACTGAGGTCATGGTCAGATCTGCTGAAACTGCTTTTCTTCAGGGGCAGGGCTCTGGTGATCAACCAGCTGCTGGCGTCGATGCTGTGGCATCGACTCACCACTCTGAGCCCGCCCCCTGAGTGTGTAGCCAGGGTCCAGAGAAAGCTGACAGACTTCTTATGAGCCGGAAAGCATTTGGTCTCTGTCCCCAGCAGAGATACCTGTACGCAGACCTGGCCCCACAATGGTGCACACTGGCCTCTCTCCTCCTGCGCCAGCTGCACAACATGGGCTGCGACCGGCAGCTGTTCTGGCTCGACCTCCCGGGGATCCGTCTCCCCAAGCTGCCGGTCTTCTACCAGGACCTGCTTAAGACCTGGGGCATGTTCTTTGTGAGCCAAGGGATTCCTCTTGGAGCCCCTGCTGCACAACCCCCACCTCCATGTGCAGGTGTTGGAGTCCCCCTCGGTGTGGAGGCAGATGATCTCGGCAGGTGTGACCAGAGTCTGGGATCCAGGAATGCAAAGGAGCTTTGCACCCAGACTCTGTCAGGTATCTCGAGGGGGTCCTTAGGACCAGAGAACCAACCTCCCCCCTGGTCCTGCTGATCGAAACAAAGGCAAAGCCTCCCCTCAAGAATGACCTGAACAGGATCTCAGACTTCTCCTCGACCCCCTTCCCCTCTGTATCGAGGAGAACCCTGTACGCGATGATGTTCCACACTCTCCATTTCCTCGCCCTCGTCTCCTGCTTGACAGGAGCTCCTCCAACCCCCGGAGGGTGAGAGTCCCCAGTGAGAGGTCCTGTACTCCCTGCTAGTCCCAAGAGGAGCTGGGGATCTAGGATGTAGAGTCCTCCACGGAGCCGTCGCGACAGGAGAGTTCCTGCGTCACTTTACCAACGTGGACGCTGCATGCCCTTTCTGCGGTCAGTCCGAGTCGGTAGTTCATATTTATTTTTTATGCACCAGACTTTTGAAGAACCTCCTGCTGCATTTTTCTCCCACCCTCCTCTTTTTTGGGCACCCTGTTCATGGCTCTACCAAAGCGAGAGACCAGCTGGTGAATCTGCTCCTGACTCTTGCTAAACAGGCCATTTACAAGACCAGGAAGCGCAAGATCACCGTAGAGGGTCTCTTTGACTGCGGAGCCATGTTCAGGGCCCTAATCCGGTCCCGGTTTAATTTGGAGCACGTCCATGCAGAGTCCGCTGGCGACATGATGGCCTTTGTCGACCAGTGAGCTCTTAATGGCATGCTCTGTACCCCCCCTTCTCTGTTTAATGTAGTCTTTGTTAGCACCCCCTTTTGTTTTTTCATCGGCTGTCACATCAGCCACACCACCTTGAGTAAGCCTGATCTTGTCTGATCTCAGAAGCTAAGCAAGGTTGGGCTTGGTTAGTACTTGGATGGGAGACCAACTGGAACACCAGGTGCTGTTTGACAGCTGATGTATTGGTCATTAAATAGGACTACTTCTGATAATAATCATGCACAATTATAAACATCCAGTGGTTGAATATGGAGCAGAAATGTTAAACAACGTCTTGACTACAAGTCTTTTTCAAAGTTGTGAATACACATGAAAAGGGAGCTAACCAATCAATTTTCTTACATTTTCTTTGGCTAGCTCACACAGAATGTCCTAAAAGCAAGAGTCAGTAACATCTACTGATCTGTTTGAATCAAGGCTCCTTTTGTTTTGCTGTCAATACATTACTGTGCACTAGATGGTGCTAGAGCTTTCTAAAACAAAGACAATTTGGCTGATCTAGCCTGTGTTACACCTGTCAATGACAAGCAGCTAGAACTGAGCAGCAGCTCCTGAACTCTTAGGCAAAGCAACGCAACACAGACTTATATATGAACACAGTACTGTACATGAGCAATTGCAATAAGAGCGACTCATAAAGAATGCAAATGATGGTACATTAAAAAGCCCTAACAAATATATACACAGAATCACTTTAAGGTTACTTTAACACAGAATATACAACAATCTCAGAATGATTATAAACATAAAAAGGGAACAGTAAGTAAAATTATGAAAATGTAGTTTCTATTAAACATAGATTTACAGCTTTAAAAATGATGACTTTGGAGGATACTAATACAGAGCAATGATATGAATAATACCTGTAAGTGTAGTGGTGTAGCTATACGAAGCCTTTACTTCACCCTCCTCAGTTAGGTTGCATCTCCATCTCCTGTTGTGGTCTGATTTCTGCAGCTCCAGGGACAGAGTGGAATGTGTTCTGTAGGGAGTGATCTTGAACCTGTCTCCCTGCAGGGCTGTGCCTTCATCATCCACCCAGGTCAGTTTAACATTGTCAGGAGCTGAACTGCAGTCTGCAATACCACCATTACACACCAGGGTGCACTGTAGAGCTAAAGCAGTGCCTCTCTTTAAGTCTCTACCTGGGTCAGCTGTAACTGAAAGGGAAAACCAATGAGAAATTGTATTAAAGACCACCGGTATAAAAATATATATATATATATATATATATATATATATATATATATATATATATATATATATGTGCCTTGTTAACACATCTGTATAGAAACACATCTGTGCTTTCATACAGTGCCTTCATCTGAAATAATGTCTGTTTCGATTTAGCTGCTAGAACTTCACTTGCACTTCACCTACCAATGAGTTCTTCAAAACATCCAAGAAAGTTAGGATACACGACACAATAATTCCTGTCAACCCAATAACACATGCACACTCTTCAACAGCATGGCTGATTAGAAATTGCCAGTCCCAACATACAGATTGAATGTTTCTGGTTGCCATGCGCCCTTATCAAAGTTTCATTGTGATTTATTCCACTTTGTTCTGCTGTTACGGGAAACTTGACCATGCTCTCACTGTGATTTATGACACTTTGCTTTGCTTTTACTATGTTGTAGAACTATGATTAGTAAAATGAGTATGAGTGTGTATGATACAGTAGCTATGGTAATAGAACTGGTTCTAATGCCACTAATAGTTACTTTTAACAGTACAACACACTTACTGGTGAGCAGGGTCAGAACAACTGGAGTTCCTCCTTTATAAAGCCTTCCATTTACATATTGTTGGCATTCATACTGGCCGGCATCCTCTGTGTGCAGGTGGTGTATCCGCAGAGACGAGTCAGGCAGCACCTCCAGTCTTGCAGCTCTCTCTGGCTGTTTGACTGTAATCTTCCCATCCAAGGCCAGCTCAAAAAAAGTTTCAGATCTTTGACTAAAGATCCAATAAATGAAAGAGTTTTCATATTCCTGGAATCCCGCACAAGGCAGGGTAACAGTCTCTCCCAGAGACGCGTACCGGTCCAAACCTGGAAATATAATAACGACAATAATAGCATCATTACTACTACTAATAATAGTGATAATAATAATAATAATAATAACTAACCAACTTTAAAAACTTGACAATAAATTGTTGCCCTGTATGATTCCTATATGTGACAAGATGGCTGGGCGGTGACGTCAGGATAGATGCAGGGATGGGAAAAATATTGACACCAAGTCTGCAGTTTTAAACAAAAGAAAGATGCGGCGGCGCCGTTTTATTCAAATACAAAAATAAATAAAATATTTAAACAAAAACACTGTGATCACAGAGCAAAATAAAACAGTCAAACAAAACAAAATCACGAACACAAAATAATAAATAATACAGGTCAGGCTGGGCTGTAGCCTTCACTGTTCCTGTATATTTTTTCTTTTAGTTTCGTTCACTCGCTCCTTGCTCGCTCTCTCTGCTCTAACACCCACCCCGAGTGCAGCGAGCTGCAGCCTTTCATATCGTGGCCGAGGGGTTTAACTGGCTAGTAATTATTCTATTACCCCTCGGCCACAATCTGCACAAGTTTATTAATTACTGTGGATGGGGTTTCCCATCCACACTACTAACCAAAATAAAAAAAAACACATGGCTACGTCGTCAATACATAAATACAATTACAACCCACGGCGCTTCGCCGCCATGTATACCTTTAACAAATACAATAATAATAATAATAATACGACTACTACTGCCACAACTAAAACAAACAAATGCAAAACAATACAATACCCTGCACAGGGGCGGAGGGGGAGACCCCGTTCTAAAACTAAACAAAATCCATGTACAGGGCTTCTTGCCCTGTTACACTATATTAAAAATCTTATTGTAAAAGTAAAAGGAAAGTCTGTTCCTTTAAGAAACACTCAAGTTGTCCGTCTACAACAGTCAAGGTGATCTGTTGGACAAAGGGCTTGAGAGAGAGTGTGTGTGTGTGTGTGTGTGTGTGTGAGTGTGTGTGTGTGTGGGGGGGGGGGGGTTGTGACCAAGCTCTGTGTGAATTATGAGAATTTAAAAAGCAAAAGAAAACAATGGATCAAGTGCAGAGTGCCAGTGATTTAGTCCACAACCAGTGAAATGCGGAGAAGAAAATCCTTTAAATCTGTTCTAACTTTATCCTGATTAAAGAGTACCAAGCAGATGATCCCAGTAATTGGTTTAACCTATCAGAACATGTGGAACAAGTTAGACTTATAAAGAGGGCTAACCTACAGCTATGGCCAAGAGTTTTGCATTAACCTATAGAATTAACACATTTTGCTTCATAAAGTCGAATGAAACCTGCTGAATAATGTTATGTTAACATATTAAATGACATGCCGCTTTGTAGTTTTCCATATACTTAACAATAACCTGATATAATAGAAGTTGTGTCGCACAGTGAAGAACTTATCTGAAGCAGCAGAGAGGAGCAGCAACTGGCTGTGTTTGAGACGGAAAGATTCTGGCTGGGGAGCTCCAGCACAATAGAAAGAAAGAAACGCTGATGTACAGGTAAGTAAGCTGGGCTGAGTTGATTGGGGGACGGAGGGGGGAGATGCTGGGACGCCAGAATCATAGTCGAGCCCTCTTGAGGTGTTGTGGGCTAGTCGACGAAACACCAAGGATGGAAGGTGCCCACTTGAAGACCCCAGAGATGTATCCTACTTAGCTCAATCCGGACGGTTGTCATGCTGATGCGCTGGGGAGACCGCACTATGGTTGATCCCCGGAGCCAGCATTGCAGCCGTTGTGTGTGCTGATGCGCTAGGGAGGCAATAAGCTGATCCCTGGAGCCAGCATTACACTTCAGCCATCAACACCAGACAGAAGGATATCTACATCATCATATGGAAGGAAGCGCAAATGGATGGAGACACAGATGGATCACATTAGTTTACTGTGAAGCTACGTCTTAGTTGGTGCTTACCTTGGCGAGAGCCGAATTCAAATCAGCATGAAGTTTTAACATCTACTCTTGTGTAATGGAAATCATTTATATAATTTATATATAAGCGGGGCTTATCAACTTCAACCTCCGTCTTGATCTCCTGCCTTTTACTCAGCAGCGAATGCACGCAGCCACATGGCAGATGACTACCCTGTCACAAGTATTAATACCCTGTATCTTTCTAACCCTCATGGAGCGTTTCCTGGAGAACAAAGGATGATTTACCTGTTATGATTAACTTCTGGTACGCTGAAATCAGGATAAGCAGCTGTAGTAACTTTAATTCAGTCAAGGGGACTAAACCTGATAAATCCACTAGTTAGACACATCAGAACCCCTACATCTCGCAAAAATGACATAGAGCAAGCTGACCCCGGTCTCTTTATACATGTAACCTTTCCAGCTGGATCCCAGTATCTAGTATCTGCAGTATATATATATATATATATATATATATATATATATATATATATATATATATATATATACACATACAGTATATATATACAGATCTGATTCAAACACTCAAAATCCTAAAAGGTATAGACAATGTCGACCCAGGGGACTTTTTTGAGCTGAAAAAAGAAACAAGGACCAGAGGTCACAAATGGAGATTAGATAAAGGGGCATTCAGAACAGAAAATAGGAGGCACTTTTTTACAGAGAATTGTGAGGGTCTGGAACCAACTCCCCAGTAATGTTGTTGAAGCTGACACCCTGGGATCCTTCAAGAAGCTGCTTGATGAGATTCTGGGATCAATAAGCTACTAACAACCAAACGAGCAAGATGGGCTGAATGGGGCCTCCTCTCGTTTGTAAACTTTCTTATGTTCTTATTCCACAGGCGCGGCACTGTCTGGTGCTGATCGGGGTCTGCAAAACCTGTTTTTTAAAAAGTAGTAGTTCACCCATTCCTATGATTTATAACAATATTAAACGTTTAAGAAGCATACTTTTGTTTCTTTCTTTTTTCTTTCTTTTGCTTAAAAAACAGTGATTAGACAAACATGGATTGACATTTGAGTTTGCAGTTTAAGTACTGTGTATACACTAGTCTTCTAATATGAATAAAACTATCCATTTTTAATTGTGTTCGTTTTTTCCTCTAAAACTGTATTTTATAAATAACAAGGCAAGAACATTATGTTATTTCACATGAAGTTTAATGTTTTAGGTCAATATCTTCCTAAATTGCTTACCACAACCCCCATTGCAAATGAGGCCACGGTCTCAATGGGTTAACTATCTGCATAAATAATATATAAATAAATAATGAATTAATGACGTGTATCTCATGAATATAGTTTACTGATTTTATGTTCATTCAATAAAAAAAAATATCATATTAAAAAGTTTGTATATCACTTGATCCCCATTTTTAACACGTTGCAATTAATTGCTATTAGCAGATTGAGCAGCATCTTCAAAATCTGTTTGGGAACTGCGCAGTTGCTCAAAGCACATTTCACAATTTGTTACATCGTTTTACTCAGAGCTTCGTTCTTTGCTTGTTTAGTATTTTCCATTTCGCAATTTGAGGAACATAACTTGCTTAAAGACCGAAATGACTTTTTCTTCCTTTCTGTTTCGGTCTTTGCATCTTTGATATTTTCCATTTCGCAATTTGATCAAAATAATTTGCTCAAAGACCAAAACAACCTTTCATTTTTTTGATAATTTGTAAATGCTCAGATCTCGAAATGGTTATTTTTATTGGCGATGGATCAAATGCTGACTATAAGTGTAACATATATATACACACACAGAATACATAGTAGACCATGATAGTGATGTGACTCAGTCATTAAAATGAGCTATACTGGAATTATTCTTATTTAAGGACATACTATTAACAATATACGACAGGGTGCTGTGGAAGGACAATAAGAGCATGGAGTGGATATCAGCTGGCATTGTGCACTAGATGTTTTAGAAAGCTCTAGCACCAAAGACAATTTGGCTGATCTAGCCTGTGTTACACCTGTCAATGACAAGCAGCTAGAACTGAGCAGCAGCTCCTGAACTCTTAGGCAAAGCAACGCAACACAGACTTATATATGAACACAGTACTATACATGAGTAATTGCAGTAAGAGCGACTCATAAAGAATGCAAATGAAGGTACATTAAAAAGCCCTAACAAATATATACACAGAATCACTTTAAGGTTACTTTAACACAGAATATACAACAATCTCAGAATGATTACAAACATGAAAAGAGAACAGTAAGTAAAATTATGAAAATGTAGTTTCTATCAAACATAGATTTACAGCTTTAAAAATGATGACTTTGGAGGATACTAATACAGAGCAATGATATGAATAATACCTGTAAGTGTAGTGGTGTAGCTATACGAAGCCTTTACTTCACCCTCCTCAGTTAGGTTGCATCTCCATCTCCTGTCATGGTCTGATTTCTGCAGCTCCAGAGACAGAGTGGAATGTGTTCTGTTGGGAGTGATCTTGAACCTGTCTCCCTGCAGGGCTGTGCCTTCATCATCCACCCAGGTCAGTTTAACATTGTTAGGAGAGGGACTGCAGTCTGCAATACCACCATTACACACCAGGGTGCACTGTAGAGCTAAAGCAGTGCTTCTCTTTAAGTCTCTACCTGAGTCAGCTGTAACTGAAAGGGAAAACCAATGAGAAATTGTATTAAAGACCACCGGTATAAAAAATATATATATATATATATATATATATATATATATATATATATATATATATATATATATATATATATATATATATGTACCATGTTAACACATCTGTATAGAAAGAGTGCTTTCATACAGTGCCTTCATCTGAAATAATGTCTGTTTCGATTTAGCTGCTAGAACTTCACTTGCACTTCACCTACCAATGAGTTCTTCAAAACATCCAAGAAAGTTAGGATACACGACACAATAATTCCTGTCAACCCAATAACACATGCACACTCTTCAACAGCACGGCTGATTAGAAATTGCCAGTCCCAACATACAGATTGAATGTTTCTGGTTGCCATGCGCCCTTATCAAAGTTTCATTGTGATTTATTCCACTTTGTTCTGCTGTTACGGGAAACTTGACCATGCTCTCACTGTGATTTATGACACTTTGCTGTGCTTTTACTATGTTGTAGAACTATGATTAGTAAAATGAGTATGAGTGTGTATGATACAGTAGCTATGGTAATAGAACTGGTTCTAATGCCACTAATAGTTACTTTTAACAGTACAACACACTTACTGGTGAGCAGGGTCAGAACAACTGGAGTTCCTCCTTTATAAAGCCTTCCATTTACATATTGTTGGCATTCATACTGGCCGGCATCCTCTGTGTGCAGGTGGTGTATCCGCAGAGACGAGTCAGGCAGCACCTCCAGTCTTGCAGCTCTCTTTGGCTGTTTGACTGTAATCTTCCCATCCAAGGCCAGCTCAGAAGCTGTTTCAGATCTTTGACTAAAGATCCAATAAATGAAAGAGTTTTCATATTTCTGGAATCCCGCACAAGGCAGGGTAACAGTCTCTCCCAGAGACGAGTACCGGTCAAAACCTGGAAATATAATAACAATAACAACAATAATAGTATCATTACTACTGATAATAATAGTGATAGCAATAATAATAATAATAATAATAATAATAATAATAATAATGTTTGCACTTGTACCATGCTTTCCCCATGGTTATACTATGCATTAACCCTTTGCAGTCCATTTATTAACTGCGCGTCAGGTCCAATTTATTTTCACACGCGCAGTTAATTTTAGACGCGCTGTTTAAAAGTATTTTTTTCCACAGTCATACGGGTTTAAAAGGCCCTGCATATCAGCAAAGCACTCACTAGGCATCTCCAGCCTCGCCCCACCCTTTCGTTTGCTATCGCTTTCACATATGCTAAGAAATAAATAATAATAATAATAATAGTCGTACATACCGATCAATCATCTCCTGATGACTCGTTTTATCACCAAACTCCTCAATAATGCAATCCAAGTCATTATTTTATTACTATAACATCTCAAAAAAGCTCTGCAAATGTCCGTGATAGTCTCTGTGCGCTTATACAGTAACAACCAGCTTGTTTCCTTATGACCGCCCCTATGTGATGCCAAGGGCAAGTATGACTATTCATGAGATAAGCCTTTTTTTTTTTTTTTTTATCGGCTTGTCTCGGCTCCTGTCGCTCCCACTCGGCCATTGAATGGCTTTCTTGGCTTTTACCGGAGAAAAAACGACTAGAAACCCGTTTTTTGCGTTTTTTTGATGATGTCGGACAGGGTCCGACAGTGGACCGGATAGGAATAATCGCAATGTCGGACCAGGTCCGACAATGGACCGCAAAGGGTTAACCATAGTTTAGCCTGGTTTGCCATATTTATTAATGTGCTTCGCCATAGCTCTCTGTGATTTCCAATGCTTACCTATGCTTTCAGTCCGTTTTATTACACTTTGCTATGCTATTACTATGGGAGACTTATAAGGGTTACCCTCTTACAACCACTGCTTTCTCCATAATATATATATAGTGTAACAAAGTTACATTAAATTGAAAGCTTTAAATGAGAAAAGCAACAAATAAATAAATAAAGTGTAATGTTGGATGGCAGGAGCAGAAACTTGAAATCATCCACTTTCATTGGACTGTATTTGTCTATGCCTGAGTCAGCAGGTTCGCTGAGATCCTCAAGCTGTGGTTGAGAAAGCTGAAACATCTGTGCCAGGAAAACAGCAACTTAGTACCCTGTTACATCACTGGCCTAGTATATGTACTGGTCACTTGGGGGTAACCAACATACACAGACTCCCGGTCCTTTTGATTGGAAGTGATCGATGTGAACAACGTCGTGCCAGGCTATCTGTTGCACCACTGGATCCGAGACGGGGATGCTATCGTTCACCTGTTGAACAGGTAAGCTCCGTCCATGGGTCCGTAGAGAGTCCAGTTTTATCGCCGGGTGTCGGCCTACATTAGTACCATCAGCGCCAACGAGTGCGTGGTCCTCGGGGGGGACTTCAAGTGCAACCTGGAGGCCGCGGACAGGGTGGGGCAAGAACCCTACCTGCTCTTTGTCGGCAACTCTGAGGGAGCTGACCTCTCAGCTCTCTCTCTCGTCGACATCTGGTGATGGCAACATTTGGACACTTCGGCCTTCGCCTGCATCAGAGTCAGGGTGGGGCGGGTGTCTCAGTCCCGGATCGACAGGTTCTACGTGTCGCGGAACCACGCTCATTGCGTTCGCTCCTCCGATATAAGGCTGGCGCTGTTCACGGACCACAACCTGGTGGCCGTGACAGTAACCCTGACACCAGCTCGGCACACCACTGCCTACTGGCACTTCAATAACAGCCTGTTGGAGGACAAGCTCTTTGTGCTGTCTTTCCGGGACTCCTGGATGGTCTGGCATGGCAGGCAATCTTGCTTCCCCACATGGAGTCAGTGGTGGGACGTGGGGAAGGCGCAGATCAGGATCATCTGTCAGGATTACACAAGGGGCACGAGCAGGTGGAGGGACTCGGATCGAGCGGCTGTAAAGGGAGCTGCTAGATCTGGAGAGTCGCGTGGCTCGCAGGGACCAACTGAGCAGAGCACGTACGAAGAGAAGAAGAGCACCTTGTGACACCATCCCATAAAGATAATCACTGAAAACTATAAAGTAATTATTGGAAGACCACTTGCATTGATGTCTGTAGCCCAGAGCTAATTCTATGTTTCTTTTTATGCCTGTTGATTTATGGTGCACAGTATGTGTGTGCGGTAATACCTAATGTCCGCCACCAGGAGGCGAAGTGTGTTTTAACAACCTATATTGAGCGTGAAAAGAAACTTATCACTTATCTTTGGATAAAATTCACTAGATGTGATCGAAAAATGACAAACTGTTTTAGAGCAGGTGCAGTGACTTTTTATTGTGCTGATTAACAATTTACATTACGAAGATGCTGCAAAATGATCTATCGATCTTGGGCAGATGTGACTCCCAGTTTGTGGCCTGTCATTGACAGAGTGTGTCTGGTTGTACCGTCTCATCAGGTTTGAAATTGCTGGCTGTGAGCACCCAAGACGACGAGCCACGGTACACTGCTCTAGTCCAGCCTCCAACATGCTGATTGCACGAAGGCGCTGCTCTCTTGACAGACGTGGCATATTGTTTTTTTTCTGCGATTTTCTTTATTGCTTTTATTCAAGCTTGCAATTCAACAGCTGCAATCACTCCATATCCAGTGTCCAATCAACTGTCTCACTAATTAGGTGATTAAGTGCATATGCTTCCGTCATAGTCACTCAAGTGTATCATGGTCAAGGATGAATGATCGAGTGATTAAAAAGTAACCAAAAACATTTCGTCAATGTCCATCATTTATCTACCTTATTTTTTTCGAAAATAAATGTGTTATAATAGTGATAAGTTTCTTTTGATGCTCGGTATATATCAACCCTGCGGTTTTGCTGCAGGGAGGGGATTGGAAAAGAGAGAGACAGAAAGAGTGTTGCATCATGGGCCCTTGAGGAGGAGAAGGATCACTGCCTTCTCTGTGTTTTTTAGAGAGGGATATTTGAAAAGTTATATCTATTGACAAATTGTTACGTTGGTTTGTCAGCAAAAACATAGCTGCATATTACGTCCTGCTCCTGCAAATAAATCGGCCATTGGGATAAGCTTTTTTGATGTCTATTTTTTAAAATTTTTTGTTTTACCATTGTGCATTTCTGCAATTGGCTGGATGGTTTTTCGGGATTTTCACCTTATGCCTCTCTACAGTGGATACATTGTTTTCTTCAGCTCTGTTCGTGGATCAATTTGGTCGGGACTGGGACCAAAGATCACTGTGGGAACGAAAATCTTACTTTATGCAAATTCTTGCTCGACTGTTCGCGGGACTGAGATATTGGGTGCTTTTCTCTGATAAGGGATATTGTCTGCATTGAACTCTGCTTAAATCCTAATTTAAATGTGTTTTGATTTTGTGGTTTCAATCGTGATTGTGATTGTTATGGTGTGTGAAGGAGTAGTGGGGGTTGTACCAAATATATTGTCGGTTTCTTCAAAAATTCTGAACTTGTTTTTTGTTGTTGTTTTTTGTTGTTTCTCTTGTTAACCGTTTTGAACTTGCAAAAAACACAGGGAAGATTGTAACAACCTTGCAGGACCTGCAGCTCCAGCGGTCCCGGGGGCGTCTGTGCGCTCGGGGGTCCAGTATCTTCGGAAGATGGACCACAGCACACACCACTTCTACGCGTTGGTGAAAACGAAAAGGGAGACCGAAAGAACATCTCCTACCTTTTGGCAGAAGATGGCTCCCTTCTGACAGATCTGGAGAGCTTAAACGAGAGGGCCAGGGCTTTCTACTCTGCTCTCTTCTCTCTGGATCCCGTTGACTCTGATGCGTACAGGGTTCTTTGGGATGGGCTTCCCACAGTCGGCGAGGGCGTCAGGGATGAGTTTGAGGGCCAACTGACCCTGGACGAGCTCTCCAACGCCCTCCGGCTGATGCCGTATAACAAATCTGCAGGCATCGATGGGCTGACTGTGGAGTTCTATAAGAAGTTCTGGGACTTGCTGGGGCCTGCCTTTGTGCAGGTCCTGGTGGAAGCCTACGAGGCCGGAGAGATGCCCCTTTCAATGAGAAGGGCAGTGATTACACTGCTTCCCAAGGAAGGGGATCTGCCCTGCCTCAAGAACTGGCGCCCGGTCTCAATACAGTGCACGGACTATAAAATCGTGGCCAAGGCCGCCTCCCTGAGGCTCAAGTCCATGCTGGCAGACATGATCCACCCCAACTAGTCCTACACTGTCCCGAACCGGACGATATTTGACAACATCTTCCTGGTTTGGAACCTGCTGCACTACTGCAGGAGGACTGGTCGGTTGGTTGCCTTCCTGTCTCTGGATCAAGAGAAGGCGTTCAACTGGGTGGATCATGGGTAGCTCTTTGGAACCCTGCAAGAATTCAGATTTAGGCCGAAGTTCTTTGGCCTCTTCCTCTGCCGAGTGCCTTCTAAAGGTGAATTTGTCCCTGATGGCACCCCTCCCGTTCAGGAGAGGAGTACGTCAAGGATGCCATATGCCCGGTCAGTTATACGCACTGTGCATTGAACCATTCCTCTGGCTCCTGCAAAGGAGACTCATGGGGATGGAGCTCGGTGGACCGGACATGAGGGTAGTCCTTTCGACTTATGCCGACGAAGTGCTCCTAGTGGCCTCCGATCCAGTTGATATGGAGAGGAAGCGGAGCTGCCAGTGTTTACGCTGCCACATCCTATGCCAGGATCAACTCAAACAACTGCTCCTGGTTACTAGTAGCTCCCTGGTGGGTGGACTCCCTTCCTGTCACTTTCCAGCAATTCCAGTGGAGCACAGACAGCTTCAAGTACTTAGGAGTCCAACTGAGCCCCGCGGAGACCTCGGTCGCAGTCAACTGGGTGGAGTTGGAAGACAAGGTTGCTGCGAGACTGAGGTCATGGTCAGATCTGCTGAAACTGCTTTCCTTCAGGGGCAGAGCTCTGGTGATCAACCAGCTGCTGGCGGCGATGCTGTGGCATCGACTCACCACTCTGAGCCCGCCCCCTGAGTTTGTAGCCAGGGTCCAGAGAAAGCTGACAGACTTCTTCTGAGCCGGAAAGCATTTGGTCTCTGTCGGGGTTCTGTGCCTCCATCAGGAGTCAGGTGCACACCTTCCACCTACAGACCCAGCAGAGATACCTGTATGCAGATCCGGCCCCACAATGGTGCACGCTGGCCTCTCTCCTCCTGCGCCAGCTGCACAACATGGGATGCGACCGGCAGCTGTTCTGGCTCAGCCTCCCGGGGATCCATCTCCCCAAGCTGCCGGTCTTCTACCAGGACCTGCTCAAGACCTGGAGCATGTTGTCTGTGAGCCAAGGGATTCCTCTTGGAGTCCCTGCTGCACAACCCCCACCTCCATGTGCAGGTGTTGGAGTCCCCCTCGGTGTGGAGGCAGATGATCTCGGCAGGTGTGACCAGAGTCTGGGATCCAGGAATGCAAAGCAGCTTTGCACCCAGACTCTGTCAGGTATCTCGAGGGGGTTCTTAGGACCAGAGAGCCAACCTCCCCCCTGGTCCTGCTGATCGAAACAAAGGCAAAGCCTCCCCTCAAGAATAAACTGAGCAGGATCTCAGACTTCTCCTCGACCCCCTTCCCCTCTGCATCGAGGAGAACCCTGTACGCGATGATGCTCCACACTCTCCATTTCCTCGCCCTCGTCTCATGTTTGGCAGGAGCTCCTTCCAACCCCCGGAGGGTGAGAGTCCCCAGTGAGAGGTCCTAGGATGTAGAGTCCTCCACGGAGCCGTCACGACAGGAGAGTTCCTGCGTCACTTTACCGACGCGGATGCTGCATGCCCTTTCTGCAGTCAGTCCGAGTCGGTAGTTCATATTTATTTTTTATGCACCAGACTTTTGAAGAATCTCCTGCTGCAGTTCTGGCTACATTTTTCTCCCACCCTCCATTTTTGGGCACCGTGTTCGTGGCTCCACCAAAGCGAGAGACCACCTGGTGAATCTGCTCCTGACTCTTGCTAAACAGGCCATTTACAAGACCAGGAAGCGCAAGATCACCGTGGAGGGTCTCTTTGGAGCCATGTTCAGGGCCCTAGTCCGGTCCCGGGTTAATTTGGAGCACGTCCATGCAGAGTCTGCTGACGACATGATGGCCTTTGTCGACCAGTGAGCTCTTAATGGCATGCTCTGTACCCCACCCCTTCTCTATTTAATGTAGTCTTTGTTAGCACCCCCTTTTTTCATTGGTTGTCACATCAGCCACACCACCTTGAGTAAGCCTGATCTTGTCTGATCTCAGAAGCTAAACAAGGTTGGGCTTGGTTAGTACTTGGATGGGAGACCAACTGGAACACCAGGTGCTGTTTGACAGCTGATGTATTGCCCCTATTGGTCATTAAATAGGACTACTTCTGATAATAATCATGCACAATTATAAACATCCAGTGGTTGAATATGGAGCAGAAATGTTAAACAACGTCTTGACTACAAGTCTTTTTCAAAGTTGTAAATACACATGAAAAGGGAGCTAACCAATGTTTTAAAATCCATTTTCTTACATTTTCTTTGGCTAGCTCACACAGAATGTCCTAAAAGCAAGAGTCAGTAACATCTACTAATCTGTTTGAATCAAGGCTCCTTTTGTTTTGCTGTCCATACATTACTGTGCACTAGATGGTGCTAGAGCTTTCTAAAACAAAGACAATTTGGCTGATCTAGCCTGTGTTACACCTGTCAATGACAAGCAGCTAGAACTGAGCAGCAGCTCCTGAACTCCTAGGCAAAGCAACGCAACACAGACCTATATATGAATGCAAATATCATAAAAAATTAAGGTACATTAAAAAGCCTTAACAAATATATACACAGGCTCACTTTAAGGTTACTTTAACACAGACTATACAACAATCTCAGAATGATTACAAACATAAAAAGGGAACAGTAAGTAAAATTATGAAAATGTAGTTTCTATCAAACATAGATTTACAGCTTTAGTAATGACGACTTTGGAGGATACTAACAGAGCAATGATATGAATAATACCTGTAAGTGTAGTGGTGTAGCTATACGAAGCCTTTACTTCACCCTCCTCAGTTAGGTTGCATCTCCATCTCCTGTCATGGTCTGATTTCTGCAGCTCCAGGGACAGAGTGGAATGTGTTCTGTAGGGAGTGATGTTGAACCTGTCTCCCTGCAGGGCTGTGCCTTCATCATCCACCCAGGTCAGTTTAACATTGTCCAGAGCTGGACTGCAGTCTGCAATACCACCATTACACAACAGGGTGCACTGTAGAGCTAAAGCAGTGCTTCTCTTTAAGTCTCTACCTGGGTCAGCTGTAACTGAAAGGGAAAACCAATGAGAAATTGTATTAAAGACCACCGGTATAAAAATATATATATATATATATGTGCCATGTTAACACATCTGTATAGAAACACATCTGTGCTTTCATACAGCGCCTTCATCTGAAATAATGTCTGTTTCGATTTAGCTGCTAGAACTTCACTTGCACTTCACCTACCAATGAGTTCTTCAAAACATCCAAGAAAGTTAGGAAACACGACACAATAATTCCTGTCAACCCAATAACACATGCATAACCCAGAGGTCGATGGCTCGAAACCATCCTCTGCTAGCTTGTTTTTCTAGGAGGCTGTGTGGTCCAGTGGTTAAAGAAAAGGGCTTGTAACCAGGAGGTCCCCGGTTCAAATCCCACCTCAGCCGCTGACGCATTGTGTGACCCTGAGCAAGTCACTTCACCTCCTTGTGCTCCGTCTTTCTGGTGAGACGTAATTGTAAGTGACTCTGCAGCTGATGCATAGTTCACACACCCTAGTCTCTGTAAGTCACCTTGGATAAAGGCATCTGCTAAATAAACACTCTTCAACAGCATGGCTGATTAGAAATTGCCAGTCCCAACATACAGATTGAATGTTTCTGGTTGCCATGAGCCCTTATCAAAGTTTCATTGTGATTTATTCCACTTTGTTATGCTGTTACAGGAAACTTGACCATGCTCTCACTGTGATTAATGACACTTTGCTGTGCTTTTACTATGTTGTAGAACTATGATTAGTAAAATGAGTATGAGTGTGTATGATACAGTAGCTATGGTAATAGAACTGGTTCTAATGCCACTAATAGTTACTTTAAACACTACACCACACTTACTGGTGAGCAGGTTCAGAACAACTGGAGTTCCTCCTGTATGATAGTTCCCATTTACATATTGTTGGCATTCATACTGGCCGGCATCCTCTGTGTGCAGGTGGTGTATCCGCAGAGACGAGTCAGGCAGCACCTCCAGTCTTGCAGCTCTCTCTGGCTGTTTGACTGTAATCTTCCCACCCGAGGCCAGCTCAGAAGCAGTTTCAGATCTTTGACTAAAGGTCCAATAAATGAAAGAGTTTTCATATTTCTGGAATCCCGCACAAGGCAGGGTAACAGTCTCTCCCAGAGACGAGTACCGGTCAAAACCTGGAAATATAATAACAACAATAACAACAATAATAGTATCATTACTACTGATAATAGTGATAGCAATAATAATAATAATAATAATAATAATAATAATGTTTGCACTTGTACCATGCTTTCCTCATGGTTATACTATGCATTAACCATAGTTTAGCCTGGTTTGCCATTTTTATTAATGTGCTTCACCATAGCTCTCTGTGATTTACAATGCTTACCTATGCTTTCACTTTGCTATGCTATTACTATGGGAGACTTTTATAAGGGTTACCCTCTTACCACCACTGCCTTCTCCATAACTGTAAAACAGTCAAATGTAATATATATATTATTGGCACCCTTGATAAAGATGAGCAAAAAAGACTGTATGAAATAAATAATACCAGTACTGAGCTATATTGTAATTTTCCAACATGTGGAATATATTTGACTTCATTAATGATTCAATGGAATCAATCAAAATTACACATTTTTCAAATTATAAATTTATTTCCAAAAAAATGAAGTGTCACAATTATTGGCTCCCTTGTTTTCAGTACTTTGTGCACCCTCCCCTTGCAAGAATAACGGCACTGAGTCATTTTCTATAATGTTTAATGAGATTGGAGAACACATTGGGAGGGATCTTAGACCATTCCTCCATACAGAATCTTTCCAGATCCTTGATATCCTTCAGTCTGTGCTTATGGACTGCCCTCTTCAATTGAAAGCACAGGTTTTCAATGGGGTTCAAGTCTGGAGACTGAGGTTTTTGGCTAAAATGTCCTGGTACTGGGTAGAGTTCATGATGCCGGTGACCTTAACAAGGGCCTGTGACAGGCTGACCGGGGTAAGGAGACTCAGAGTCAGGATGTGCAGGAAAAATAAAAAGACTTTTAATTAAACAAAATACACAAAACAAAAAGCACTATGGCCAACCAAAAAGACAAACACAAAAAACAGGCTTTTAACTCGAACTATCCTAAAAGAACCACTCACTCTCACAAACACTCACCAAATAACATACCCAACCACTCCCTTATATACAGGTGCCTGTGCTAATTGGGCAATTCGCACCTCATTAGCCCAGGCACATTCCACACATTCCTCACACAAACTCACTCACTGAACCACACCCCAAACTCACTCATATCCACTCTAAACAATACAAAAACACAAAACCACCACAAAATAGGCTGCTCCCCATCACAGGGCCCCAGGACTAGTGGAAGCAAAACAGCCCCATAACATCAAAGATCCACCAACATATTTTACAGTAGGTATGAGGTTCTTTTCTGCACACGCATGCTTCTTTCAACGCCAAACTCATCTGACCATAGCACCCGTTTCCAATCGAAGTGGCAATGCCTTTTAGCTTACGTTTGTTGGTTGCTCTCAATAAAGGCTTTTTTTTCTGGCAACCCTTCCAAATAGCCTATTGGCATGGCGGTGGTGTCTAATTGTAGATTTGGAGACCTGGTGACCCCAAGATGCAACCAAGTTCTGTAATTCTCCAACTGTGGCCCTTGGATTTCCCTTTGCCTCCCGGACCATCTGCCTCACTGTGCATGGGGGCAAGATACACTTGCGTCCTCTACCAGGCAAGTTTACCACTGTTCCAGTGGTTTTGAACTTCTTAATTATTGCCCTAATAGTGGTAAGTGGTATATTTAGTTTTTTAGCTATTGTTTTGTACCCATTGTCTGATTTATGAAGGTCAAAAACCATTTGTCTCTTTTCATTTGTGAGTTCTTTGCCTTTTCCCATGGTGATGGATGACAAATGGATTTCATATGCGTGTTACCTCATTTTTATACCCCAGTGAAACAGGAAGCCATGGAAGGCCACATTACAGTTCCTTAAGACTGAGATGAACTTAAAGAAGTAGAATGTTAATGCAGATTTAATTTTGTTTGATTTTATTTATAAGAATCTTTAGGGGTGCCAATAATTCTGACACCTATCTTTTTGAGAAACAATTTTATTACTTGTTAATAAAAAGCTTTTTCTCTAAGCATTTGTATTAGAATAAAGGAATATGGTTTTCCAATATATTTGAGCATAAAATATAGCCCATTACCTGTGTTGTTTATTTTATACAACCTTTTTTGCTCATCTTTATCAAAGGTGCCAATAATTTTGGAGGTGACTACATATATATATATATACTATTAAAAATACATTTATTTACATACATTGATAAAGACTTCCCAGCAAAACTTTTATCAAATAACCTTGTACTTCTATATGCCACTGCTTTGTATAACTATGAGCACGATCCTCTCATTCACATGCATGGATCCTATTCACATACACACCTTTAACTCACGAGTTATTTAAGGTGCAACAAAGTTCTGAATTCATCTCTGGGCCTCTTCTCGGTGTTACAAGAAGAAGACCAGCACTCACTTCACATCTTTTAAAAAAACATAACTTTGTTTATATCTTCATGTGAAATTACTTTTTAAACGGTGGACACTCAAGCACGGACACATTGCGGTAGATGCCTTCTTCTGTGTGTATTTAAACAAGCTACATTACATTTTTATACAATGAATTAGTGATTATTACAATTAGTTAATGCATTTGTTCTTAAAAGGAAAGAGTTAACATTACAATAAAACAATACACACAAGTTGTTTTCAATTAATTATTTTACAATTAATTCTTCTGCAACAGTCCTAATACAAAAATGCAACCAATGAAAGTTCCTCATTTAAACCTCCTGGAGATACAGTTTGAAGCGTATGTCTCCGTTTCACTTCATTGTGTAAAAGTATTCTATCACGATTACCACCCTCCTTGGATTCTTAACCATTTCAATACCTAAGAACTCTCTTCTCCGGGGAGCAGGTGTCCCTGTTTGATCAGGACCGCCCCCTTTTCCTCTTTCCCATCCTGACATGTTCACCCAAAACTTTAAAGAAGTCCCGGTTTGAACAGCGTCAGGTCAATCCATTTTTAAGGAATTTAAGAACATAAGAAACATGAGAAAGTTTACAAACGAGAGGAGGCCATTCGGCCCATCTTGCTTGTTTGGTTGTTAGTAGCTTATTGATCCCAGAATCTCATCAAGCAGCTTCTTGAAGGATCCCAGGGTGTCAGCTTCAGACATTACTGGGGAGTTGGTTCCAGACCCTCACAATTCTCTGTGTAAAAAAGTGCCTCCTATTTTCTGTTCTGAATGCCTCTTTATCTAATCTCCATTTGTGACCCCTGGTCCTTGTTTCTTTTTTTCAGGTCGAAAAAGTCGGTCGACATTGTCTATACTTTTTAGGATTTTGAATGCTTGAATCAGATCACCTCGTAGTCTTCTTTGTTCAAGACTGAATAGATTCAATTTTTTTAGCCTGTCTGCATACAACATACCTTCTAAACCCGGGATAATTCTGGTCGCTCTTCTTTGCAAGCTTTATTGTTGCTGAGAACCTAACAGCACAACTTCGGAGTTCTTATCTGAGTTCAAGTGCAAGAAATCTGAGACATCCAACTACTGACATTGCAATCATCAATCATATTAAAATATGGTTCCATACTTAATACTAAATTAAAAGCATGCTAAACTGAGAGAAATTATGGGTAAAAATCAAAATACATTTGGTTTTAATATATAGTTAACCTCGGTCACAAATAGGGAAGGTACAGTGATTGTGCAACAGTTGGAGGTTTCTGTTTTCTGTTAATGTGAAAACACTAATAGTGATAAAAGCACTATTTTCAAATAAGAATTCTTAAAAAAAACAGTATAGTTTTAAAACATTTTTTAATGTATGTGTCCCGGTTCTGAGTTGGTTTCCCCTGACCTCTTCCCAGTTGATGTCTCTGCTTTAACGTGTACGTTTAATTTGAACAGACCGCTCCTGGTAAAAGATGAACTTCTATATTAATATTTAAAAAGAATAATAATTACTTACCGCACCTGGCTCTCCAGTCGAGTAACAAGAAACACAGACATGAAGCTCGCAAATTCTTCATCGTTATTTTCAAATTAAATGTGCAGCTTATCTGGTTAAAATACAAATCTGCACTGAGGAAAATGCAGAAGTGACTGTCGTGTTTCAAGTTTCCTGTGATTTCACAGGAGAAAAAATGACCAAGCTGAAACCACGACCACAATGACCAAGGAGGATGGATATGACATTTTATTCTTAGATTTACAATTCTGGTATTGCTCTTGTTAACTGGCTCACTGGGGGTGGATTAACCTAGAATGATTCGCTCAACACAACAATTAGTCAGTTTAATACTAATACTTTATTAAACTTTAAGATCAGGATACAATATGAAAAAGGCCAATTTTGAAGACCGCAGTCTTCATTTCTTCCTCGGGTATAACAAAGATCTCTAAACAACCCTGAAGAATGATGGTGGCATCATTCTTCAACAATTCTTTCTTTCTGTAACTGTTTTCCAGTATAGGGTGCTATTCTCTAGTACGTTGTATTGGTCCTCCTAATAACATGCTCACTATTCATGCATTTGACACACACACCCAGCTAATGAGATATATTACTACAGGAGATTGCAAGACACAGGAAGAGTACAAGATACCGACAACCTCCATATATCATACCCAAATAAACAAACAAAGTCTTCTAACACGCTTGTGGCTCCTCTCATAATCTTGAGAAAGGCTCATCTTGTATAGAGTCTATGAGGTCCATGTGTTCCTCTAATCATGTAGAGACTGACTCCTCTTGTACACAGTCTATGAGCTCCATGTGTTTCTCTAATCATGTAGAGACTGACTCCTTGTGTATAGAGTTTATGAGCTCCATGTGTTCCTCTAATCATGTAGAGACTGACTCCTTGTGTATAGAGTTTATGAACGCCATGCCTCTAATCTAATCATGTAGAGAGAGCCTCTTCTTGTATAGAGTCTATGCCCTTATACAAGTTTACCACAATATGTTTGCACAGTATTTTTGCAGTTTCCCATGCTTTTCCCAGAGTTATACTATGCATTTACCATAGTTTAACTGGTTTGCTATGTTTATTAATATGCTTTACCATACCTGGCTTTTCTTACAATGTACAGTGCCTTGCGAAAGTATTCGGCCCCCTTGAACTTTGCGACCTTTTGCCACATTTCAGGCTTCAAACATAAAGATATGAAACTGTAATTTTTTGTGAAGAATCAACAACAAGTGGGACACAATCATGAAGTGGAACGAAATTTATTGGATATTTCAAACTTTTTTAACAAATAAAAACTGAAAAATTGGGCGTGCAAAATTATTCAGCCCCTTTACTTTCAGTGCAGCAAACTCTCTCCAGAAGTTCAGTGAGGATCTCTGAATGATCCAATGTTGACCTAAATGACTAATGATGATAAATAGAATCCACCTGTGTGTAATCAAGTCTCCGTTATAAATGCACCTGCACTGTGATAGTCTCAGAGGTCCGTTTAAAGCGCAGAGAGCATCATGAAGAACAAGGAACACACCAGGCAGGTCCGAGATACTGTTGTGGAGAAGTTTAAAGCCGGATTTGGATACAAAAAGATTTCCCAAGCTTTAAACATCCCAAGGAGCACTGTGCAAGTGATAATATTGAAATGGAAGGAGTATCAGACCACTGCAAATCTACCAAGACCTGGCCGTCCCTCTAAACTTTCAGCTCATACAAGGAGAAGACTGATCAGAGATGCAGCCAAGAGGCCCATGATCACTCTGGATGAACTGCAGAGATCTACAGCTGAGGTGGGGAGACTCTGTCCATAGGACAACAATCAGTCGTATACTGCACAAATCTGGCCTTTATGGAAGAGTGGCAAGAAGAAAGCCATTTCTTAAAGATATCCATAAAAAGTGTCGTTTACAGTTTGCCACAAGCCACCTGGGAGACACACCAAACATATGGAAGAAGGTGCTCTGGTCAGATGAAGCCAAAATCGAACTTTTGGCAACAATGCAAAACGTTATGTTTGGCGTAAAAGCAACACAGCTCATCACCCTGAACACACCATCCCCACTGTCAAACATGGTGGTGGCAGCATCATGGTTTGGGCCTGCTTTTCTTCAGCAGGGACAGGGAAGATGGTTAAAATTGATGGGAAGATGGATGGAGCCAAATACAGGACCATTCTGGAAGAAAACCTGATGGAGTCTGCAAAAGACCTGAGACTGGGACGGAGATTTGTCTTCCAACAAGACAATGATCCAAAACATAAAGCAAAATCTACAATGGAATGGTTCACAAATAAACATATCCAGGTGTTAGAATGGCCAAGTCAAAGTCCAGACCTGAATCCAATCGAGAATCTGTGGAAAGAACTGAAAACTGCTGTTCACAAATGCTCTCCATCCAACCTCACTGAGCTCGAGCTGTTTTGCAAGGAGGAATGGGCAAAAATTTCAGTCTCTCGATGTGCAAAACTGATAGAGACATACCCCAGCGACTTACAGCTGTAATCGCAGCAAAAGGTGGCGCTACAAAGTATTAACTTAAGGGGCTGAATAATTTTGCACGCCCAATTTTTCAGTTTTTATTTGTTAAAAAGTTTGAAATATCCAATAAATTTCGTTCCACTTCATGATTGTGTCCCACTTGTTGTTGATTCTTCACAAAAAATTACAGTTTCATATCTTTATGTTTGAAGCCTGAAATGTGGCAAAAGGTCGCAAAGTTGAAGGGGGCCGAATACTTTCGCAAGGCACTGTATGCCTCTGCTTTACCATGTTTTCACTGTGCTTTATTACACTTTGCTGTGCTTTTACTATGGGGAAACTTTAATAAGGGTGAGCTCCATGTCCTCTAGTATTATAGAGACTGACTCCTGTTATATTGAGTCTATGAGTGCCATGTTTTTCTTTAATAATGTAGAGAGAGGCTCCTCTTATATAGAGTCTATGAGCTCCATGTCCTCTAGTATTATAGAGAGTGACTCCCAAGCCCGGATTAACCAATGTGCACTAGGTGCTCCAAGGGGCCCCAGTCACTGATAATGAAAAAAACACAATACGCATTCAAGCATCTTTCCATATGTCCCTCGGAGGCTGCCGCCGTAGTTTAGTTACGCGTGAAAATAAAACTGAAGGCACTTACACAGTATGTCAGTATTTTATTTTACAATGTCTGCTGGTCGAAAATACAAAACCGGTTCTGCCAAAAGAAAATGAATGAAAGAAAAGCAACAGCGGGGCAAGAGCTGCTCAGCAAAATGCCTAAACTGAGCAGATTTTTTAGTCAACCAGTAAAAGACACTGACCTGGGAACTGGCGAAACCTGAAGTTGTGTTGATGAAGTCCATGGCTCAGAACAAGCTGAAGCAGGGGGTCCCCTCCTAGAGACGTCTGAAACAGGAATAGGTGAGCCTGATGCTGATACACACGGTGTTCTTTTACAAAACTCGTCGTCAGATCCAGCGAAATGTCTGCCAGAACTACAACGTAGATTCAAAAACATCTGAACGGCAGTGCACACGGGGCAATCAGTCTTACAGTCGCTATGTGTCAAAAGATATTTTCAGTCGAAAGTTAATAAATGGAGAAACAGTTACACAAGAGTGCCGAGAGGTGCTAAAGCAAGTTGTGCAGGTAATTAAATTTCTTGCTGAAAGAGGGCTCTCGTTTTGTGGTGATGATGAAATAATTGGATCTGTTCATAAAAGAAATTTTTGGGAACTTTGGAGCTGATTTCCAAATTCGCAAGTCATATTGAGAAGTTTGGTAATGGAGGGCATGAGAATCCATCATATATTTCCTCCACTGAGTGCGACGGGTTTGTGCAGTTGATGGGCAAGATGTTTCAGTCAGTAATCCAGAAAGAAATCCACACTGCACAATATTACTCCCTATCAGTTGACAGCACCCCTGAGGTGTCTCCTATTGATCAGTTGGCATTCACTGTTTCATTTTGTTAATGAAAGCGGAAAGCCCTTTGAATGCTTTCTGAAATTTGTGCCCGTTTCCAGTCACAGTAGTGAAAGTCTTGCAGAAAGTGTGCTTTCTACTCTAAACGAGCTGGATATAATAATTTGGATTGCCGTCGTCTGACCTATGACAATGCTGGCAATATGTCAGGAAAATATTCTGGTCTTCAGGCACGTATTGAACAGATTAATTCTTTAGCAGATTATATGTCTTGTGCCGCGCATTCTCTGAATCTCGTCGGCAACCACAGTGTCCAGTGCTGCCTGCAAACTGTGATTTTTTTTGACTCTATGCCTTTTCTGCTGGCTCAACACACCGCTGGAAAATCCTTACAGAGGGACTTAAAGAAAATGAAAATAATCGTGTTCTGGTGCTAAAATCTCTTTCTTGCACTCATTGGTCCTGCCACACTGAATCCACAAAAGCCCTCTGTTACAATTCCAACAATATATGAGAAGCTCTGGATAAAGTCAGTGAAGACACCACTGAATATGATGCGACACCAACAGAAGCTCAGTTCCTACGAGCGGAAATGGACCTTCTTGAAACTGCATTCATGGCAGAGCTATGGAATCGTATCCTTCAGCGATTTTAGTCAATAAGCTCCACACTTCCAAAAGTCGAGATTGACCTTGGTTCCGCTGTGCAGCCCCTGGAGTCACTGGGTGGTTTTGTATCACACCTCAGGGATCAGTTTGATGAAATGGAAGCATGTGCAAAGTCCAAAGCAACTGTATCGCAGCTTACTACAGTGAGCCAATACGTAAACAGCAGGCAAGTGAAACTGATACACCGAATGCAGATCTGCGGGGTCCACAAAAATTCAGAGTAGAAACGTTTAACGTCATCATTGACAGGTTAAAAGTATGCCTGCAAAATCGCCTGGAGTCGTATAAAAGTCTATCTAATGATTTTGGCTTCCTGACGAACTTTGATAATGTTCCCCACACCAATATTTGTTCAGCAGCTGCAGCTTTGGTTTCAAAATATCCATCTGATCTTGAAGCAACTTTTCCAGACGAGTTTGAACAGTTTTCTTGCCTAACAAAAATGAAAGCAAATCTCCGATTAACCTCTTGAAGCAACTGAAGGCTCACCAGCTGGAATCAACTTTTCCAAACGTGGACATCGCTCTTCGTCTTTACCTCACTTTGCCAATTACAAATGCAGAAGCAGAATGATCATTCTCCAAAATGAAGAGGATTAAAAACTTTGACTGCTCAGCGATGGGAAAGCCAGATTGAACATGCTCACCTTAATGTCCATTGAGAGTGACTTGATGAGAAAGCTGGACTTCAGTGACATAATTGAAGACTTTGCAAGTCTCAGGTTTAAAAAAAACCTTTGTAGTCAGTATGTGAAGGTAAGAACATTTTCGCCTTGATTTACTTTGAACTTGTACTGATTCGTTGGGTACCCTTCTGCAGAGTAACAACATTCTAAGAAAATAGTCCTGAACATTTTTTGATTAAAAAACAAGGATAAAGCACATATAAAAGAGAAAAAGAATGTGCTTTTATTCACAAAATCGTTTTTGTTTTACTTTTCTGTTTAGCTTTAAAACCCCCTACTCTTACAAACGGTATACATGATTTTAAATTTGATTTACGGTTGGTGCTGAGATGTTCCAACGGGCATCTACTGCTCGTGATGCTAATGCTGGAAGCCGATTGGCTGACAGTACTGAATCGTTTTCTAATTTGAATTCGTTGTATAAAATTATATCATTAGTTTTCATTATCGCTATCATTATCATTAGTATTTATTCAGTTTCTGTCCTGGTCGAGGCAGGATGTAAGATATTTGATATTGTAAGAGGGTTCGAAAGAAATACAGACCAGGCGGGGATGAAATGCAAGCAAGCCACCTTACAAGAACATGGCAAGTTTATTTAAACAAAACAAATGGAAGGATCAATGCGCAGCTAACTCGTAACAAGACTGAACCTGTCTCCCCACAAACTCCATTCCTCCCTCACTCACTCTGATGTCACCGGTCAAAGTTCACTTTTCATTCTGCACCGCAGTTTCCCCCACTCAAGCAAATAACACTAACAATGTAAATTTAGACTAACCACGTAAATTAGTTTCAGTGGCACTTTCTATTCACATCAAATAAACTGTCCACTAACCGAACTAAATAATGAAAATAAATCTCACAATATATTGACTAGAAGCTGGCTGGCTGACTGGAAGATGGCTGACTGGAGGCTGGCTGGCTGACTGTTTACTTAAAGGGAACATCCACTGTGTTTGTGTGTGTGTGTGTGTGTGTGTGTGTGTGTGTTACATGTTCCTATATAACACACACTCAAAAACACGTGGATGTCCCCTTTAAGTAAACAGTCAGCCAGCTTCTCCAGTCAGCCAGCCAGCTCTCCAGTCAGCCACCTTCTCCAGGGTTAATATTGTGTAAAATGTAGTAAAAAAAATAATGGCTACTTTTGGGCTATTTTTAATCAGCTTTTGGCTATATTTCACAAATTTTGATTGAGCATTTGGCTACAAACGTCATACAGATCAGGCAACCCTGGCCACAGGGCCCCATTTATGGTAATGCAAAAGACCTCAGAATAGGTTAATCCTGATGACTCCTGTTATATAGTCTATGAGCTCCATGTCTTTCTTTAATAATATATAGATATACATAGAGACTCCTCTTATATAGAGTGTATGAGCTCCATGTCTTTCTTTAATAATATATAGATATATAGAGACTCCTCTTATATAGAGTCTATGAGCTCCATGTCCTCTTGTATTATAGAGAGTGACTCCTGTTATATAGTCTATGAGCTCCATGCCTCTCTTTAATAATATATAGATATATAGAGAGACTCCTGTTATATAGAGTCTATGAGCTCCATGCTTCTACTCTCATCCTGAAGAGAGCGGCTACTCTTGGGTCCAGTCTATTCAGCTCTCTGAATTCAGGATGGACCTCCTCCTCCCTGCTGGTACCTGTGATGTTTGAGGAGCTACACTTCTTTTCAAACCCTTACTTCCAGCACCCTGCTCTCCAATTCAATAGAGAGAAAGACAGGAATACAGCACACAGATTCCTTTTGAAATTGTACCTACAGGTTCCCAGACTGAGAGAATGAATCAAATAAAATCAGAAAAGAGTGATTGGGGTGTGGAAAGTGTACTGCTGGAAAATGGCCAAGATGAAACCACTGCCTGATTGAGCAAGCAAGCCGGACATGACTTATTTTTGCTTTGCTATTAAAAGTACTTCTCTTGTATTGGGTATGACGTTTCTATTCACTGCAATCAAGTGGTTGATTCTCCCCTCTCTCTCAATGCAGGAAACTCTCTCCTCTTACTGAGCCACTTCTCCTTCCTTTGCTAAAGCTTCCATACTGTAGCTGTGAACTGATCGTTTTTAAACCTGAAGACTGAAAATGGAAAAGCAGCTCTGTGATTTACTTGTGCCTGTCTCAGCGTTGAAAATAAGAATATAAAATAAAAAATGAGAATTAGGGCAATGTGGTCTCCACACAGCACAGCTATCACAATAGAAAAAGACTGTGTTACAGCAGACATTAATACAAGAGGCTAAACAACATATATAAACAACTTGATCGATCTATCTATCTATCTATCTACCTATCTATCTATAGGTTTAGAATATGGTATGGGGTGCTGTACAATGCCAGCTGATATCCACTCCATATTCTTATTATGGTCTTATTTTCAACTGATACAAACTATCTGATACAAAGACATTTCAGATGACTGAATTAAATCACTGTCTGTGTCTACTATGTATTCTGTGTGTGTGTGTATATATATATATATATATATATATAAACACACACACACACACTCACAGTCAGTATTCGGTCAATCGCCGATAAAAATAACCATTTCGCAATTTGAGCATTTACAAATGATCAGAGAACGTAATAAAAGGTTATTTTGGTGTTTGAGCAAATTATTTTGATCAAATTGCAAAATCGAAAAATACCAAACAAGCAAAGAACAAAGCTTCTTCTGTCTTTGAGTAAAATGATCTAATCAAATTGTGAAATGTGCTTTGAGCAAATGCGCATTTCCCAAACAGATTTTGAAGATGCTGCTCAATCTGCGAATAGCAATTAATTGCAGCATGTTAAAAAATAGTGATGAAGTGAAATACAAACTTTTAATACAATATATATCATTTATTTTTTTATCACATTATTTTTACATACAATTACCCATTGATACAGTTGGGTTTTACCCTAACCACTACTCCACACTGCTGCATATATATATATAATCAGTACATTATATTCATAAGATACACGTCATTGATTCATTATTTATGTATTTATTATTTATGCAGAAAGTTAACCCATTGAGACCATGGCCTCATTTACAAGGGTGTTGTGGTAAGAAATTTAGGGATAGTGGCCTCTACTCACCAAAGTGTTGGTTCTTATGAATGGATTAAGAACAGTTTAAGTGTGGATGTCGTTTTTCAGACAACCGAGTGATGTTATTTTATACCAAGCAGGGACTGTTTTCCATAATCTGAAATGCACTAAAATCACTTGTTTGTCTAATTTGCATGTCACTGATATGCAAGTTTATAACAATTGGGCTCAACACAGACCAGCGGACGGCGGGCAATCAGTCAGTGGATATCTTTCTAAACATGCCCGATGAGGAGGGGAAAACAAGACTGAGACTAGATACAGCCGCAATTTTCGAAATATTTCTTTTTTTGTCCTTTCTGTGTGTAAATCCAGTTGATAATCTGATTATTCAAATAAAAAATATTTTATTTTTTTCTGTTAATATCTTTCCAGCAAATTAATAAACAAAATAACTGGACATGCTTAAGCATCCCTGTGAGGGGAGCGTGTGTAAGGGCAAACCAACCACTCTCACCTCCACCTCAAATGTTAAATAATAAATAATATGAAACATGTTTGATGTAGAGAAAGAGATTACACCAAGATATGCACGACATACGATGTGATACATAGATAGATAGTAAATGCAAGTTGTATTTATTTATTTATCTTTCTCTGAATAGATCCATATATCAGCTATTTACATATACAATAAGATCAGAAATAACATCTACCGTGACTGGATGCAGAAAATAAAACATCTTAACAGCCTAAAACTTAAACACTTCAAAGAATAAAAACAAAATACAGCCAAACCTGCAGTAAAACAGTGAATCCTGAATATTTACATCAACATCATATAGCCTAAATGTAACCTTAATGAGAGCTCATTTAAAAATAAATAAATAAATCAGAATTTAGATTTAGAAACGTTACAAATCACTGGATTTGTTTTTGCAAGGCTTACTGCTTTAGAATTGCACTGAATGCCCTTACATACGCATACTTCTTCGTTTGACAAAAATGAAGCCATTATAGCCCCAGAATCAGCTTCTGCTGCTGTACAAAGAGAAAGTCTTTGGGTACTTCGTCCAAATTGGGAATGAACTATCGGACAATTTAAATTCAATTTGACTGTAAGAGAAAAGGCTGCTCCCCGGACGTGGACGAACAGGTTAGAACAAATGATTGTTGTGTTAGTTAGCTGGTTGCTTGCATGCTCATGATACGGATGTCCAGCGGATGTTCTGTGCTGGAGCTGTAGATGAGTCTGGGTTTACCCAGTGGAAGTGGGTTGTCGAGGATTTGTGGCATACTCTACAACCCGGTTTCTCAGAGATGTCGGATTCAATGGCCAAGAGTTGCGTCGCACAGTGAAGAACTTATCTGAAGCAGCAGAGAGCAGCAACTGGCTGTGGTTGAGACGGAAAGATTCTGGCTGGGGATCTCAAGCACAATAGAAAGAAAGAAACGCTGATGTGCGGGTAAGTAAGCTGGGCTGAGTTGAGTGGGGACGGAGGGGGTGATGCTGGGACGCCAGAATCACCGTCGAGCCCTCTTGAGGTGTCGTGGGCTGGTCGACGAAACACCGAGGATGGAAGGTGCCCACTTGAAGACCCCAGAGATGTACCCTACTTAGCTCAATCCAGACGGTTGTCATGCTGATGCGCTGGGGAGACCGCACCATGGTTGATCCCGAGCCAGCATCGCAGCCGTTGTGTGTGCTGATGCGCTAGGGAGGCAATAAGCTGATCCCTGGAGCCAGCATTACACTTCAGCCATCAACACCAGACAGAAGGATATCTACATCATCATATGGAAGGAAGCGCAAATGGATGGAGACACATCACGGATCACATTAGTTTACTGTGAAGCTACGTCTTAGTTGGTGCTTATCTTGGCGAGAGCCAAGTTCAACGCCTTTAACGTCTACTCTCATGTAATGGAAATCAATCAATAACCATTATTATGTTTCTATAAATTATGCACTTTAAAACACTTTTTTTTTTTTAATGTCCAATAGGCTTTAATTGACTTGGGGTTACGCTTCAAGTATGTTGTATACTTCTAAATAATCTAGCCATCCGAGAGACACTGATGAGACACTGAACTAATGACCCATTAATGCTATGCCTAATACTAGAATGCCTATGAGTTTTGGAGAGGGGCTTCAAGTGATTCAACAACGTTAGTCTGGAGCTTCAAATCATTCACGAGGTTCATTGAGGCTTCAAATCATACACGGGGTTCATTGCCTCAATGAGGCTTCAAATCGCTCACAGGAGCTCATTGAGGCTTCGGGTCAGTCATGATTCAGTGATTTACTACTTCAGGTGATTAAAATGACCACTGCTTCATGTGAAGCAAACAAATGACGTAACCCGCCTCGAACCATCTGAAGCAAACAGTGTTCGCATGAAGCAACACATCACGTGATCTGACTGAACCAGAATCAATACAATGCTTCGTTGAAATATAGCCTAGATTACTCCTGGAAGGAAGCATTTATTATTTTTTCAATTTGTTTATTTAAAAATATCAGCAAATATGATTCTTTTAGTTTTGCATTTTGGAAAATGTAATTATTTTTAAAATCTAAAACAAATTATCTACGCGCACTTCCACGGAGGAGCAGGGATTCGATCCTGTGATTGTAATTACACGACTTCCTAACTTGTTGCTCCACCGGAAACTGGCTAACAAATCAAATATCTTACTTGTTTTAACACTAATTTCCCAGGCTAATACATCTGAGGTCAGATATGCCTACCTTTCTAAAGCAACATTATCGTGTTTTCGTTTGTACAACAATTTTACATTTCAAATATGATGATGTATGCGTGACTGGCTTTTTGGGGTAATCACATGTGTGGTTGATATATAATCAGATAACAGAAATTATAAAATGTAACTTCATTTTGTAAGTCACAAATGACACTGACAGAGCCTGTAAAAGCGTGCTTCACGCTGTCTTTCGTGTACATTAAGCTACTGATCATTATTTCTAAATGCCAAGTTCCAGGCAATAGCAGCCTGTGTGTAACTCGTATGTTCAAGTATGTTCAATGGCGGCTCTACCAATAGATGTCACTATGGAGCACGAAGCACTTCAGTGATTCGGCTCAGTGAATCTTTATGAAGCAAATGGTTCAGTGGTTCAAGAGGCTTCACTTTTCCCACCGCTACAGCTAAGCTGTTTCCCTGTAAAACAAACCAAACAAAATAAACAGTTTTCACAAACCTTTACTCTCGTGGTACACCTGCACACACACTCACAAGCAGGCTTTACACACAGCAGCCCTGGGCAGACTGACTGCACCGCTTATATACCCTGAACCTGGTCCTAATTTACAATTACTACCCAGGTGCAGGGAATAATTAACAATAAAACAATTAAACAATGACTCAATGTGCATTTGCACATGGTTTTCATGCAGGGAGGATATTACCCCCTCCCTACTATCTTACAATATATATCCCCACTCTCACCGGACACTCAAATAAAAACTCAAGCCCTTTGTCCAACAGATCACCTTGACTGAGTAGCTGGACAACTTGTTGATATTCTCAAAAGAACAGACCCCTTAATTAAAACAGGACAGTAACAACAGAACCAGGCCTATTTAATTTCCTCTTATCATGAGATTTTTTAATATGAATTCTACAGGGTAGACAATAAATAGTTAAGTTTTTAAAGTTGTTTAGTTATTATTATTAGTAGTAGTAGTAGTAGTCTATTTAAGGGCCTAGTGGCGGACTACACCGACTGCCCAGTGGCAGCGGTGCACCGGTCGCCAAAGGTGGCAGGAGAAAAATTCAATTCAGCACCCCTAAAAAGGGGTGCCAACAAGGACTAGGCCTTAATTAAATTAACGAAAAACCCGGTTCAAAAAGGACTGTAAATTAAATCAGTAAAACCAAGGGGAGGCGGTACAGAGCAAGCCCCTAGAGCCCACTGGTTGACAAAAGTGGCCATGTCGCCAGCGGACTCAGCGTGGCGTGCTCTAACTTAATCCATGACTGGGCAGGGCCTGAACATGGCCCCACAGTCAAAGAGACCCTCCCGATCACCTTACGCTTCCTGGTCTTGTAGATGGCGAGTCTAGCAAAAGCCAGGAGCAGATTCATGAGGAGGTCCCTCTTCCTAGTGGAGCCACGGACAGGGTGCCCGAAAATGAGGAGGGTGGGGAGAAATGCAGCCAGAACTGCAGCAAGAGGTTCTTCAATAGAAGGAAAAACGGCTGCAGCCTGGCGCAAAAATAAATGTGGCTTACCGACTGGACAGTCCGCAGAAAGGGCATCTGGCGTCCGAGTGCGGTAAAGGACGCAGGATCTCTCCTGGCCGGCGCTCCGTGCAGGACCATCCACCCCAAGTCCCCAGCTCCCTGAGGACCAGCGGGGAGTACAGGGCCTCCCACTGGGGACTCTCGCCTCCGAGTCGGAGGGGCTAGTAGTAGTCCTACTTAAAGCCTAGTGGCCGGACTACACCGACTGCCCAGTGGAGAAAAAATTCAATTTCGCACCACTAAAATAGGGGTGCCAACAAGGACTAGGCCTTAATTAATAAAATGAAAACCCAGTCAAAAAGGACTGTAAATTAAATACTTAGAACAAAAGGGGAGGTGGTACAGAGCACGCCCCCTAGAGCCCTCTGGTCGACAAATGATGGCATGTCGCCAGCGGACTCCGCGTGGGCGTGCTCTAACTGAATCCGGGATCGGGCAAGGGCCCTGAACATGGCCCCACAGTCAAAGAGACCCTCCCCGATCATCTTACGCTTCCTGGTCTTGTAAATGGCGAGTTTACCAAGAGCCAGGAGCAGATTCATGAGGAGGTCCCTCTTCCTGGAGGAGCCACGAACAGGGTGCCCGAAAATGAGGAGGGTAGGTGAAAAGTGCAGCCAGAACTGCAGCAGGAGGTTCTTCAAGAAGATGAAGAAAGGCTGCAGCCTGGCGCAAAGAAAATAAATGTGACTTACCGACTCGGACTGACCGCAGAAAGGGCATGCGGCGTCCGAGTCGGTAAAGTGACGCAGGATCTCTCCTGACGCGAGCGCTCCGTGCAGGACCCTCCACCCCAAGTCCCCGGCTCCCCTGGAGACCAGCGGGGAGTACAGGGCCTCCCACTGGGGACTCTCGCCCTCCGGTGGTCGGAGGGTCTCCCATAGCGGTGTCTCGGCGGGAGGCGAGGCGAGGAAGTGGAGAGTGTGGGCGTCATCGCGTACAGGGTCCTCCTCGGCGCGGATCGGAGGGGTCGAGGAGAACTGCGAGATCCTGCTCAGGTTGTTCTCGAGGGAGGCCGAGGGGGCTCGGGCCTTGGGTTCTATCAGCAGGACCGGAGAGCTGGGGGTAGGGGGTGGAAGATGGCTCCCGGTCCTGAGAACTCCCTCGAGATACCTGACAGAGTCTGGGTGCAACGCTGCTTTGCACTCCCGGATCGCTCGGCCGGCCGTCCTGAGCGGTCGCCCGAGCCGCCCTGGCGACGAGCGACTTCGGGCGTCAGCCACTCCGACCGCTTCGCGATCCAGGAGATCCCAGACTCTGGTCACCTTGGCCGAGATCAGCGCGCCGCACCGAGGGGACTCCAGCGCCTGCGCACCCAGGTGGGGGTTGTGCAGCAGGGGCTCCAGCAGGAGTCCTTCAGCCCTCGGTCGGAACGGCGTCTCGGCCGACAGAAAACATGCTCGGGTCCTGAGCAGGTCCTGGTAGAAGACCGGCAGCTCGGGAGGCGGATTCCCGGAGGTCGATCCAGAAGAGCTGCGGTCGTAGCCCAGGTCGTGCAGCTGGCGCAAAGGAGGGGCGCCAGCGTGCACCACTGCGGGGCGGGTCTGCGTACAGGAATCTCTGCAGGGTCTGGAGGCGGAAGGTGTGCACCTGGCTCCTGATGCACACCAACCCCTGCCCTCCCTCGGCCAGAGGGAGGCTCAGAACCGCCGCAGAGACCCAGTGCTTTCCGGCCCAGAAGAAGTCCGTCAGCTTCCTCTGGACCCTGGCCACAAACTCAGGGGCGGGCTCAGGGCGGTGAGTCGATGCCAAAGCATCGGCGCCACCAGTTGGTTAATCACTAAAGCCCGTCCCTTGAAGGAAAGCAGTCTCAGCAGACCCGACCACGACCTCAGCCTAGCAGCCACTTTGTCCTCCAACTCCACCCAGTTGGCTGCGACCGAGGTCTCCAGCGGGGCTCAGGTGGACTCCCAGATATTTGAAACCGTCCGCTCCACTGGAACTGCTGGAGCGCGGCGGGAGGAATCCACCTGCCAGGGACCCACCAGTAACCCGGAGCATTTGTCCCAGTTGATCCTGGCAGAGGAAGCGGCAGAGTAGGCGCTCTGGCAGCTCCGCATCCTCTCCAGGTCAGCGGGTCGGAGGCCACCAGGAGCACGTCGTCGGCGTAGGCCGACAGGACCACCCTCGTGTCCGGCGCTGGCGCCAACCCGTGAGCCTCCAGCGAAGGAGGCAGAGGAAGGGCTCGATGCACAGCGCGTACAGTTGTCCGGACAGAGGGCAGCCCTGGCGTACTCCTCTCCTGTACGCGAGGCGCGGTCAGGGACCAATTAACCTTCACAAGGCACTCGGCAGAGGCGTGCAGCGTCTGGAACAGGCCGACAGGCGGCCCGAATCGAGCGCTTCGCCGGGTTCGAAGAGATACTCGTGATCCACCCGGTCGAGCGCCTTCTCCTGATCCAGGGAGAGGAAGGCGACCGACCGACCGGTCCTCCTGCAGTAGTGCAGGAGGTCCCGAACTCAGGGCGATGTTGTCAAAAATCGTCCGGTTCGGGACCGTGTAGAACTGGTCGGGGTGGATCACGTCTGCCAGCATGGACTTGAGCCTCAGGGAGGCGGCCTTGGCCACGATTTTATAGTCCGTGCACAGCAGCGAGACCGGGCGCCAGTTCTTTAGGCAGCGGAGATCCCCTTTCTTGGGCAGGGCGTGATGATCGCCCGCCTCATCGAAAGGGCATCTCCCGGTCTCGTAGGCTTCCGCCAGGACCGCGCAAAGGCGGGCCCCAGCAAGTCCCAAAACTTTTGAAGAACTCCACGGTCAGCCCGTCGATGCCCGGCGATTTGTTATAAGGCATCTGACTGAGGGCGTCGGAGAGCTTCGGCCAGGGTCAGCTGGCCCTCGAACTCGTCCCGGACGCCCTCGCCGACCGTGGGAAGCCCGTCCCACAGAACCCTGCAGCGTCGGAGTCGGCGGGATCCGGAGAGAAGAGGGCAGAGTAGAAGGCCCTGGCCCTCTCGTTCACGCTCTCGGATCCGTCAGAAGGGAGCCGTCGTCCGCCAGGAGGCAGGTGATGTTTTACGGTCCCCTTCTTTTTCTCTAGCAGCGTAGAAGAAGTGTGTGCGCGGTCCATCTCCTGAAGGAACTGGACCCGCGGCGCCGTAAGCCCCTGGGACCGCTGGAGCTGCAGGTCCCGCAGGGTGCACTTCTTCTCCTCGTGCACGCTCTGCTCGAGTTGGTCCCCGTGAGCCAGGCGGCTCTCCAGATCGAGCAGCTCCCTTTCCAGCCGCTCGATCCGCGAGTCCCTCCGCCTGCTCGCGCCCTCGTGTACTCCTGACAGAGGATCTTGATCTGCGCTTTCCCCGTCCCACCACTGGCGCCAAGTGGGGAAGCGAGATCGCCCGGCCGTGCCAGACCGTCCAGAAGTCCCGGAACGACTGCTCAAAGCGCTCGTCCTCCAACAGGCTGTTGTTGAAATGCCAGTAGGCAGCGGCGTGCCTAGCTGGCACCACGGCCACCGTCACGGCCACCAGGTTGTGGTCCGTGAACGGCGCCGGCCTGATGTCGGAGGAACGAACGCAGTGGCGTGGTTCCGCGACACGTAGAACCTGTCGATCCGGGACTGAGACACTCACCCCTCCCTCACCCGGGTGAAGGTGAAGGCAGAGGCGTCCGGGTGTTGCCACCGCCAGATGTTGACCAGAGAGAGCGGCGATCAGCTCTCTCAGGGCGGCCGGCGAGGCGGGTAGGGCTCGCGCCCCACCGGTCCGCGGCCTCGAGGTGCAGTTGAAATCCCCGAGGACCACGAGCTCGTCGGCGCCGGCGGTGTTCAGGTGGGCCGACATCCGGCGGAAAAACTGGACCCTCGCCCGGACCTGAGGGCGGGCGTACGCGTTCACCAGGTGAGCGGTGGCGTCCCGTCCCGGATCGGTGGTGTAACAGACGGCCCGGCACGGCGTTGACCACATCGAGTACCGTGGGAGCGAAGGACCGGAGAAGGCGTCGCCAACCCACAAGATGACTCGGTGAGGTGGCTGAACGACACTCTTCCCCCACTCCAGCAGCCAGTTGGCCTCGGCCTGCGGAGTGGAGTGGGTTTCCTGCAGGAAGCACACAGAGTAACCCCCTTTTTTCAGAAAGGAGATTACCTGGGCCCTGCGGAAATGGTCCTTGCAACCGTTTACGTTCACGGTCCCGATGCGATACATGATCCTCTGTCAGGTGCAGTTGGCGACACTCACGGGAGATCCTGAGATCTCCCGAAGTTCACCAACTGGTCATGAAGCTTTCGGGCACGAATGTGCACGCTCGTGCCCGAAGTCTTGCTGGCGTGGCTGGCCCTGAGGAAGGATCTCACAGAGTGTAAGATCCTCTGGAAATCCCCCCATTTGTCCAAGGCCAGCTGGACCTTGTCCCTGCGGTGGATGGTGGCCTCCAAGAAATCCAGGAGATCTGCCGCAGGGATGTCCGGAGAAGGGGCGGACAGACTCTCCGAGCCCACGCTGCAAGTGGACTCCGAGTCCTCCTCCCTCTTCTCCTGATCCCCACCGCCCCCCTCGCGGTGGAGAAGCACAACGCACTCACGTTGGTGGGTGAGCGCGTTGCGTCTGATCTTTATTTTCACCGACTCCCCCAGCGCCCCCAGGGGCGCGTGGGAGAAGATCGGCGGAGGGACCCTGGCAGGGACCGTCTGCACCCTGGACTTTCGGGGTGCAGGCGCCGCGCACTGCTCGAGCCAGATGGTCTGGTCCCGGTCTGCATCCCTCCTTTGAGGTCCGAGGCACGGTCTCAGGCCCGTCCTCTTTCCTCGAAGGAAGGGGATCCACCCTCTCGGGTCCTTCCCTCCCTCCCCTAGAAAAAGGGATACACCCTTTCGGGTCCTTCCCCTCCCTCCGCATCAGTCACCGGTTGTTCTTTCGGGGGCTCCTCCCGCGCCCCCTCGGTGACTGGAACCGGCCCCTCGACGCTGGGTCGGGGATCGGTCTCTTGGCCCCGTTGCACTTCGGGGAGGGGATCCACCTCGAGGGCACCACCTTCTGCCCTCTCCGGTTCTTCCCCTCCCCTCTGCGCTCCGGAGGCCATTCTAGGCGCGGGCTCCGCAGAGCCCACGTCTGCCTCAGGGGGTGTTTTCTCATCCCCCTCTGCGGCAGCACGAGGGCGGAACCCCCGTCGCCGCAAGAGAGGAAGCCTGAGGCAGTTCTTGTTCTGGGTGGGGGCTCTTCTCCCTCCGCCCTCGGCGGGTCGCCTGCATGGGCTCCGCATGTCCGAGCCCACGCCAGCCTCTGGGCCTGAGTCCGCCTCCTCCCCGGAGGCGGGAGCCAGAGGCAGCTCTTTTCTGGGAGGGAGAGTCTTCCTCCCGCCCTTCACCGGAGGTCGCCTGCATGGCCAGCTGGCCGCGCCTGCCTGAGCCAGAGGCAGCTCTTTTCTGGCAGGGGCTGTTCTTCCCCTTCCGCCCCTCGGCGGGTCGCCTGCATGGGCTCAGCGTCATCTGCGGAGCCCATGCCTGCCTCGGGAGCTTTTTCCGCCGCCCCTCCTCGGCAACACAGGTTTCCGGACCCGTGTCGCTGTCGGAGGAAGGCAGCGCCCGAGGCAGGTGTTCTTGCAGGGGCCCCTCCTGCGCCCCTCGGCGACCTCCTCTGCGCCGGCCCCTCGGTGGTAGAGTCGGGGCTGGTTTCGAGGTCTCTTTATTGACGGGGAGGATCTACCGAAGGGCTCCTCCCTCTGCCCTCTCGGGATCCTTCCTCCCTTTCTGCCCCTCGGTGGGGCCTCTTCCATGGGCTCTGCTTCTTTGCGGAGCCCTGGACCGCTCGGGGATGGATCCTTCACCCCTCTGTGGCATTACGAGGACCGGGGCCCTCGTTGCTGGTAGAGGGGACGCTGAGTGGCCGCTTTGGTTTTGGGGGCCTTCTTTCACCCCGGGGACCCTCACCATGAGGCGGGACATGTGCACTTGCGTGCACACGTGGGAAAACGCGCTTGCGCCTTCCTCTTCCCCTGATGCTGCCGGAGGAGGTCCCCTGCCCCATCACGGCGACGGGAGCTCGCTCCCGACAGCACCCTCGCCTCACCCTCAGTGGGAATGAGGTGCTTTGTTTTCTGGGCGGCTTTGCCACCCTGCCTCGCGGGGTGCCGTCGAGGGAGTCCCTTTATCAGGGACTCCCCTGACCCGCCGCCAGATGGTGCGGCAGCGGGCTTCGTCCCGTGCTCGGCTGCCCGGTGGACCTGGCCGCCTTCTTTCTTCGGCGGGCGACCACGGTCCACTCGGCGGCCTTCTCCCCGGCGCTTTTGGGAGGCGCGAGGGTCCGGCCGCCTCGGGGGCCTTCCCTCCCTTTCCCCCCCGGATGTTACTGGGAGGGGCGGGTGCTTTACCCCCTCTGCGGGCCTCTTTGAGGGCCCCGGGGGCGAGGTGGACTCGGAGGTGCGCGGTACTGGCGCGGGTGGCTTTGCGCCTTGCTGGAGCTTAGGGCACCTCCTCTTCTGGTGCCCCAGCTCCTTGCAGTGAAAGCACCGCACCTCCTCCGAGGAGAAAAAGACCACGTAGTTGGTCCCCTCGAAGGGGACCACGAAACTGCCCTCCACCGTTTCCCAACCCGCCAGGTGAATGGTCACCTGGCGGCGGAAGGACAGGATGTGGCGGAGGGCCTGGTCCTTGCAGCCCAGGGGGATCGGGTGGATGGCCGTTTTGATCTCCCCCAGGGCTTGCAGGTGGGGCGTGAGCAGGGCATCCTGTATGAAAGGTGGCACATTTGACAGGATGACCCTGCTGCCCAGCCCCGCGAGTGGCTCAATTGGGACGAACATCCCCCCCACGCTGAGACCCCTCTCGATCGCGGTGTTCGCGGCGGCCTCCGATTTCAGGAAAAACACAGCTTTCCCGTACATTTTGGAGGCCGCCACGATTGCAGATGGTCCCACCGCCTTCGCCATGGCCTTGACGAAGCCCTCGATCGAGAGGGAGTCTCGCAGGAGGCACCTGACCCCGTGCCTCCTGGTGATGTTTTGAATGGTTGGCAGCGTTGCTTGCGCCATTGCCATTGTTTGGGGCTGTGGTGTCTGCCCGCTCATTTTTATTTGTTTTATTTAGTTTTATTTTATGTTTTTGTTTTGTCTATTGTTGTTACACTATTTAATTAATAGACAAACAACAAACACACACACACACAATGACAGACACACCCCTGCACTGCAAACAGTTACCAGTGCAGGGGTACACAAAAGAACAAAACAACCAGCTACATTTATTCACAAAAACAAGTATTTATTTATTTATTTGTTTTTAATAAAGAAATAAAATTAAACACACACACACCCCTGCACTCCAATAGCACAGGAGCAGAAATAAAACAAAACCAAACAAACAGAAAAAGGGTTTGTTTTCCCAAACAAAATTATTTATTTATTTGTAAATTAAGAAAATAAAACAAAATAAATCACACACACACCCTGCACTCCAATAGAACAGGGGCACCTACAAAAAATAAAAACCAGAACAACCAAGATAAATGTTTTTTTTTTTTTTCCAACAAACAAACGTATTTATTTATTTATTTTAAATAAATAAACAAATACAAATTGAGACACCACTGCACTCCAATAGTGCAGGGGTAAAAGAAAATATCAAAATAATCAAAGTTTAAAACTAAAAATAGTTTTAAACTTAAAAGAAAATCAAAAATCAAACAAAGGGCAAACAAAGGAGCACACGGCCTGTGCTCCCTGCCTGCCCTTCCCCACTCTGCACAAGGCAGAGATGGGGATTTTAAAACAAAATGATTTTTAAATTAAAAACTAAAACAGTTTTATAAATGAAAATAAGATGAATAAAAGGACAAAAATAAAACCTTTAAGGTAAAATTAAAAATTAAATAAAAAGTGTGTTTAAAAAGAAGGAAAAATTAAATGAAAATAAGAATCTCTCCTGCACTTGCTTATGGAGGCAAGTGCAGGAGAGAAAAGGAAAAACTCAAAAGTGTTTTTTAATAAAAATAAAACACTAAACCAAAATGTTTTTTAACCAAAAGGTGCACGACTACTTTAGATAACTGAAATTATAAAAGGATGTAGAAAATAAAAAGTATAAATAACTGTTTTAAATGTTTTTAATGGGAAAACTGAGGAGCTCAGGGAAAGTGTGACCTCTCAGTAGTCGTAGTAGTCGTAGTAGTAATGATACTATTATTGTTCTGTTATTGTTGTTATTATATTTCCAGGTTTTGACCGGTACTCCTCTCTGGGAGAGACTGTTACCCTGCCTTGTGCGGGATTCCAGAAATATGAAAACTCTTTAATTAATTGGATCTTTAGTCAAAGATATGAAACAGCTTCTGAGCTGGCCTTGGATGGGAAGATTACAGTCAAACAGCCAGAGAGAGCTGCAAGACTGGAGGTGCTGCCTGACTCGTCTCTGCGGATACACCACCTGCACACAGAGGATACCGGCCAGTATGAATGCCAACAATATGTAAATAAGAACTATCATCCAGGAGGAACTCCTGTGGTTCTGACCCTGCTCACCAATAAGTGTGTTGTAGTGTTTAAAGTAACCATTAGTAGCATTAGAACCATTTCTATCACCGTAGTTACTGTATCATACACACTCATACTCACACTCAAGTTCTGCAACTGGTGAACAAAAGATAAATAAAAAAGATATCTTTAGTCTTGCTTTAAAAATGATACCAGGTTCTGAATTCCATATGCAGGGGCACCCTCAGAAAAGATTCCCATAGTAAAAGCACAGCAAAGTGTAATAAAACACAGTGAAAGCATGGTAAAGTATCCCATAGTAAAAGCATAGTAAAGTATAATCAAGCACCGTGAAAGCATAGGAAAGTATAGGTTGGCATTGTAAAGTCCAGAGGTCATTAATACAGTTTCTGGTTGGTTTTCCTTTCAGTTACAGCTGACCCAGGTAGAGACTTAAAGAGAGGCACTGCTTTAGCTCTACAGTGCATCCTGGTGTGTAATGGTGGTATTGCAGACTGCAGTCCAGCTCCTGACAATGTTAAACTGACCTGGGTGGATGATGAAGGCACAGCCCTGCAGGGAGACAGGTTCAAGATCACTTCCTACAGAACACATTCCACTGTCTCTGGAGCTGCAGAAATCAGACCACAACAGGAGATGGAGATGCAACCTAACTGAGGAGGGTGAAGTAAAGGCTTCAGATAGCTACACCACTACACTTACAGGTATTATTCATATCATTGCTTAGTGTTTGTGGCTAATATAAGAAATAACCCAATAAGTATGACCTGCTGTGCACTTTCCACTATATAGGTATCTAGTGTATATATATATATATATATATATATATATATATATATATATATATATATATATATATATATATATATATATATATATATATATCTAGTACAGGACAGCACTGGTAACTTACTAGGTCTGTTCACCTGGAAAATTCAATTGTCCCAGCCCTGTTGACTGACAGGAGATGTGTTAATAATTTACAGTTTATTTATTCAATAAGATTTTACATATAAACTCAGAAGGTCCAAAATCAGCACAGAGCTGACTTGATGTAACCTTTGACCCCTAACAACAGCACATGATTATATTACTCATAACTGTGATATATTAAACAAAATCACAGGCCTTGCTGAATGCATTGATACCACTTTTGTGTTAATTCAGTGTGTAAAACCCCAGTTATTGTCATTTGTAATACAACCTCCGTATAGTTTTTAAAATATTAATTTCAGGTAATTACATGGAATATGGTCTGTATTTTTTATTGTTCCACATTGCCAATGACGTACCCACCCTAGATGGATGTATTAGGACTTAGTCTATCCCAAAACACCAAAAGATTAATCTCTACCGGTGGTTGAGGTTCATCACCAGATTTGGTGCTCAGATGATCGTCTAACAAAGAACTTGAATTCGGGGTCAATCTGAACACAAGTGGCCTAATGATAATGAACTGTGAAAAATGTAGTAAACTAACAGACACCCAGACGGAATGATACTGTAGTGTCAAACTGAACAATATCATGAGACACTGTCGGTCTGTCTGAAGCTTTACTAAAACGAAACTCTGGAAAAATGTAGTAAACTAACACAGACACCAAGACGGAATGACATTGTTGTGTCAAATGGAACAGCATTGTCTGGGCACTGTCTGTCTGTCTGAAGCTGTCTGCTGCTTTAATGAAACTAAACTCCAGGAGAATGTTGTTAAACAAACAGCAAGAGGGTTATACCAGGAGCGTCACTTCACAAAAAGGCTTGGGTGGGGGGCAAAGAATGCATTTAGGGCCCCTCTCCATAATAATAAAACTCTATAACAAACATAAAAAAACCTCCAGCATTCCATGAATAAAGCTAGTGAAGCAGCGAATATCAACCAGGCTTCATTTTTGCAAAGATATCAGCCAGGACATCAAAATCTTTTTTTTTTTTTTTACCAATGATTTTTCAGTTCCCATTACAAGCTGATCACTCAGACGAGGATTGGAAGTTCATAAATAGGTTTTAACCAAACTTAAAACAGACGCTCATGGCTTGCAGTGGTTACTGGAAGAGTGAGGCTACCTTGTACCTTGATGATTTTTAGTAATGTATAAGTAATAGCAAGTATCTCTTTAGAGTTATACCAGCTCAAAAGAGAAAAAATAAAACTACTGATGGCGCAAGTGTAGCTTTTCGTTCCACCTACCCCCAAATATCTGTCTGTCTGTCTGTCTGCAGCTGTTATGGATTGATTGTTTTTCTCTCAGACCTCGAAGACACTCCGGTATTGATTGCAACAGCTTCAGCAGCGGCCATCGCTCTCCTCATAGTTTTGATCCTCGTCGTTGCATTCTGTGTTTGGAAGAGAAGAGAACAGATTCAGGTAGGACTCTTTATTGAATAACTGACTCAAGTCCTGCTGCCATCGATTTCTTCAGCAATCCCTCTTCACAAAATACAAACTAAAGGAACAGCTCTTCTTCCTTTCACAGATAACCACGTCCAGGTTGAAGAATTAACGAAGGAGTCTGTCAGTGAGATTCCTGCTCAGGTTACGGTAAGAACAGGATGTGTCAATGATAATGAAATGTGTCACAACTTCAAAGAATGTGTCCACAAGCAGATTTAAATCAGATTTGATTTCAATTACACAGGATGCAAGCCAAGGTTAATTAAAAAATAAATACATACTTATAATAAAAAACGAAAATATGCAGGACGTTATAATTATAATTAAGAGGATACAATGGAGGGACGGTACTGTTAAGAGCACTAGTCGTTTCTTCCTCCTGGAAGTCGCATCCTAAACCATATCATTACAGTACACCTTCATCAGTGAATTCAGGGAACAAGAGAGCAGGGTCTTTGCAACAAAAAAAAGTTTTGCTTTTTTCCATACGTTTCATCATGTTTAATTCTCACCTGTCAGACAAAACGGTAGCGGATCAGGGATCCAGCACAATGAACCCTGGATCTAAATAAAGACTGCAGTCTTATACATCATTAAAGTGAACCATTGTTTATGTCAAAATCATGAACCTGTCACCTGTTAACAGCACTAATATTTGTTAATGGTGGTAGTGCATCCTGATACCACAAGTTTGAATATCAAGCAGTATTGCACTTGCAATGGCATACTGACATACTGTCATACTGACGACTGATCCGGCCCAACAAATGGTTCTTTCTAATGGATTACCCTAAAGCAGTTCCTCCAGTCCTGCTGTATGCATCCCTTCACACTGTGAGCCTCACCTCCCGTTTCTCTCTTGTGAACCACAGGGGCGCCGGGGAGAATTACTCCAGCATTCAGTTCAACGACGAGAGAAGAGGACCTGAAAGGAGACAGGGTCCGGCGGAGAAAGCAACAGCGTCATTTACTCTGCAATCAAATAATAGGCACACAATGGCTGACACCTGATGGCGCTAAAAAAAAAATTTAAAAATCATTTTTGTATTTTACATTGTAAACAGTCAAGTGCTCAGGAATTGCTTTGCTTTGTTTGGTTCGTGATGATTTTAGGGCTCTATTTTAAAACTTTAAAGTATGTTTTAAATAATGTTTTGATAAAGACTGTTTTGTTTAAGCCCATTATGATTATTTAAATGGAGTTTGCAGTTCATTAAACCACTTTGGTCTGTTTTAGAGAGGGTGTGCCGAGACTGCTATTTTCTGAGTAATTGCCTTGTGAAGTTGTTCGTTATTAATTAAATGCAGTATATATATATATATATATATATATATATATATATATATATATATATATATATATATATATATATATATATATATATATATATATATATATATATATCCAGTATTATGATTTTATAGTTTAACTTCTATGAACAAGTGTGTGTGTGTGTGTGTGTTTAGGTTTATTTGTGAAATGTTAATGTTTTTGAATTCTGGGTAATGCTTCATTTTAAATTGATGGTAAACGTCTGAAAACCGTAATAAAAGCAAAAGGAGGACATACGAAATAGTAAAGGGAATAAGTGTGTTTGTTTTTATTATTAAGATAAATTACTCGAAATTGTGTATTTTGCTTTTTGTTTGATTAAAATGTGGTACAAGTTTACTAAATGCTTGTCCTTAATCTGTTACCTTGAATTATGGTATAATAAGTGTAGTGTGCCAATCCTTTTCTCTACGACTGTACATTCATCTACAGCTTAAAACCAATTATAATAAAATGTCTACAAATAAATAGTTTCAGTTTACAAGCTTTTGAGGATCCTGGAGGGTTAAAGGTTCTGTTAATCAATGTGAATAGAATAATAATATCTTTATTTTTATATAGTGCCTTTCATAGTGGACCACCATCACAAAGAGCTTTAAGCTGTGAACAGTGCATTATATGCAGAGCCACTTACAATAGGACATTGATTTAACATCTCATCCGCAGGATGGAGCACAAGGAGGTTAAGTCACTTGCTTAGGATCACACAGTGAGTCAGTCAGTGGCAGCGTGGGATTTAAACCGGTGACCTTTGGTTACAAGTCCAAGATTTTAACAACTGGACCACACTGCCTCCTAGTTTAAAAAAGAACGAGCTTGGATTGGTCTGCTGTGGAGTGCCTTTGATTCAAATGTGATAATGCAAAACAGGCGGAATATGACATGTTTGCAAATCAAAGCTGGTGTCCTGCATTTCACCTGGCTGGCGGGCGGGGCGGGGCGGGCGGGCGGGGCGGGGCGGGGCGGGGCGGGTGGCATAGTGGAATTAGTTAATGCACTAGACTAGCCATTCACTTTTCTCTGGAAGCCTTGGTGTGCATTTTGTTTCTATTAATGCACTAGTCCAGGAGGGCCGCGGGAGCAATGACATTCTATGTATTTTTTTCCAATTAATAGTGTAAACGTTTAAAACTTAGGCTATGTTCATACAGTAATTAAACGGACTGTGTTGTATAGCGTTATGCTGACTTTGAAAAACAAAATGTTAAAAACAGGGTTAAGTGCAAGTGACAAAACCGAAACTTTGTGTTTTTCTTTAGACACACTAAATTATATATGACGTTTTAAAACCACATAACATCGTGCTACTTGAGCGAATCAACCTGTACAAAATAATCTGAAGAACAAAAACAAAAACAGGAAGAAGAAATCGTATGCGACTTTTTATCCATCTAGCCTGTTGTGCACACACTTGCACACAGACACACGCGCACTCACACACACACACACACACACACAAAATAATTACCTGGCCCGTGAGCAGAAAAGGAGCGTATATCAGGCTTATGTCTTTGTGTGTGATTACGTCACCTACCAGCCCTACTGCTGCCTTCCCCCGTACACGCTGCACTTACATACTGGTAATTGATGTGTTAAAATATTTGGATATAGGCCTACAGTACTGCTATTTTATTGATTACTGGCTCGTTCACAACCGTCTTAAAATAACGCTAGAATCTGTTTTGTTGGAAAATAAGAATAATAAAAAACGTTTCGACCGGTTCAAATTTCGCTGCAGATGGAGTTTCATAAGTTTTCTTTTGGTTAAGAGAGGCAGCTGCGCTCCACGATTTATTTATTTATTTATTTATTTTAAATGTTATGTTGCAAGCCAACTGAATGTGATTTCGCAAGTTATATTTGGTTGTACCGAGTAGTGGCGAAAAAAATAACTTCTGCAAGGCTCTAGTTTCTCTGTATTGCGCGCATTTGTATTTTCTGTGCATGACAGTTCAGCGTGAGAGGTAGCGGCTGGGCGTTTTAGTTACACAGTGTTCAGATATTAGGATTTAAGAGTCATGTGTTTGTGCACGTTGTACTGGTTTTACTCAGAGTGATTCCTGTTCAGGTATTTATGAATGTGAATAATAAGAGACACGCACTTCTTTCTTGTTTGAAGACCAAGAAAAATAACTGCATTTCTAAAATGTTCAATTATACAAAAGGTACCTCATTTAAAGGTTTGATACAAACGTCCCGGTGGTGCACTAATGTTAATGCATTAGACTCACCTTTCCCAGGAGTCCTGGGTTCCAGTCTGGGGGGTAGGTGGTGTATTGGGTTAATGTTAATGCATTAGACTCACCTTTCCCAGGAGTCCTGGGTTCCAGTCTGGGGGGTAGGTGGTGTATTGGGTTAATGTTAATGCATTAGACTCACCTTTCCCAGGAGTCCTGGGTTCCAGTCTGGGGGGTAGGTGGTGTATAAATGTTAATGCATTAGACTCACCTTTCCCAGGAGTCCTGGGTTCCAGTCTGGGGGGTAGGTGGTGTATTGGGTTAATGTTAATGCATTAGACTCACCTTTCCCAGGAGTCCTGGGTTCCAGTCTGGGGGGTAGGTGGTGTATTGGGTTAATGTTAATGCATTAGACTCACCTTTCCCAGGAGTCCTGGGTTCCAGTCTGGGGGGTAGGTGGTGTATTGGGTTAATGTTAATGCATTAGACTCACCTTTCCCAGGAGTCCTTGGTTCCAGTCTGGGGGGTAGGTGGTGCATTGGGTTAATGTTAATGCATTAGACTCACCTTTCCCAGGAGTCCTGGGTTCCAGTCTGGGGGGTAGGTGGTGTATTAATGTTAATGCATTAGACTCACCTTTCCCAGGAGTCCTGGGTTCCAGTCTGGGGGGTAGGTGGTGCATTGGGTTAATGTTAATGCATTAGACTCACCTTTCCCAGGAGTCCTGGGTTCCAGTCTGGGGGGTAGGTGGTGCATTGGGTTAATGTTAATGCATTAGACTCACCTTTCCCAGGAGTCCTGGGTTCCAGTCAAGGGGGCTCAGTGGCGCAGTGGGTTAATGTACCTGTCAGAACACAGAGGGTATATCTCCAACCTGATTTAACAGTAGATAGTTTAAGTCAACAACCCCTTGAGGATCCTGGACACAAAGGGTTAATGGTTCTGCTAATCAATGTAAATAGAAAAAAAGAACACGCTTGGATTGGTCTGCTGTGAAGTGCCATAGATTCAAATGTGATAATGCAAAACAGTCTGAAAATATGACATGGGGGGGGAAAGCAACCTGTATGCAAAGAACTTGTGTCCTGGGTGTCACCTGACTCGGGGGGGTAATGTTAATGCATTAGACCAGCCTTTCACCTTTCTCTGGAGACGTGCGTTCCAATATGGGGGCTAGTTGGAAAAATCATGTTTTTAAAAATAATGTTTAGAACTGTTAATTTAATATTGTAATATAGGTCGTAGCCCTGAATTAGGACTTCATACACTCTTAATAAAATTGGCATTGCAATGGGAATTTTAAAAAAATCTATATTTCTAGGAGTTTCATGAAAATTACAACAGACACAGAACACCTTGCAAGTGGATCAAGTTGAGACCAGCCCAATAGCAATAAGTAGTGCAAGATAGGAGATTGCTTGCCTGTCAATGGAAAATCAAGGTGAGCATTGCCTTTGTAAATAACTGCTGCTTTATATAAAATGTTTCATCTGTATATTGCTATGTGCAGTCCCTTCCAGCAACTTTAAGGTTACAGTGTGATTTTAGGCCTTTTCTATTGCATTTTAAATGTTTAACACATATGAATACATTACAGTACCAGCTTTTGGGCAGGTTACCAGAGTACGCTACCAGTAACAAATGTCCCAGTTTTATTAGAAAGCGCAGATGTAACGTGCCAGGACCAAACCACACATGGCAGCTTGGAGACTCCCTGTTTATTCAGTATTTGTATGGTTGTATATTTGACCACTACTTTTGCTGGACGTATCCATCCATATTATTTTGTGGCATTTAGGGAAGTAGTGTAGCATCTTTGCAAACCTGTATGACACGACTAAATCTCCTTGTTTTCGAAATGAGATGGAGCTGTCATTTCTGCCTCTCCAAAGGACCTACCTATTGTTCAGCTGAGGTAGCCCATTTGGAGGGCAGACGCTACTGTTCAGATTAGTCTGTTAATCTGTGCTTCTGGTGAAGTGTTATTTTCAGGTACGCTGATAAAAGGTGGTACTCGCGCATGCCTAAACAACTTCCAAACAACTTCCGCTTAGAAAGCACGGAGATGCCCATTCAAATCTGGTACATTATGCTGTTTTCGGTCTTTTTCATCTTTTTAAATTGAATTTATCATCTGTTTCCACCATTTAGAAAATAGTATGCAAATATTTATCACATGCAATACATTGGGTCTTGTACAATTTTTCTTACTTCTGCAACTTTGCAGTGGACTTATCATTTTCTCTTGTTCGTCATGAATTGGTTTTTTTCTTTTTAGATAAATTTATTGTCTGTTTCCAGTTTAAGTTTTCAAAAAAAAAGATGTATAATTAATGGTAAATGTCCCGCTGTTTAACAATAATAAACACATCACATCGTAACTGATTGCACCTGTACTAAAATCTGACAGCGCACCACTTTCAATGTGACAGTGTGCCACTTTCTAACATTACACAGGTCAAGTTTTGGTATGCATACCACATTGTGACGATGTAGCTTACCACTTTCTAACACTACAGCGGTAGTCCATTTTGAGGGGGAGGCTTTTGGCACCGTAATAGCCTCCTGCCGTTTGAAAGAGCAGGCTTGGGACTTTCCAAAGACGTATCATGTGTCCAGATCAGGCGTTCCAAGACAAAACAATTCACTGCAGTCAAGGGATCGCTTCAAAAGACATCCCTCCGGGTTCGGTCTATAAAGCGCAGGCTTCTGATGATGTCACACTTGCCTTTATAATGATTTCCTACAGAAAACTACAGTTACCAGAATGGTGAGGCATCAAGTCTGTAGGTGTTTTTACGTGCATATAACTCAGGCACTCATGCACTACAATACCCAGCATACAATACTTCTCAAAGGGCATGCTTGGGGCTGTTCAATGATGTCTCACTTGCCAGGATCACATGTTCCTAACAAAAAGCTACAAAGCCCATGCACTCACCTGCAAGGTGACAGCAGCTGAGCTGTTATAGTACTTGTTTGGTAAAAATGTTAATAAAACAGTTGTTTGTTTGTTTTTAATCCGATTTTGCCCCGGGTTCATTTCCTATTGAAGTTTAGTAGTACAGTGGTTTATTTTGAACAACCAAAAATGTAACAGTGATCATACATATTTTTTTCTTGGAAATGTGTTTTGGTCTGTACCACATATAGTATGTCTGACCCTGTTGATCCATTGTGTGGCCTTTCATATATAACACTTGCGTGTACTACACTCAAGCAAGAAGTTATACATGCAAAAATAAAAACAGGACAAAACAGGTCAAAATAGGGCTGAGTGTAAAGAGTGTAGAGCACAGGCCCTTTTTAAATTGATTCATTGCAATGTGCTCTGAGATATCATTGCTGGTGTCTGTGTATACGAGGCTGTGACTGTGATTAGTAGGGTATAATGCCTGCCTGTCACAAGCCAGGGTGTGTCTCCTGCCTGCTGCGTCCTGCCTCCTGTCCAGTCTGAATATATGGAAAGCGAAATGCCGTCATATTGTCAGATTCACCATCGACGCTGGCGAGGAGAACATCTTGGGAGCTTCTTGGACTAGCTGGTAAGGAAACTTCTCAATATAATATTGTAGTTATTACTCTATATTGCAGAACATCGTAACTACAGAACTGCAAAAAATGAATGGTTATGCTAATAGCCTGTCTTTAAATTATAGCTTCATGCTTTGGATATTATAGTTAGATACCATACTCTGATAAATAAAATGTTAACATTATTTTGATTAACATATATTTGTAAAAAATAAAGTTTTAAAAATAATAAATTGACGGATATACCATTTCTGACTAACTTTGTCTTATATGTGTTAGTTTAGTATATATGTTATTTTAAAAAATAAACTAAAACAGATTCACTTTACACCAAATATTGAAGAAATTAAAATACGCAACAGATTTTAAACACATTCGAATATTTGTATATCATTTTTATATACTTTACTCTTTACAACTTTGTGATTTTTGTTTTTTAATTGGTGTTCGGTGCGGCAGACGGGCAGAGTAGATATGAAGCAAGGTCAGGATAGTTTATGCAAAAATGAATACGTTGTTGTTTTTTTTTAACAGCACATATAAATACATAAATACATTTTGGAGATGTTTTTATATTATTCTTATTATTTTTCATAATCATAAAACTACATTGAAGCCACTGCTTGAGTGATGACGCGGTTGGCATTTACTGTCATAAATCAAGGACGCGTCAACAGCAGCGCCGGTATTTGCATCAAGTGAATAGACGCCAATATCTCAAATGGGTTTAAGTATTTGAGTATCTGTATTGGTTGTTATTTTGAGAAAAAATCGGAGGACGCAATTAGAAAATCGAGCATTTAACATGTTCGCATACACTTGGATTTGAATGTGATTGATAATAATTGGTTTTATTTTCACCGGCATTGTTAATATTTGTGGTTTTTATTATGTTCATTTCGACTGGGATTATTTTATTATTTTATTTATTTTTTTGTTATTTTTATTTGTATTTATTTGGCTGGTGAGTGACGCTGTTTCCGTTAGGTTTTAATCACACTTTCTCTAGATCTGGGTTTTAATATTTGAGCTTCTTTACTGGTTGATGTTTTGAAGAAACTGGAGGTACACAAATCGAAAAGCGGATAGTTGATGTGCAGGTTAATACAGCAGCACCTTCATATCGAGCGAGCAGGACACAGAGACAGACAGCATCTACTCCGCTCTCTAGTAATCGGTAAGCACGCATCTAAATGATTCTTCAAATGTTTTTGCATAAATTTGTTTTTATTATTTCTTTTTCTCATGGTGGTAGATTGGAGACCAGTCCTCGTGATGTCTCCACAGAGCAGGGATAGGAGGCAATGGGAGCTTATGATTCTTATTAATACCACAGGAATTCCACCTGCATGTGTCATTGACTTCCTCTGCGTTCTTATGTTATCACATGTATAAGCCCTAACCACAACCTCTCTCCCTAACCTTAACATGTTATACATGTGATAGCAGCTGAACTCAGAGGAAGCGTATGAGATATTCAGGTGGAATCACTGGGGTATTCATGCATTAATTCATTGGGAATTTGCGGCCAGTATTTTAAAGTGTGACTATTTGTATTTGTTTAGAATGTGATAAAGCTGGACTGTGTTCTTATTTTCTTATTGCCATGCCTGCTGAATCTAAAAGCAGCGCTTGTTTTAATTACAATTCACATTGAACCTGCAGGTGCAAGTATTTAATTTAGAAAAACAACAACTATATTTGAAGGTTATATAAAAAAAATTTAAAAAATAAAAAAATTAAAAAAAAACATATGTTTAACACACACTACTCTCTGAGGAATGTCTTCTAAATTGTTGAATAATTTAGTTAAACTCATTATTTGTTTTTTTTATTGGAGTGAAAGTGTACTTCGCTTCACTGGGACCTGTTTACTGAACTATAAGACCCTTTAATATTGAATCAGGGTGGTGTCTATTTCTGTGCCTCTCTGATTTGCATGTATAGAGGCTACATACATGATTATAGTAAGAAGTGCATTACTAGATTCATGTTTAACAATCAAATTCTTTTGGGAATGACTTTCTAAAATAAAGCCTGTCTCAATATTTTGCATAGTATTCATTTATATGCAGGGTTGTGCATGACAATGTGGTTTTATTAATGTATAGGATAGTTTATTTGTTCTGATTTTATCAAATCAGGTAAAGCTGGACCAAATTCGTATTTGTTTGTTGCCATGCAACACCATTCACCTTTCTGGCCTGGGGGGCTAGGTGGGGCATTGTGTTCATGTTAATGCAGTAGACTTGCCTTGTATCTTTCTCTGGAGGTCTGGGTTCCTGGCTGGTTGGCTAGGTGGTGCAGTGTGTTCATGTTAATGCAGTAGACATGCCTTGTATCTTCCTCTGGAGGTCTGGGTTCCTGGCAGGTTGGCTAGGTGGTGCAGTGTGTTCATGTTAATGAGGTAGACTTGCCTTGTATCTTTCTCTGGAGGTCTGGGTTCCTGGCTGGTTGGCTAGGTGGTGCAGTGTGTTCATGTTAATGCAGTAGACTTGCCTTGTATCTTTCTCTGGAGGTCTGGGTTCCTAGCTGGTTGGCAAGGTTGCACAGTGTGTTCATGTTAATGCAGTAGACTTGCCTTGTATCTTTCTCTGGAGGTCTGGGTTCCTAGCTGGTTGGCTAGGTTGCGCAGTGTGTTCATGTTAATGCAGTAGACTTGCCTTGTATCTTTCTCTGGAGGTCTGGGTTCCTGGCTGGTTGGCTAGGTGGTGTAGTTGGTTCATGTTAATGCAGTAGACTTGCCTTGTATCTTTCTCTGGAGGTCTGGGTTCCTGGCTGGTTGGCTAGGTGGTGCAGTGTGTTCATGTTAATGCAGTAGACTTGCCTTGTATCTTTCTCTGGAGGTCTGGGTTCCTGGCTGGTTGGCTAGGTGGTGTAGTTGGTTAGTTTCAGCTCTTCAGCACATGTAGTAATACATGGTCTTTGTCTTGGCCATTGCTAGAACAGACACGCCTGACACTTGCTTTCTAAACAGTCTTGATATAATGTAATGGATACAAATTACTTTAATTAGTGCAAGAGCCATTTAACACTGCTTCAGGAATGTCACATAAACTGTTCAATAGCTTTAGTTAGGATAGTTAGTTGGTTCAACAAGTTTTGTAAATTATTATTTATCTTTTTTTTATTTATTCCCTTCATTGCTGTTGAAATGTTGTTTTATATGAAGTAATTAAGGTACTTCACTTTATTTACACAATTGAAACCTGGGCCATTAAATAAAAATGATCTACATTAATGACTTAGATTCTGGTATAGTAAGCAAACTTGTTAAATTTGCAGATGACACAAAAATGGGAGGAGTGGCAACACTGTTGCAGCAACAAAGGTCATTAAAAATTATCTAGACAGCATTCAGAACTGGGCAGACACATGGCAAATGACATTTAATAGAGAAAAGTGTAAGTTACTGCACGCAAGCAATAGAAATGTGCATTATAAATACTATATGGGAGATACTGAAATTGAAGAAGGAATCTTTGAAAAAGACCTAGGAGTTTATGTTGACTCAGAAATGTCTTCATTAAGACAATATGGGGAAGCTGTAAAAAAAAGGCCAACAAGATGCTATATAAAATATATTGTGAAAATTGTTGAATTTAAGTCAAGGGAAGTAAAGTTAAAACTTTACAATGCATTAGTAAGACCTCACCTAGAATATTGTGTTCAGTTCTGGTCACTTCTACAAAAAGGATCGCCCAGAAGAGCAACCAGAATTATCCCGGGTTTAAAAGGCATGTCGTATACAGACAGGCTCAAAGAATTAAATCTATTCAGTCTTGAACAAAAAAGACTACGTGGCGATCTGATTCAAGCATTCTAAATTCTAAAAGGTATTGACAATGTCGACCCAAGGGACTTTTTCAACCTGAAAAAAAACAAGGACCAGGGATCACAAATGGAGATTAGATAAAGGGGCATTCAGAACAGAAAATAGGAGGCACTTTTTTACACAGAGAATTGAGGGTCTGGAACCAACTCCCCAGTAATGTTGAGGCTGACACCCTGGGATCCTTCAAGAAGCTGCTTGATGAGATTCTGGAATAAATAAGCTACTAACAACCAAACGAGCAAGATGGGCCGAATGCCCTCCTCTCGTTTGTAAATGTTCTTATGTACTTATAATAAGTGCTTTGTCCTTTCCTTGTAACTTAAGTCTGTTTCTTCCATTAGGATTTTAAAAAGCACGCACACGCACACGCACACGCACACGCACACGCACACACACGCACACGCACACACACACGCGTACACACGCACATGCAGACACCAGGTGGTCAATATTGTAACTGCAGTTTGTTTCTTTCGGATTCTAACCAAAGGAAGTCAATAAAACAATGTCTTCCTGAGAGCAACCCTTTAAATTACATTTATATTTTTTATTGTTTTCATCACCGATCAAACAGATAGCTTCTGGAATGCAGTTATTATAATACACAGCCTATTGTATAAATACACAGCCTATTATATAAGAGAGGTTTGAGTAACTTGAACCTTATATTAAGGTGATTAATAGAAAGTCTTCTCTTTCTAACGCAGAGTCTGCTGTGATGGAGAGGAGGGAGTTGCTCATCCTTCTGCTTGCAGGTGGGTTTCCTTTATTTCTGTTTTTATCACTATTTTCGTTGATATTTTCCATATTCCCTCTCAGAAAATTTCATGCAGCGCTTAAAGCTGCAGTATCACTCAATCATGTTCAATCTGAAGCTAACATGTGATTGCTGGGTGTGTGTTTACTGCAGTCTTCCATAGGTTACCCTGTTGTGCACTCCACTGCTCCAAAGCAGGCCTTGTTGGCGTTAAACTTTGTTTGCATTCTAAAGGTAGTTTCCTCTGCAGCCTCACAAGCCTTCCTGCCACTTTCCCTCTGTGAACTAAACAGACCAGTGAGTGCAGGAGGGCATGAAACAGGGTGCTCCATTTTCAAAAGGTGTTTTTGTTATAACAGTATTGAGGGGTGACGTCCAAGCAAAAGCAGCATGAAGTGATATTTGCTCAGTAGGGGGCGCTCTTCTGTCGTTAACAGATGTCTCACCATGATTTTAGTAGTGCAGTGAGTGTAATGTAAGCATCGCTTGGGACTGTAAAATAGCGACAGATTATACAGTGTGCTGGTTTACACCCTGTGGCACATGCCTTTTAAAAAGGAACTGAAAAGCCCTTTGTCCTGTAAGCAAGGATACAGACTGTCTGGGAAGGTCAGTTTGTCTGTAGGATCCTCATGACTGTGTGTGTTAACCAGGGTGCGAAAAACACAAAAGGAAAAATGTTTTGTTATTTTGATCACCGTGTGTATACTGGGATTGTTGGAACTAGGATCACCAGGATTGCTAGTACTGGAAAGAAAAGGGACACATATTGCTTCATGACTTGGTGTCGCACTACATAGTCAGATTTACATTGATTTCAGGTAGACAAGATTTCCAAATCATGCCGGATTCCAGAATAGACAGGTTCTGGATTGTAGAGGGGATCACACTATCAATTACAGTAGGGATTTTGTCGGGACCCAAAAATTATGCTGCATTATTTTGAATAACTTTATAGAAAGTCTGGATTAGACAGGTTTTACTGCATGAGACTGTAACCCACAATGCTGTGTACTGTGTGGAGATTAAAGAGCCCCAATTCTGGCCTGGTTGAACAAGCTGGCTATTCCCTCCAGATCCAGCTGATTTAGTTTTAAACACACCTCTTCCTGAACTGCTGTGTTAAATGAGGACAGGACAGTTCTGAGAATGAGATGCTATCCTGTGTCACTCTATGAATCCTACTCTCTGGATAGCTAGCACTTTTCTTAACAATGTATTGTTTTTTTAGGATTTTGTGTGCCTGCTACCAACCAGATCAGAAAACATGTGTTTGTGGAAACTGGTATGACCTGGTCTGAAGCTCAGAGCTACTGTAGAGAGAAGCACACAGACCTGGCCACTGTGCGCAGCCAGGAAGAAGCAGAGCAGCTCTTCAATATTACAGGAGATTCTCTCAATGATGTTGCCTGGATCTGGATCGGGCTGTATCGTGATGACACACAGAACTGGCAGTGGTCTAACAGCGATGATGTCATCTTCTACTCCAACTGGACAGCAGAGCTCTTCTGTGCTTCAATCAATTCACTGGGAGAGTGGGAGGATCGAGTCTGCAATGAGATGAAAGCTTTCATGTGCTACACAGGTAAAGAGCTCACTGTTTCTATACTGTGAATATGTATTATTATTATTAAGATATTTTTTGTTTTGTTTTTACAAATTAGAGATTTTCCTTTGGGCTCAGAGCCTCTGTGATTTGCTGTTTGTGTTTACAGAGACCAGCAATATCACTGAGAGATACACCCTCATTGAAGAACTGAAAACCTGGACTGAAGCTCAGCAGTACTGTAGGGAACACCACACCGACCTCGTCAGTATAAAGAGTGCCAGTGAAAATGCAGACCTAGTGAAGAAAGCGCAGGGCAAGCCCTTCTGGATAGGCCTGTTCAATAACCCGTGGAAGTGGTCACACCAGGGGGATAACTACACATTTCACAACTGGAACACAGGGGAACCAAACAATGTGGGAGGCAATGAGAACTGTGTTGAGATAGCTGTAAGGGATGATCCATCCAGAGGGGAATGGAATGATAAGGATTGCAGCTTGAAGCGCCCCTTCTTCTGCTTTGATGGTAAGGCTTCCTGTTCAGTCTGTGTTCTTGTTCAACTCAGTGTTTTTACCCCAGTCTGTGAGCAGAGACTCAGAGGCCCAGTTCATCTGATCCTACAATAGCTGTCTGACCCCTAGAGCAGGGCAGGGTGTAGACTAGAGATCTGAAGAGCCAGAAACCAGTCACTATGGGTGCGTTTACACTTACAACTCGGACCAGAGCTGTGCTAGAGTTGATCAGTTTAAAAGATTCTTATCATCTGAGCCACCCCGTTCACACTTAAGAACAGATCTAAGCTGGCTTTGGCGTCATGCATAGCTCCTGAACTGTAGTGTGCCCGATGATGTCATATCGGCTACCCGTTGCATGAAGATATTTCCCCTCCCCGAAACAGAGATGCAGAAGTGTTTCAAGCAACAAGCCTGTCATTTTGTGTCATTTGTGTGTTTCTACTTCAAGGTGGTCGTTTCATCAGAAACAGAGCGCAGCATCAAAAACTTGCATATCTGTACCGTCTACTATGTAAATAACACCAGTTTCTTTAAATGTTCACTTCCAAAGTCTCTTCTTCAGGGGTATGTGGACATTTAAAGAAACAGGTGTTATTGTAAACATTAACACATCAGCCTGACAACTCTTCTTAGATGTACATCTTCTTGTTTATTTTCTTACACATGAAAAAAATGTATTTTTGATATTCAACAAAAGTGAGCCTCATTTGTTTAATGACTTCATCGATCAAAATGTACTTTATATAGCACCTTTAATAGTGGAGAGCTTTACAAGATAGTGAGAAACAATACACAATACATTAAACAGTGAAAACAATGCAAAATACATTATACAGTGAAAAGAATGCAATACATTAAATACAATGAAATACAAGGCATAGTACATTAAATACAAGGCTAGGATGTGAATTCTAAACATTGTGGATGTGTGTGTCATTCAGAATCATAACATAAAGATACAGTGAAAAATCTGAAATAACAAGTTTGACAACAGCTAATAACTGATATCAGGATTAAAGAGCATGGAAAACAAGAGAAAACAAGTGGGTCTTGAGAGTTGATTTGAAGCGAGCGACTGTGGGAGCTTCAAGCACTAAAGCTGGGCAAGAGAGTTCCAGAGAGTCGGAGCCATGAAGCTAAAAGACTGCTCTCCGAGTGTGGTGCACATTTTTGGGGGTATAACAAGCAAGTCAGAGTCAGAGGACCTCAGCTTGCATGCAGGGACAAAGCGGGTCAGCAGGTTGGAAAGATACTCTGGACCTGTGTGATGAAGGGCCTTGTAGACAAGCAGGAGAATTTTGAAAGTAATCCTGAACTTACAGGTAGCCAATGCAGCTGGGCAAGACGAGGGGTGATGTGATCGTGTTTTATACATCTGGTAAGTATCCTAGCGGCAGCATTCTGAACCAGCTGCAATCAGTTTATGACATGTGACAGAAGACCACCATAGAGAGAGTTGCAGTAGTCAAGTCAAGATGAGACAAATGCATGACAAAGTATCTCCGCATCCGGGAGGGAAAGGTAGGGGAGGATCTTTGGGATGTTACGGAGGTGGTAGAAGGAAGATTTGACCACCGAGGAGATTTGGGCATCAAGGGAGAGGTTACTATCCAGAAGTAGACCAAGGCTTCGTACAGTGGGGGAAGGCAGTAGCAGACAGTATAGGGTGGTAATATTGAGATTCTTAAGTTGAGTTGAGTTTTCGATCCTACGAGAAGCAGTTCAGATTTGTTAGTGTTGAGCTGAAGAAAACTGGCAGACATCCAGGTCTCGATGTCTTTGATGCAAGGTGAGAGCCGGACTATGGCAGAGTGACATCCAGGGTCGAGTTGTAGGTTGAGCTGGGTGTCATCTGCATAGGAGTGAAACATGAGGCTATGTTGGTAGATGCTGAAGAGAAGAGGCCCAAGAACAGACCCTTGAGGGACACCGCAAGTGACCGGGTTTGTGTCAGCACTGCTTCCATCATAGAAAACAGACTGCATGCGTCCAGATAGGTAAGAGGACAGCCAGGAGAGACAGGTTCCAGAGGTCCCAGCATAGCTAAAAGAAACATCTACGCCTTTCAGTTGTGTCCGTTCTCCCCCCAGAACTCAAGTTTATTCACCAGATACTAACAATGCATCACAGTACTATCAATGATACAATAACGCCTTTAGGAGCTGAATATATATCTATATATCTATATATATATATATATATATATATATATATATATATATATATATATATATATATATACACTACCGGTCAAAAGTTTTAGAACACCCCATTTTTCCAGTTTTTATTGAAATTTAAGCAGTTCAAGTCCAGTGAATAACCTGAAATGGTACAAAGGTAAGCGGTAAACTGCCAGAGGTTAAAAAAAGTTTAGGTTACCAAAACTGAAAAATAATGTATATTTCAGAGTTATACAAAAAGGCCTTTTTCAGGGAACAAGTAACGGGTTAACAACTTACAGCTGTTCTGCAGCAATGGAAGTAAATTAAGCCTTGAAAGTTGATGCTAACAATTCCTACAGGTGTCCCAACTTTTGTTAATTACTTACAAACCCTCTGTCTGTATAAAAGCAGTGTTGAAACAGACTGTGTTACTACACCCTCTTAAGCATTATTTGGACAGTATTGTACTGCAGGAAGTAGTATATTGCTGTCATAATGGCGAGAAAAAGGCAATTAACAAAGGAAGACAGACAGACCATTAAACCCTTAAAAGTGTAGGTCTTTCCTTTAGAGAAATTGCAAAGAAAGCCAAGGTGTCAGTGAGTACAGTTTCCTACACCATCAAAAGGCACTTGGAAACTGGAGGAAACTCTGACAGAAAGAGGTCTGGCAGACCCAAAGCCACAACAGAATCAGAAGACAAGTTTCTGAGAGCCAACAGCTTGCGTGATAGGCGGCTCACAGGACAACAGCTTCAAGCACAGCTTAACACTGGTCGAAGTAAGCAAGTCTCAGTTTCAACTGTGAAGAAGACTTGAGCTGCAGGTTTGACAGGTCAGTGGCAGTAAGAAAGCCATTGCTAAGATGGCAAAATAAGAAAAAGAGGCTTGCCTGGGCCATGAAGCACCACCAGTGGACTACTGAAGACTGGAAGAAGGTCTTATGGACCGATGAATCAAAATTTGAAATCTTGGTTCATCACACAGGGTTTTGTACACCGTCGAGTAGGCGAAAGGATGGTTCCTCGGTGTGTGACACCAACTGTCAAACATGGAGGAGGAAGCGTGATGGTCTGGGGCTCTTTTGCTGGATCCAGAGTCGGCGACTTGCACAGAGTGAGTGGCACCCTGAACCAAAACGGCTACCACAGCATTTTGCAGCGCCATGCAATACCCTCTGGTATACGCCTAGTTGGTCAGGGGTTCATCCTACAGCAAGATAATGACCCAAAACATACCTCCAGGCTATGTCAGAACTACCTTAGAAGAAAAGAACAAGACAGTAGGCTTCAAATCATGGAATGGCCAGCACAGTCTCCAGACTTAAACCCCATCCCTGGTTTGGGATGAACTGGACAGAAGGGTGAAAGCAAAGCAACCTACAAGTGCAACACATTTGTGGGAACTTCTGCAACAGTGTTGGGAAGAACTTTCCGAACAATATTTGATTTCCATTGTAGAAAGAATGCCACGAGTGTGTTCGGCTGTTATATCTGCAAAAGGTGGCTACTTTGAGTCAAAAATTTAGATTAAATTTTGTTAAACAAAACGATTCCAATGTTTCTTTTTTATCTCCAATTGTTTATTTGCATGGTGGGGAGAAGTGGGCAGGTCGAGGGGTGAGAGGGCAAAGGGAGTCGAAGCAGGAGGTGAGGGACGATAAAAGGTTGGAGGTAGCCGAATCAACAGAGAGTTTGGAGAAGGAGTTGATAGAGGGGAGGTGCGAGAGAGCAGCAGAAGAGAAGACAGAGGGGGAGAGAGAACGACGGATTTGATGAAAGGTGACAGAGGGGGTCGGTGGAGCAGGAAGAGATGGAAGCGACAGAGAGAAGGAGATAGTGGTGATCAGAGATATCGAGAGGAATTGGGGCGAAGCAGTCCCTGGTAAAGACGAGGTCCAGTTATTTATACCAAATATAGCATCCTTTTTTTGTGCTGTACTTCTGACTGCTTCTGCTAAATAAAGTATTGGAATATTGAGCAGTATTGTTTAATTCCCAAGAAATAAGTTGTGAAAATTCCGCACCACATTTTATTTTGGGAGTGGGTTAAACAATGTTGATGTTGTGCATTGTATCAACCTGCCTCATCATATCCTCTTCCCTTATGGACATTAACACCCAATCCTCTTCATCACTCCAACAGACGTAAGTGGAGGATGGACACAGGTTTTGGTCCGACATAACTAGGAGAAATTTCATAGGTGTATAGTTATACACATTTCAACTTAGTACTTAGTAGTACTTTACAATAAAGTCGTTTTGACAGTTGTTTGGAAAGCTATTTGCAAGTGTATTCTGAAGTACTGTACAGTAGCTGTAACCACCTGAATTCACAAGCCCACGGTGCAGTTTATCAACCATTTTTAGTAACAGTTTTAAACAGAGATTTAGTAAATGCAATCTGTATGATACTTTACAAACGCATTTAATCCATGGCATGATTAGCATTATGCAAAGTTTTAGGGAACACTGAGAAAAAAGTGGGGTTATCTGCAACATCAATCTGATAAGGAAAATACTGCAAACAAAAAATGTACATTCCTGCTGCCACCTGTGGACCATGGTAACTTACGTACTCCCATGTGGCTTTAGGTAAGGCACTTGAGTGAGCTAATTAACATTTTCACGAGAAGCTTGTGCTTCCGTGTGTTAGTGGATGTTGATTTCACGAGCATTTCTTTGATTCTCACGGGTAAATGAGACTTTGCCATTAAAATAGTATGATCGTTTTTTGGGCCATTTTCACGAGCTTTCCCTGCCAACATGCACACGCATTGCCAATTCATGAGACAACCCACTCATGTAAACTGGCCCAACGTTGACATTGCCCACCAGTGTACATGGCAAACATGAGCCATCTCAGGGACTGCTGTGTTCACAGCAGAGCAAAACCAGACCAAAGCCATCGCAGAGTCCCCTCTGGAGCAGGACACTTTTAGGACGGCTGTTCCTGGGCTGGACGTGGATGAAACCTGGGCTGGACCTGTGCCGGCTGTGTTTACATGACAAATAAAAGATATCTCGGAGTCGGCTTAAAAGTGGCTGGTGTAAACGTGGTATAAGAGTCTGTGAGCAAGGAGCAGCTACCCCTCGTTGTTACACACAGGAGAGAGACAAGTGCTGAAAATACATTCTTGTTTTGTATTTAAAAACATTGAACCATTTAGGATGACTGAGACAACATGTCATTGTGAGCATTGCCCTGGTGGAGACAGCAGCACAGACACAGTTTCATTAAAATACATTTTTTTTACAGCAGCAGAATCCTCAAGCCTCCCCTCCACTCCGGTCTCTCAAGGTATGGAGTGTAATAATTCAGTGTGATTCATAACGCACAGCAGGAATCTGGCTTTGTTTGAAACTTTCTTTTTTCTCATTTTCTTTTTACAGCAGCAGAATCCTCAAGCCTCCCCTCCAGTCCGGTCTCTCAAGGTAAGTGCAGTTTGTGGAGCGCAGTTTGTTTTAACTGTTTAATTTAATGGTGAGTTTCTCATTCAGTCTGAAATGCTGCATCTCATTGTCAGCGTTGCCCTGGTGGGGCAGCAGCACACACACAGTTGCACTGAATCACATCTTCTTACAGATCCCAAACCTTCAAGGCCTCCTTCAACACCAGTCACTGGAGGTATGGACTGGAATCAGTTCAGTGTGATTCATAACCACAGCAGGAATGTGGCTTTGTTATAAAGTACTCAATTATTTGATATATTATAACTTATTTTATTTCTCTTACGGATCCAAACCCTTCACACCCACCTTCTGCACACTTTTTTTTAAACATATTTATTGATTTAATTATTTTGTTCTTATTGATTCATCATTTTATTATTATTATTTAATTATTTTCTAACAGATCCAACCCCCTCTGAGACGCTTTCTACACCGTCCTCTAAAGGTATGGAGTGGAATCAGATCAGTTTGAATAACAACCCATTGCAGGTTCAGGGTATTTTACTGTTGATCTCTATCATAAACACACCAAACTTCTTAAATACATTTTAAAAAACATTATTTGATTTCTCAATATTTTATTTTGTATTTTCTACGGGTGCAAAACTTTATATATTTAGGCGATGGTGAGTGTGTTTTCCTTTCATAATAATTCCAGTGTATATTACATTAGTTACTGGTGCAACTCTCTATTAAGGCTTCTGAGTGTGTGTTTTAATTTGATATTAAACTGACCAAAGCAGTTTCTTTCAACCTTTTTTAAAAATATATGTATATACACTGTGTATTGATAGATAGATAGATAGATAGATAGATTCATTCCCTGGCACTGGGACCCCACACCCTGACACCACCACCACCAAATGTGATCCTTTCCACAGATCCACAGGACACCACCACTGTTCAGTCTGACTCTCAGAGCTCTCCAACCACCGGTCCAGCCGCTTCCCAAACACCAGATGGAGGAGAACAATCCCAGCAGCCTTGCACGATGGGCGGCACCTCTCCTCGAGCCAGCTCCCCTGGGCACTCCAGCTCCTGGCTCCCTGGCACTTCACCCGCAGTATCAGGTGGGTACCATGTCATAGGGTGCAGTGAAACCAGACCCTAGTAGCCTAAACTGACCAATAATCTGAACCACACAGCTCTCATAATGAAATGCAGACTGAAGCAGAATTTCAACAAAGCTGTGTTTGGATGGGCTGTATTAGTGACTGCATTCATTACTATTAGTTTTATTTATTATTATCATTGTTATGTCTTTTACCAGTCACTCCAGTCCCTGAGGAACTCCACCTGATCTCTGACAGTATGGTCTGGCCGGAGGCTTGGCAGTACTGCAGGGATCACTACACTGACCTAGTGAGCCTCACAAGCCTGGCTGCACAGAACAGAATGTCGGAGCTCGTCAGGAACAGCACTGCGTCGCGATTCTGGATCGGCCTGCACAGAACCGTTGTGTATGATAACTGGTACTGGGTTGCTGGTAAGGATAAGAGGGCCCCCCTAAACTACACTAACTGGGCCTCTGGGGAGCCCAACAATCCTTACTATGAGCACTGCGGAGAGATGGTGCTGGGGGAGGATGGGGGGGCTGAGTGGAATGATCTGTGCTGCTATGAAAAGCTCCCCTTTATCTGTTTCAAAGGTTAAAAACACATCTGAAAGGTTTTATAGCACTGCTTCTCAAACATTCTATAGTTTAAAGTCACTTTAGTCTAAAAAAAAAAGCAATTTAAAAAAACGTTATAGAAATATCTGAGTCTAAATTTTGTTGTATAAACTTGGCATGCGTGAATAATAAAGCAAAACAAAGTCTTGTATCTGACAGAGTTTGGCAATGCCAGAGTCCTGTAGATGATAATAATGTGTAGCAATCTTAAAGGGGCAATGATTACTTAAGAAAAGACTCCTCAATACTGATTGTGAGGAAGTGAGGTGGGGAAGCATAATAGTGTTGCCCAGGCTTCAGTGCACAATGCTCGTCTTATGGGGTTCATGGCACAGTGCAACACTAATATGATTCCCCTCCTCACTTCCTCACAATCAGCATTGAGGAGTCTTTTCAGAAGCCATTGTCCTCCACTTGTTTTTTTTTTTAATTCAGGATACACAGCTATTTAAAATGCCAGGCTGTAGATAAACTGCTGCATCCTGGTACCTGTGCTGTAGGTCACTGGGTCTGATTGAAGCTGGACCATTGGAGAGAGTTTGAACTGCAATACATCATATAGGATGTATTGTTAAGAGGGAAGTATAGAGGGTGAAAGGGTCTTATTTAATATTTTTCTAATTTCTGCTTTTTGCCTTTAAAAAAAGATTATATAATATTTAAGTAGGTTTTACACATTTAAATAATGCTTACATATTTCAGTAGTATTTAAAACATTTTAACTTGTTATATTAGTTTTTACATATTTAAGAAGGTGTGTCTGTAGTTGGGGCCTGGATATTGTCATCAGCAGCAGTATAACAAAAACAAGAACAAACTTTCATTTTCCTTGTTTGCACTTTTGTGTTGCTTCCCTGAACTACAGCAGAGCGGGCATTCATACCCCCCTGCTGCTGCAGGTAGTCGCAGGAGTGTGCCTGTTTAGAGAACATTAGAGTGACACAAGGAGGGAGGGAGGAAGCTTGTGTGCCTGTCTGCCTGCCTCTAGGGAATGTACACAAACTGGACAGCCAACAGGGCCTGGTTTCTGATGATGCAGATTGCACCTAATGCTAATCTGTGTTCAAATGTAGTTAATAGGCACACTGTAATCATATTTAACTAACCAAAATAGAAACTATGTTATGTACTGAGTGAGTCTCTTCTGTCTATTTATATTCTGTATTGCTGAATATATTGATAGTCTGTATTTTTTGCTGGTATATAAATAAAAAATGATTTGGTCTCAATTTATCTTTTGTGTGTTTGTTTGTTTCTCTAATTATAACAAAACCTGAAATGTATTTCATTATGAACTACACATTTTTAGTCCCAGAAAACTGTTATATAGTAGCCAGCCTGAATACAAGATGTCTGGGGTTATACTGCCATCTACTGGGTAACAAGGTATGGTGTGCTACGGATATTTACAATTTGAAACATAAACTGAGATTATTCTGAAGCAGGAGTTCTGAAGCTGTCTCACACAAGGAGAAGGTAACGAGGGCCTATTGTTAATACGTCAAGATAACAAGAAAAAGTATGCATAAGTACAATTATTAATGAGTATTATGATGATGGCGCTGATTAGCATTAATAATCGTAGCAGCTGTAGTAAATCAGCTGAACAAATTAGATTGATTTATGAGGAAGAAGGAAAAAATGCACAACAATTCAAGAATAAAACATGAAAATAACTGAATGCGAATGAGCCGTCTGTGTTTTGCCGCATTTCGGGTTTCTGGTGACGATGATAAATCAGTAAAAATGAAGCTGTCGTGATTTATGTGTCATCAACAAGCCTCAAAAGAATTACAGCCTGATGGTTTGTAATCCACATGCAATCCCCCAGCGGCCCCCCCAGGGTTGTCACTGGGCTTCGTAATCCACATGCAATCCTCCGGCGGCCCCCCCAGGGTTGCTGCTGGGGTTCGTTTTCCATAGTTTACAGTACAGATGAGTTAGGGCAGCAAACCAGGAAAGTTCCACATTGCCCTTCATGTCCAGAGGTGTGTGTGGGACGGGGGTTACATTGATCAATGTGTTTTTATGCAGTTACTAGAAAGGAATGTTATGTAGTAATAAACGTTACCTGACACAAAAGCAGTTCAAGCATATGCACATTTGTTTTACTGTGTAATAGAGGTTGGTAATACACTTGTAGATCCTGCATCTATAAATACACTTTGGCTGAGCTAGACTGAATCAAATGAATCTTTTTCTATTTCTTACATTTCATTATTTATAATATGTGTTGGTATAATAATTGTTTGGGGGCTAACGCGAATCAAGTTGAGAGCGTACTTTCTTTGTGCTCTTTTAATAATATGTGTATTTAAAATACCATCTCAACTTGATTAGAGGTAACCGAACTATTATTATTATTATTATTATTATTATTATTATTATTATTATTATTATTATTATTATTAAAGTATGTAGCAGACTTTCAGGGTGGATTGCAGTGTACCAAAGTTAGTCCACTTGATGTGTCTAACTAGTGGATTAAGCAGGTTTAAGGTTTAGCGAAATGGGATCTCCCAGGGCTGGTCTCGTAAGAGCTGGCATGGAGTCGAGAACCCTGTTCTCCTGAGCCACTAAGGGGCCACTAGGAGAACTGTTGCTTCCTCTAACCGGACCTTCGCCAAGAAGGCTGGGAGCAACAGTATTGGTGAGAACGCATAGAGGAGTGTTCTGGGGATATCCTCCACCATCTCAGTGGTGCTGAGCACATGCAAGACAATGGTCTTGCATGTCAGACGATGGTGTCTGTCGCGCTTCGGGTGTAAATGAAGCGCATTGAGCCACACTTGGAGCGGGCGCATGAGTAGTAGACCCAGCTCTATGGTTGCGGCCATCAGACCCATCAGTTTTTGGAACTGTACTAAAGGGATCTGCGATCCCTGCTGAGCAGGGAGAGACAACCCTAAATAGCTGCTACGTGCACCGTGCGTTCGTGCACTAGCGCTGTAACGGTCAGCACCGAGCACCGTGTGCATCGTGCACCGTGGGTGCCGTGCGTACCGAGCATCGCGTGCACCGAGTACCGTGCGATACCGTGTCCGTGCACTGGCACTGTAGCGCTGGGCACCGTGCGCACCGAGATACCAAGGTACCAAGGACTATGCATGCACCGAGGGCAGCTATGCAACGGCGCCTACCCTAACCGCGTGGTCACACACCTGGTCAGCGCGTAGCATACACCAGGGAGACACAAGGGCCGAAGCCACGGCGCCGAGTTGAAGGCAGACAGCAAAAAACACGGTAGAAACAGATGAGGGAGAACACACTGTTGCTTGTTTAGCAGCCCCGACTCACCGAGGTGGGCGGGGCTACGCAGCCGGCGAGGTCTGCTCTACAGCGGGATGAATGTAAACAGAGCTTAAAATCAATTACAATAACATGGCTCAAAATAAATCGTTTCAGTCTACAAGGTTTTGAGGATCCTGGATACAGAGGGTTAAAGATTCTGCTCTTCACTGTGAAGCGCCTTTGATTCAAATGTGATAATGCAAAACAGTCTGGAAATATGACATGTTTGCAAATCAAAGCTGGCGTCCTGCCTTTCACCTGGCTCGGGGGTGGAGTGTTAATGCACTAGACCAGTGCTTCTCTACCCCGGTCCTCAGGATGTCCACTCTTCGGGGTTTTCCCCGAGCTCTCACTTACTTAACCCTTAATTAGACCTTTTGAATTGTTCTCAGCTCCTAAAAGGTTGCAGCTTTCAAGTTATTTAGAACATTTTAAAGTTGTGTTGAAATACTGAACTATTTAAGAGCTGAAAACAATTAAAAATACCTAATTAAGCTAATTATTCGTTCAATTAAGGGTTTAGTTAAGTAATGGAGAGCTCAGTTGGACACAGGCGTCCCTGAGGACTGGGGTTGAAAACCACAGCACTAGACTAGCCTGACACCTTTCTCTGGAGTTCTGGGTTCCAATCAGGGGGTCTAGGTGGTGCAGTGGGTTCATGTTAGCCTTTCACCTTTACCTGGAGTCAGTGCCCTGGTGCAAGACTGTAAAATAGACCACCCCAAAAAAGGAAAAAGAAAGAAAGCTGCAGAAGCTGCAGCACAACCTAAAGAAACCTTTGAAAATAAATACATCAGCAGCAAAACATATTCTAACAGTATTTTAAGATGACTGTGAACAAGACAATAATCAATCAAGTAACAATATATCCAAACATTTTAAGAAATCAATTATGTAATGAGATGAATCGATTTGATTAATAACTAGGTTTATTTAATATTGAAACATATTAATAGCGTCAAATTAGTCACAAAATCATATTAATCATAGGCATCCAGCTGGATTTTTAAATTAATGGTAGTACGAAAGTTAGTATGAAAAAAACACACATCTGCATCTCCAAACTTAGTCCACAGTATAAATGCTTTCAATACAACTCATGAGTGAAAACATCATTCTATGAACACACTTAACAAATGAATATCTCAAAAGCATATCATTTTTTTAAATAGTGAATTTTTACCATCTGTTGTAAATGTTAGTTTCACATCTGCCAGCAGAACAATCACATGACCTGAACACCCCTTATGGAACAAACATATATTTTTAATATATGGTAGAAAAGTATGACCCTTATACTTTTCATATATAGAAATTGGCCCCTTTTTATATGTTTAAAATATATGGGATATATTTAAAATACATTTTAGTCTGTGATCCATATATTTATTTTATATGGATTACAGACTAATGAAAATATATGGTGCACTGTATATTTTCGTCCCTTGGAACCCCCCTGACTAGCTCTGCAGTGGTGGCACAGTGGGTTAGTGTTAATGCACCTGAAGTCCTGGGTTCCAGTCAAGGGGGTTCAGTGGCACAGTGGGTTAGTGTTAATGCACCTGAAGTCCTGGGTTCCAGTCAAGGGGGCTCAGTGGCACAGTGGGTTAGTGTTAATGCACCTGAAGTCCTGGGTTCCAGTCAAGGGGGTTCAGTGGCACAGTGGGTTAGTGTTAATGCACCTGAAGTCCTGGGTTCCAGTCAAGGGGGCTCAGTGGCACAGTGGGTTAGTGTTAATGCACCTGAAGTCCTGGGTTCCAGTCAAGGGGGCTCAGTGGCACAGTGGGTTAGTGTTAATGCACCTGAAGTCCTGGGTTCCAGTCAAGGGGGTTCAGTGGCACAGTGGGTTAGTGTTAATGCACCTGAAGTCCTGGGTTCCAGTCAAGGGGGTTCAGTGGCACAGTGGGTTAGTGTTAATGCACCTGAAGTCCTGGGTTCCAGTCAAGGGGGCTCAGTGGCACAGTGGGTTAGTGTTAATGCACCTGAAGTCCTGGGTTCCAGTCAAGGGGGTTCAGTGGCACAGTGGGTTAGTGTTAATGCACCTGAAGTCCTGGGTTCCAGTCAAGGGGGTTCAGTGGCACAGTGGGTTAGTGTTAATGCACCTGAAGTCCTGGGTTCCAGTCAAGGGGGCTCAGTGGCACAGTGGGTTAGTGTTAATGCACCTGAAGTCCTGGGTTCCAGTCAAGGGGGTTCAGTGGCACAGTGGGTTAGTGTTAATGCACCTGAAGTCCTGGGTTCCAGTCAAGGGGGCTCTGTGGCACAGTGGGTTAGTGTTAATGCACCTGAAGTCCTGGGTTCCAGTCAAGGGGGTTCAGTGGCACAGTGGGTTAGTGTTAATGCACCTGAATCCTGGGTTCCAGTCAAGGGGGCTCAGTGGCACAGTGGGTTAGTGTTAATGCACCTGAAGTCCTGGGTTCCAGTCAAGGGGGTTCAGTGGCACAGTGGGTTAGTGTTAATGCACCTGAAGTCCTGGGTTCGTGTCAAGGGGGTTCAGTGGCACAGTGGGTTAGTGTTAATGCACCTGAAGTCCTGGGTTCCAGTCAAAGGGGCTCAGTGACACAGTGGGTTAGTGTTAATGCACCTAAAGTCCTGGGTTCCAGTCAAGGGGGTTCAGTGGCACAGTGGGTTAGTGTTAATGCACCTGAAGTCCTGGGTTCCAGACAAGGGGGTTCAGTGGCACAGTGGGTTAGTGTTAATGCACCTGAAGTCCTGGGTTCCAGTCAAGGGGGTTCAGTGGCACAGTGGGTTAGTGTTAATGCACCTGAATCCTAGGTTCCAGTCAAGAGGGTTCAGTGGCACAGTGGGTTAGTGTTAATGCACCTGAAGTCCTGGGTTCCAGTCAAGGGGGTTCAGTGGCACAGTGGGTTAGTGTTAATGCACCTGAAGTCCTGGGTTCCAGTCAAGGGGGTTCAGTGGCACAGTGGGTTAGTGTTAATGCACCTGAAGTCCTGGGTTCCAGTCAAGGGGGCTCAGTGGCACAGTGGGTTAGTGTTAATGCACCTGAAGTCCTGGGTTCCAGTCAAGGGGGCTCTGTGGCACAGTGGGTTAGTGTTAATGCACCTGAAGTCCTGGGTTCCAGTCAAGGGGGTTCAGTGGCACAGTGGGTTAGTGTTAATGCACCTGAATCCTGGGTTCCAGTCAAGGGGGCTCTGTGGCACAGTGGGTTAATGCACCTGTCAGAAGCCAGAGGGTATGTCTCCAACCTCTTGGTTTAACAATAGATAGTTTGAGTCGGCAACACCTTGAGGGTCCTAGATGCAAAGGGTTAAAGCTTCTGCTAATCAATGTAAATAGAAAAAAAAAGAACGAGCGAACAGCTGGTGTGCTGTGAAGCGCCTTGGATTCAAATGTGATAATGCAAAACAGTCTGAGAATATGACATGGGGGAAAGCAACCTGTATGCAAAGAAAACTGGTGTCCTGGCTGTCACCTGACTCGGGGGGGGGGGCTAGTTGCAAGATTGGATTTAGTTAATGCACTAGACCAGCCTTGTAACGCTCTTTGGAGGCCTGGGTTCTAATCTCGGGGTCCAGGTGGCGCTGTTAGATTAATGTTAATGCTCTAGATCAGCCTTTCACTTCTCTCTGCAGGCCTGGGTTGCAATATTAATGCACTACACTAGCCTAATACACTGACTGCTGCACTGGGTTCATTTTGATACGCTAGACTAGCTTTCTCCTTTCTCTGGAGGCCTGGGTCCCAATTTCAGGATCGGGGTAGCACAGCAAAGAAGGGTAATGCTAATTTACTAGATTTGACTTTTACATTTCTCTGGCAACCTGGTCACAAATACCTAGACCCCAGAGAGACAAAGAGGACAATATGGGGGGCTCGGTGGTGCAGTGGCTTCCTTTCACTTTTCTATTTAACAAAACATTAATACATATATATATATATATAGTTGTTTTCTTTTTTTTGTAACTATCTTATTTCTTCTACTCATAAAAAGAAAATGCTATGCCACACATCCTCCCCCAAGTGTGCAACACTGACCGGCCATTCCAAGGCCACCCCCTCCCTTAAAACACAACCACCCACCCTCGAGTCCACCAATGTCCCTTTTCGCCCTCTTCCACGGGCGGACTTGAGGGTGGGTTGGTCCAGCCAGGTAGGGACTGCTCACCGGCGACGAGGGACCCCACTGGTTTGTCAGGGGCGACCATAGCAACAACCGGGGCACTGGAGGCTGCAGTGGCGGGCAGAGGTGTAGCGACGTCCAGTCACCCAGGGGGAGCGAAGCAGTGACCAGGGGGAGCACAAGCGATGTCTGGGAGCAGCGCAGCGATGTCTTGGTGCTTGGGGGGAGCGGAGCAGGGAACCAGGTGGAGAACTGTAACCGGTTCTGCAGACTCCTGGGCTCCAGGTGTAGTGTAGGGAGTTCCAGGCAAACCGGCAGGGTGTCCAGGAGCGAGGGGCAAGGGACTGCACACAGCGGCGCGGGACTGGACCGCAGGGGTGGTGGTCGGGGCTGTGGTGGCGGTGGGCTCTTCACCTCCTTCCCCTCTAACTCAGGCCACGGCAGCTCCTCCCCCTCTGGCGGCGGCAGCTCCTCCCCCTCTGGCTCAGGAGACTGCGGAGCTACCCTTGCCTGCTCCCACTTCTGGAGCAGCAGCTCCAGCTTGGTCGGCTCCGGCTCTGGTATCCCGTTCTCCCATCTCCATCTCTGGTTGCTCTCCCGGTGCCTGTGGGTCATTTCCTGCATCTCCTCTGTGGACCTTTTGAGAGTCCTTATCAGCTCTGCAATGTCCATTATTCTCAACTGTGCTGGTCTGTAGGGCTGAGCACCGCTGCCACCACGTGTAACATGAGCCTTGCGGCTCGGGTTCGTTGGCCCTTTAAAAACTTGACCCAGCACAGCAGACTTTGATTTTTCAGCGCTTATGCGCAATTCTTTTTAATTAAACACAAAATAAACAAACCAAAATAAACAATAAACACAAAACAAAATAAACACCTGGCTCTTTTTGAGCATTAACTACACGTACAATGACCCTCACCAAATACCGGACGGCTACCCCGTTTACCGGTAACACAAATACCAACACTTGTACCAATCTTTTGTGAGTGCTGGGACACAGCGCACACCTTCCTGTGTCTCTCCTTCAGCAGCCTTGAGCAGATTAACTGCCCTCTTTAAATACCCTGCACCTGGTCCTAATTTACAATTGTTTCCAGGTGCAGGGAATAACTAACAATTAAACAATAATCAAATTAAAACAATAAATCAATTAACAAAACCCTTCCCCAATTAACAAAACTAATCAAACAATTACATTTCCCCAAAATAACAGAAAACCACACATTTTACTGTGGGGAGGATTTCAACCCCCTCCCCACTGTGCCACAGCTATTAAATACAGTTTTGTTAAGTGCGATTAGCGGGCTGTCAGAGTTTTGATTTGGTCCCAGCCTATGTATCGAAACGCGTTCTGTTTGTTTCTTGTTTTGATTAAATAAATAATAAAAACGTAACAGGAATCTGATGCTTAATATTTGCAGTCAAGTCTGAAAGAAGAAGAGATTTTTAAGTGTGCGACCAGCCTCGTCTCTATGAGCGGCATCGAGGAAAGCATACATGGTTTACATCATTGCTGTCAGCTATTTTTTTTTTAACTCTGCAGAAACATTAGTATAAAGTGTCTTATGGTCGACACATCTTTTTGGAAAAAACTTTGCTGCACATGAATGCCTTCAAGATTATATATATAGATTTAAAACACAAAATCTAAGTAATTAGAAGTCCAATATATCTAATTAGTGACTGACCAATAAAGCAGAGAGCTCACCTGTCAGGGTGCAGCAGTCCAAAGGGTCCCTGCCTCCTGCCAGAGTTTATAAATGAAAGGAAGGGGACCCTTTCTGAGTGCTGCACCCCAATACTGCTGGCTGATCAGTCACTAACTTGATACAAAGAAATGTTTAAAATACATTTGTGTAAAACACACATTTATAATATTGGATTTTATGCAGGGACTATACATTGGATTTCTGTGCCTTTCACGGACAGATTTGTTAAGCACATCCATTTTTAAATGAACTAATGCAATGTGCATCATTGCTGGTGTCCGTCTATAAGCCTGTGATTGTGATTATAATGCATGCCTGTCACAAGCCAGAGGGCGTGTCTCCTGCCTCCTGCCTCCTGTCCATTCTCAATATGGAAAGCGAGATGATGTCAAATTGTCACTTTCACCATCGACAGTGGAGAGGAGAACACCTTGGGAGCTCTTGGACTAGCTGGTAAGGAAACCTCTCAATATAATCTCTTATTGCTCTATACCAGAGAACATCGTAACCACAGAACTGTAAAGAATGAAGAAATATCTGACGGCATGTTTTATGTTTTTATATTTAGATCCATGCTTTATAGTTACATACGATACTGTAATACTAAGTTAACATTATCTAGAGTAATATAAAACAACAATAATAATAATAATAATAATAATAATAATAATAATAATAATAATAATAATAATAATAATAATAATAAAGAGGATGCACTTTCCTTGAGTTTCTTTACTGGTTACTGTTTTGAAGAAACTGGAGGGACATAAATAGAAAAGCAGACATTTAACATGTTCGCATAAACTTGCACATGGATGTGCTGTATTATTATTATTATTATTATTATTATTATTATTACTGGTGTAGTGTCAGAAAGTGGCACATCGTCAGAATGTGGTACCACCAAAACTTGACCCGTGTAACATCAGAAAATGGTACGCTGTCAATGCTGTGATTGGCTACTGCACAAATTACTACAAACAAGATGAGAGTCATATATGTTTACAGTGTTAGATAACCCAATGTGCTGCTTGTCAGTTAAAGTCACATACAGTTGCAAAATTGTGAAAAAGAAAACTTTAAGGTCCAAACTCAGTACATGGTACCCGTTTCAGATGGGCTTATCCTTGTTTTCTGCTCGACCAAGCGCAGTACACACTGTACCGATTCTTAACGCGTACCACAAAATAACCCTACACCTGTATCATTAATAATAATAATAATATAACAATTGTGCTTTTTTATGTTCATATAAAAAAAGAAAACTTGGATGCACTGTTGACTGTTAAGATTATTCTTTTTTTATTATACATTTTTATTTTATATACACTTTTTACTTTCCTGTGAAGATTATTGTTATTATTATTGTTTCATATTTTTCTTAGTCATTTTGTATTCGTTATTTTAAGAGAGGTTATTATCTTGTAAATAATCACTGATTAGTAGATGCATTCGTTACAGTAAAAAGAAGGACCCCCTTTTGCCTTGAACCTATACTGAGCATCAAAAGAAACGCATCACTTATATTTGGATCAAATTCACTAGATGTGATTGAAAAATGACAAACTCTGTTATAGAGCAGGTGCAGTGACTTTTTATTGTGCTGATTAACAATTGACATTTTATTGTCTGAAGTTATGGGGGGACGGGGGATACTGTGAAAGTCACAGGCTCGTAGCGTGTGTGGCCACCGCTGGAAGCAATACAAGCAGTGCATCTGCGACGCATGCTTTGCACCAGGTTTCAGATGCTGTCTTGTGGAATCCTGGCCCATTCCTCTTGTTGTGTCTGGATAAGCATCTGCCTGTTCAGTGGTCTCTGAGCCCTAGAAGCCACACGTCTCCCAGTTCATGGCCTGTCATTGACAGAGTGTGTCTGATTATATCGTCTCGCCCGGTTTGAAATTGCTGGCTGTGAGCACCCAAGACGACGAGCCACGGTACGCTGCCCTAGTCCAGCCTCCAAGACGTGGCATATTGGTGTTTTTCTGTGATTTTCTTTATTGCTTTTATTCAAGCTTGCAATTCAACAGCTGAAATCACTCCATATCCAGTGTCCAATCAACTATCTCACTAATTAGGTGACTAAGTGCATATGCTTCAGTCATAGTCACTCAAACGTGTCATGGACAAGGATGAATGATCAGGTGAAAAACAAACATTCATGTATTTGGACTTCTGTCTCCGGCACAATCTCGTCTGACGCGATATTGATGGGCACTGCATCATGGGTTATTCTTACTGTCCTTTAGGAAATACAATCCCGAGTGACGGAGCTCATCAGAGACAACAGCAATGTGCAGCCTGGCTTTCCTCATCGTGTCCGGTGAGTTTCACTGTGCTGTACTGGTCAGTATGATTCAGATGATCACATTTAATAGACTGATTCTGCTAGTTGTGTAAGAAAGTATTCTTGATTTAGAAGAGCTACACAACATGAAGGAATGGATCTCTCAGGCTACGCTGTTGCACCATTCACTGTTGCACCATTCACTGTTGCACCATTCAACTGTTGCACCATTCATTTTAAAAAGTCTGTTTTAAATCAGGACCTCTTTTACAGCACGTTTTAGATGCTTTATTGCCTGAATGGATCCTGTCACTTAGCGTGGTCCATTTTATTATCCAGTGGCCTGAAGATTTTGACTCCTGTTGTGTTTTTGTTGTTGTAGCCTGCGCCTTGATCGGGGGTCTCTCAGTCTGCTGCCCTCAAAGAAGATACCACGTTGTCTATGATGTAATGACCTGGGACCAAGCTCGTCAACACTGTCAAAGTAATTTCACTGATCTGGTTAGTGTTCCCAGTGATGAGGAAATGCAGGCAGTCAAGGCACTGATTTCCCGGGTCTCAGATTACTTTTTTTGGCTGGGTCTGCGCAGAAACACAGTCATCTCGCCTTGGGAATGGTCAACCGGTGTGGCCTTTCAATACAGCAAATGGCTCAGTTGGGAACCAGATGCTAAAGGAGATTGTGGAGCCATGATTCCCACTGGAGAGTGGGGAGGCGAACCTTGTGCTGACCTTCACAGTTTTGTCTGCTTGGCAGGTAAGGAGAATCGATTTCTGAACAGAGTACCCAGCTTGCTAGTTATTTTGATATTGCGATATATTTTTATGATGATTACAGTCATGTAGTTTAACATCAGGATGTTCAAAAAATTGATTCTTTCAAACAGTCCTTTTGTGACTTCTTGAAGTAGAATGCAGGGATGTAATGGAAACGCGTCATGGAAATATCTGGATGGAACCATAGTACGTTTAGTGTATTGATACTTGAGTTTTGAAAAAAAAATACCATTAAGAAAAAACTAAATGCACGTTTAAAATAAAGTGCACTGTTGTTATAAGTAGTTTGTATGCTACTAATATTACTTATTACAAAAACTAAACATGTACACAAGAAGCACTATTAAACATTAAAAAGCATGGTTTTACTTCAGAATTGCTCAGTGCATGGTATGACAGCTTTACACAGAATACGATGGCCTATGAATGTGACAAATCACTAACTGATTGATTGATTTATTTTAAGTGAATAATAATAATAATAATAATAATAATAATAATAATAATAATAATAATAATAATAATAATAATAATAATAATAATATTTACAGTCCTGTTACACTGTTGTGTTTCTCTGCAGGACCTTCTGCGCTTTGCGGTCAGAGGGAGTATTTCCTGGTTTACACAGTGAAGAATGCGGAGGAAGCCAGAGAACACTGCAGATCTCTGTACACAGACCTGGTGAGCATCACAAGCCAAGACGTGCTCCTGGATATCGAACAGCTGATGAACAAAACCACTTCCAATATCGACTACTGGATAGGACTGAGGAGGGACGGTGGGTCTTGGGGCTGGGGAAACGGGGAAACTTTCAACTACAGCAACTGGGGAGTACTTCAGCTAGTGAGCAGTGGAACCTGTGTGACGCTCAAGACCTCAGAGTGGAATTTTGGGGAATGGCAGATGAACAACTGCAATGACATCAACAACTTCATCTGTTACAAAGGCAAGTCACTTCTGAGTTATAGAGACACTTTAGATCAGCTACCTGCTCAGAATGTTTCATTTCTTACCTGTTAATATCTGTGTGTGTGTGTGTGTGTGCGTGTGTGCGTGTGTGTGTGTGTGTGCGTGTGTGTGCGTGTGTGTGTGTGTGTGTGTGCTGAGTGATTTTCCATTGTGGTTTCTGCTCATCATTCTTTGACATGTCTACTAACTATTGCAGATTCCCAAAAGACTCTGAGGTAAGGTGGGGAAGCATATTAGCGTTGCGCTGTGCACTGAAGCAAAAATTGTAAGCATGGCCAGTAATAATGAAAGTAGATAATTACTCAGAACACACAAAATAGGACATTAAACAGGTAAGAAATTAAATATCAGTTTACTGTAGTTGAGCGGTCAATAACCAAGGCTTCAAAAAACAATTTCACACTCCAGATCCTGACTCCCCCACACTGTAGATTCATTCTCTGAGCAGCAGATACTAGGAGACCACATCCTGACACCACCACACAATGCACAGCACAGTGCGGTAAGTAGCAGGTTGGTTGATTCTTTTTATGTAATTTTTTTTCCCCACAGATCTACAGGACACCACCACTGTTCAGTTTGACTCTTCCCAAACAGAAGATGGAGAACAACAATCCCAGCATCCTTCCACGATGGCCAGCCCCTCTCCTCCTGCAGCAGCGGGTGGGTACAGAGTCATATGGCTGGTGTACGGTCAGGGATATATGGAAATAATAACTTATATAATGCAGCAAAACCATGTAATGCCTCATAGGTCGAGTAGGATCTTAAAATCAATTCCATATCTTACTGGAATAGAATGTAAAGAGGTAAAACCCGGAGTGATAGTCTCATATTCACACTCCCTGAACAGGTATTAGGACCCCACATCCTGTCAGTAGCAACTGCACAATGCACAGCACAGTGCAGTAATTAAGAGGTTGGTTGATTTCTTTCTAAGTGATCATTTCCACAGATCCACAGGACACCACCACTGTTCAGTCTGACTCTCAGAGCTCTCCAACCACCGGGGCAGCCACTTCCCAAACACCAGATGAAGGAGAACAATCCCAGCAGCCTTCCACGATGGGCGGCACCTCTCCTCGAGCCAGCTCCCCTGGGCACTCAAGCTCCTGGCTCTCTGGCACTTCACCTGCAGTAACAGGTGGGTACCATGTCGTAGGGTGCAGTGAAACTAGACCCTAGTAGCCTAAACTGACCAATAATCTGAACCACACAGCTCTCATAATGAAATGCAGACTGAAGCAGGATTTCAACAAAGCTGCATTTGGATGGGCTGTATTAGTGACTGTATTCATTATTAGCTTTATTTATTATTATCATTGTTATGTCTTTTTTACCAGGCACTCCAGTCCCTGAGGAGCTCCACCTGATCTCTGACAGTATGGTCTGGCCAGAGGCTTGGCAGTACTGCAGGGATCACTACACTGACCTAGTGAGCCTCACAAGCCTGGCTGCACAGAACAGAGTGTCGGAGCTCGTCAGGAACAGCACTGCGTCGCGATTCTGGATCGGCCTGCACAGAACCGTTGTGTATGATAACTGGTACTGGGTTGCTGGTAAGGATAAGAGGGCCCCCCTAAACTACACTAACTGGGCCCCTGGGGAGCCCAACAATCCTTACTATGAGCACTGCGGAGAGATGGTGCTGGGGGAGGATGGGGGGGCTGAGTGGAATGATCTGTGCTGCTATGAAAAGCTCCCCTTTATCTGTTTCAAAGGTTAAAAACACATCTAAAAGGTTTTATAGCACTGATTCTCAAACATTCTATAGTTTAAAGTCACTTTAGTCTAAAAAAAAAAGCAATTTACAAAAATGTTATAGAAATATCTGAGTCTAAATTTTGTTGTATAAACGTGGCATGTGTGAAAAATAAAGCAAAACAAAATCTCGTGTCTGACAGAGTTTGGCAATGCCAGAGTCCTGTAGAAGAAATGACTGTGTAGCAATCTTAAAGGGGCAATAATTACTTAAGAAAAGACTCCTCAATACTGATTGTGAGGAAGTGAGGTGGGGAAGCATAATAGTGTTGCACAGGCTTCAGTGCACAATGCTTGTCTTATGGGGTTCATGGCACAGCGCAACACTAATATGATTCTCCTCCTCACTTCCTCACAATCAGCATTGAGGAGTCTTTTCAGAAGCTGCTGTTTACTTGTTTTTCTTTTAATTCAGGATACGCAGCTATTTAAAATGCCAGGCTGTAGATAAACTGCTGCATCCTGGTACCTGTACTGTAGGACACTGTGTCTGATTGAGGCTGGACCATTGGTGAGAGTTTGAATTGCAATACATGGACTGATCAGCTACCAGGAAGCAGCAGCAACTTGGTTTAAATTATTATTATTATTACTATTATTACTATTATTATTATTAGTAGTAGTAGTAGTAGTAGTATTAACGTTTTCTTTTAAATATCTACATATTACAAATTGAAGTATGAAACACAAGCAAGGGACCAAAAGATCTTCAACAGAAGGAAATGTCCAGTGATCCTGTTGCTGGGGATAATAAGATATAAGAACATGGATTTTAAACCTTGGTCCGCATCATATAGGATGTATTGTTAAGAGGGAAGTAGAGAGGGGGAAAGGGTCTTATTTAATATTTTTCTAATTTATGCTTTTTGCCTTTAAAAAAAGATTCTATAATATTTAAGTAGGTTTTACACATTTAAATAATGCTCTCATATTTCAGTAAGGAATGTACACAAACTAGACAGCCAACAGGGCCTGGTTTCTGATGATGCAGATTCCACCGAATGCTACTCTGTGGATGAATGTAGTGAATAGACAAACGGTAATCATATTTAACTAAAGAAAATAGAAACTACGTTATGTATCGAGTGAGTCTCTTCTGTCTATTTATATTCTGTATTTTTGAATATATTGATGAGAACATAAGAAAGTTTACAAATGAGAGGAAGCCATTCAGCCCATCTTGCTCATTTGGTTGTTAGTAGCTTATTGATCCCAGAATCATCATCAAGCAGCTTCTTGAAGGATCCCAGGGTCAGCTTGTATGTTTTGCTGGTATAAAAATAAATAATGATTTGATCTGAATTTTAACTGTCTTTTGTTTGTTTCTCTAATTATAACAAAACCTGAAATGTATTTCATCATGACCTAAAGATTTTTAGTCCCCTAAAAGTTATCGAATGACACTGTTATACAGTACCAAGCTTGCCTGAATAAAAGATTTCTGTGGTTATACTGCCATCTAGCGTGATACTAAACACCTGCGCGCTGCATTTTGAACGAGCTTTAACCGTGAAAAGGCATGGGTGCAGATATTCGCAAAAATTTGTGCTTTTGCACACGAATTGATATTTTCCAACATGGCACATAACAGTTGCGCGAAGTTGGAAAATAGCAAATGTGTTTGTGCCTCGCAAAACCACCTGCGCAATCAATATCAATATAGCAGAAATACATAAGAGCTACGCGTGAATGCGCAGAATTGGAAAACTACACGACAATGTACTGTTAACAGTACAGACCAATCGATATTCCTCAAACGAGTCTACACTCAAATGTAACCTGCACATGGAATGCAGAATCAAAGCTCAACACACATCGGTAGCACTGGCACCCCCGAAGTTGCATGCCCACCCCCACAAACATATAAATAAGCTACTAAATGGAGAAATGAAGCAATGGACCACAGTATAGTGTAGGCTATTCAACATATAACTTGGATACGTGTCAACATGAAAGAGACGGACAAAATATATCTGTAGCATCAAACTCCACTCTTTATTTTATAGAAACGCGCCTGTCAGCCGGTGTTCTGAGTAGTTCCGATCCGTGCTCCATAAACTTTACATAAACATATTTACAGAAGTGTGGACTGTAAAACAAACCCACAATGCTGAAAACACAACTCCATTCGGAAGCCCCGAAGACGGGAATCACAGCATGGATCCGGCCAACAACGCTGTCTGTGGATGCAGTCTGCGCATGTGTATCCCTTACTCATACTGCTGCGTAATGACCCTTCCATCTGCCCCCCCTCCTCCCCCTCACCACGCCCCCTGCTCCTACCACACCTGTATGGCATAGTCAATAGCATGGAATGCAGATCGTGGGTGTCAAAGTATGCACCTGATATCAATGAGAAATAAAAGCATTCTGCGCATTGCAAGCCTGTCGTCACGCTTATCGCAAAACTTAGCCATTTTCATTCAAATGTGGCCTTCGGAGGAATTCAAATAATTTTGTGCTTAAAAATATAAAATCTGCGCACTGCATACGCTTGTATCTAATGTTTATCATTATCACAGGTATTAGCATGGCTAATAAGCTAAATATTTAAAGGGCCATCACAGATTCTACGGAATTCAAAGAGATGTATCTATGCTGTGCTGCTTGCTGGGAAGTGAGTTTATAATATTTCTACTTCTGTCTCCATTATTTTGACAGGTGTCACAGAAATATGAGTACATGTTACCTATTCAAATTCATTTATATTTTTTGACGTTCTTGTTTTCTGTTACAGTACCATCCGTTTATTTTATTTTTCTTTCTCAGTATTAACTGTGATCCCGTTTATCAGACCGCTATTGCTCTGTGTGGACTGATCTGATTTTTGTAATGTGTTAGAATCAGATGTGGACGGAACCTCGTATGATCGCTGGGTGTTTTCCATTGCTGTAGTACCTCGGAAAGCGCCTGCATTTCACTTCCGTGATTGACTGAGTGCTGGAGTGATGCGCGCGGAGTTAAGGCTTGCTTTTTAAAAGCGTTATTTTGTGCCTCGCGTTTCAAACATGGCAGGATCTCGCAAACCCAGCCACTCCCGCCAAATTCCGCTATGCATACATTATTGTGCACAGCGCAACACTGATTGTGGCACGCAAAATGAAGTTTCGAATATGGTACATTTTGCTCCTCGCCCCGTAGCGTGCATGGTGGAAGGCAGCAGCAGGGCTGGTAGGTGACGTAATCACACACGAAGACATGAGCCCGATATAGTCTCCTTGCAAAGTAGCCGGGTCTTTTGTACAGCGGTATCGGCGCTATGCTTTAGTGCGAAAAGTCCCGGGTTCGCGCCCACCTTCCGCCTGTGTGTGTGGATTGACTCACTCTGTGCGATGCGCCTGCCTGCGATAATTTATTTTGCTACATTGGTGTCTGAAGTGGACGCAGGTACCCCGGCACGCACTCGTGGGACTGTAGCCTGGTGAGCAAGTCCGGGGCGGACTTGAGGCTGGCAGGGGAGAGTGTAGCGTGCACGGGGGAGGCAGCAGCAAGGCAAGTAGGTGACGTAATCACACACAGGGACATAAGCCCGATATACGCTCCTTGCAAAGGAGCCGACTCCTTTGCCCTGTGTGATGCGCCTGCCTACGTTAACCTACTTCGCTACTCCACATCCACAATCAAGGTTTTTATTCTTACAAAAATGAGCTTCAGCGTTTCAACAACATGTCTTCATCAGAGCAGAACATGACATGTGGATCTCAGACCTTAAATACATACCGGACCCACTGTCATATAAAAAGGTTGTTAATATTTAAGACAATCAGTTATTTAACCTAACGATATAATTAGTATTAATTTTATAATAGATTATCACGTGGAACCAATTGTCATAGCTATGATAGTGGGTGCGGTCTGTATTTAAGGTCTGAGATGCGATATATATAAATCAAATTTAAACATGAGAAAAACTACTCAGCATATGTAATCGGCCATTTGTATTTAGTTATGCAATTTTGTATGATAACAAATAAAAACAGATATCCATTTGCTGAAGTTTAATTACATGTGAATAAACAGTCAATAGACGTGACATGCATGTATGTATCTATCATTAGACTGCCACTTGAGCTCATATTTGCTAGTTGCCTCCTCCATTAAAAAAAGGCTGTTATGTAGTGTTATTGATATTATTCTGCATGCTATCCACACTACCTAAATACTGTGCATTCAAACCACATGGCTGCCATACACAATCACGTTTTCAAATTGTGATTGCGTGAATAGGGTATTAGAAACTTTACGTACCAGGCTTTGTTATATATAGGTCTTTTTTATTGACTGTTTATTAACGTGTAACTCAGCAAATGGTTAATTGCATATTAATTAAATACTTATGACACTCAAAATAAAGCGTTGTCATTGATTTTATGAGTACAACACACTTACTGGTGAGCAGGTTCAGAACAACAGGAGTTCCTCCTTTATAAAGCCTTCCATTTACATATTGTTGGCATTCATACTGGCCGGCATCCTCTGTGTGCAGGTGGTGTATCCAGAGAGACGAGTCAGGCAGCACCTCCAGTCTTGCAGCTCTCTCTGGCTGTTTGACTGTAATCTTACCACCCGAGGCCAGCTCAGAAGCTGTTTCAGGTCTAAAAGTCCAATGAATTAACGAGTTTTCATATTTCTGGAATCCCGCACAAGGCAGGGTAACAGTCGCTCCCAGAGAGGAGTACCGGTCCAAACCTGGAAATATAATAACAACAATAACAGAATAGTTTGCCCTGTATGATTCCAATATTAAAAATCTTTTTATAACAGTAAATGAAATAGGCCTGGTTCTGTTGTTACTGCCCTGTTTTAATTAAGGGGTCTGTTCCTTTGAGAATCTCAACAAGTTGTCCAGCTACACAGTCAAGGTGATCTGTTGGACAAAGGGCTTGAGTTTTTATTTGAATATTGCTTCCCTGGACTGAGGTGTGGGGATCAAACACAGAGGAGACGGGAGCGACCGCTCTCACTGCTCACTGGCATTTGAAGCCGGAGAGTTGGGGATCAAACATGTTTTTTTTTTGTGTCTGGCTTTGGTTGTGTTATAAATAAGGAAGTTTTTTTAAATGTTGAAATCATTTGAAAGCGTGAGAACTGCATGCAGTGGCTCACTGAGGACATGAGAAACAAATGTGTTCTGTCTAGATGCTGAGGTCGTTTATCTCGTGATCTTGACACAACACATTTCAATTTATTTTATTTGGTTTCACTGGCCTATTGAGCCACGGCAACTTGATTAACCATTTGGAGAAAAAAAAAATGTTGTTGTAAACTACATAACACATAACATGTACAATAACAAATCTGATATCCTGTTGCATTTAATTGAATGACTAAAGTATTATCTTAGTCACAAGTAAGCAGATTTTTCTTTTTATTCAACATCTTTCAAACAGCATCACAAAAACCGTCTGGCTTAGTGATTTATTACAGTGTATACAGTTAGTGTTTGCTGTTAGGAGCATTAATTAAAAATTAAGATGAAGAAAGCTGGTCACTTTTACATGTTACTTTATCATACTCTGTCAAAAAATACCTCAATCGCTGAAAACGTACAAACAACAGTGAATCAAATAAAGATGACTTTCCAACTATCAGGCACAGATCTTCCCCCTTGTATCCCCTTTTTTGCTTTTAAAAGCACCATACACTTTTTAACCCATCCTCACCTCCATATATAGTTATCCCTCCCTCCCCTTCCAATGAAATGTTCAATTTACACCACCATTAAGGCACTGAGACCCACAAGCAGATGAGAACCAGCATACATGGAAGCTACTTTTAATTGCATTAATTACCCCTGCATCCGGTCCCATTATGCATGTAACCTGTCCAGCTGGATCCCAGTATCTGCAGCGCTTGGAGGTTATACATGACAGCAGGCTGCACTGACTTGAAATCCTCACTGAGCTGATAGTTTGTGATCAAGTTTTGAAGGTAACACGTATGTGAAATACATCTAAATATCCTAAACAGCAGTGTTTGAATCATTTTTTTTAGCATCCTTAGAGATTATGAACAAGTCTACTTGTATTACTGTTAGTAAACACAAATGGAATTTAAAATAACACACTGTACATAGTAGACCCTGATAGTGATGTGATTCAGTCATCTGAAATGTTTTTTTTTTATCAAGGTAGTTTGTCTGAGTTGGAAATGACCTCACATTAAAATGAGCTATACTGTAATTATTCTTATTTAATGACATACCATTACAAATATACGACAGAGTGCCGTGGAAGGACAGCCAGATAGATAGACAGATAGATAGATAGATAGATAGATTGATCAAGTTGTTTATATATGTTGTTTAGCCTCTTGTATTAATGTCTGCTGTAATGCAGTCTTTTTCTATTGTGATAGCTGTGCTGTGTGGAGACCACATTGCCCTAAATCTCATTTTTTATTTTATATTCTTATTTTCAACGCTGAGACAGGAAGACAGAAACCGTTTTTCTGCTTGACTTTTTAAACCCCCAAAACACCAGCGCTTACCAGCAACACCAGCTCCAAAACCCCAGGGAAGCAGAATCAGACGCACAAGCAAATCACAGAGCTGCTTTTCCATTTTCAGTCTTCGGTTTTAAAAAAACGATCAGTTCACAGATAAAGTATGGAAGCTTTAGCAAAGGAAGGAGAAGTGGCTCAGTAAGATGAGAGAGTTTCCTGCATTGAGAGAGAGGGGGAGAATCAACTGCTTGATTCCAGTGAATAGAAACATCATACCCAATACAAGAGAAGTACTTTTAATAGCAAAGCAATAGGAGCTTAAATTAAAAAAAATAAATAAAATGAATCTATTTTCTTTTCAGCAGCCCACAGTCAATTGTCCCAGGCCTGACAATTTCTGTGGGCAGCACTGGGTAGTGGCCTGAAGCTCACTGAGGCAATGGTTTCATCTTGGCCATTTATAAAAGCACAGCAAAGTGTAATAAAGCACATTGAAAGCACAGCAAAGTGTAAAAAAGCACATTGAAAGCACAGCAAAGTGTAATAAAGCACATTGAAAGCACAGTAAAGCATAGACAAGCATTGTAAGAAAAGCCAGGTATGGTAAAGCATATTGATAAGCATAGCAAGCCTAACTATGGTAAATGCATAGTAAAACCATGGGGAAAGCATCTGAAAACTGCAAAAATACTGTGGTAAACTTTTGTAAGGGCATAGACTCTACAAGAGGAGTCAGACTCTACATGATTAGAACAGAGGCATTGAGCTCATAAACTCTATACACAAGGAGTCAGTCTCTACATGATTAGAGGAACACATGGAGCTCATAGACTCTATGAAAGAGGAGTCAGTCTCTACATGATTAGAGAAACACATGGAGCTCATAGACTCTACACAAGAGGAGTCAGTCTCTACATGATTAGAGGAACACATGGAGCTCATAGACTCTACACAAGAGGAATCACTCTACATGATTAGAGGAACACATGGAGCTCATAGACTCTACACAAGAGGAGTCAGTCTCTACATGATTAGAGAAACACATGGAGCTCATAGACTCTACACAAGAGGAGTCAGTCTCTACATGATTAGAGAAACACATGGAGCTCATAGACTCTACACAAGAGGAGTCAGTCTCTACATGATTAGAGGAACACATGGAGCTCATAGACTCTACAAAAGAGGAGTCAGTCTCTACATGATTAGAGAAACACATGGAGCTCATAGGCTCTGTACAAGAGGAGTCAGTCTCTATATGATTGGAACAGAGGCATTGATCTCATAAACTCTATACACAAGGAGTCAGTCTCTACATGATTAGAGGAACACATGGAGCTCATAGACTCTACACAAGAGGAGTCAGTCTCTATATGATTTGAGGAACACATGGAGCTCATAGACTCTGTACAAGAGGAGTCAGTCTCTATATGATTAGAACAGAGACTTTGAGCTCATAAACTCTATACACAAGGAGTCAGTCTCTACATGATTAGAGTAGGAGCATGGAGTTCATAAACTCTATACACAAGGAGTCAGTCTCTACATGATTGGAGGAACACATGGAGCTCATAGACTGTACAAGAGGAGACTCTCTCAAGATTATTAGTCGGGAATGGGTCTCATATAGAAACTATATGAGAGGAGCCACAAGCGCATTAGAAGATGTTGTTTTTGTAATATTTTTCTATTTTATATGTTACGCTAAGTCTGAGAATTTCCTTGAATTCAGAGTGAAGGCTTGTGAAAAGATACTGATAAGGACACATATTTCTTATTTGGGTATGATGTATGGAGGTTGTCGGTATCTTGTACTCTTCCTGTGTCTTGCATCTCTTGTAGTAATATATCTCATTAGCTGGGTGTGTGTGTCAAATGCATGAATTGTGGAGCATGCTATTAGAAGGACCGAAGACAACGTACTAGAGAATAGCACCCTATACTGGGAAACAGTTACAGAAAGAAAGAATTGTTGAAGAATGATGTAAGCACAGGTTAGGTATCAAAGGGCTTGTTGTGGCAGGGCGAGAGCTCTGCTCATATATATTTATTGGTGTTTGGTGGTGGTTGGCAGGGATGGGGTTAATTCCTCCCTGCCAAAAACATGTGAGAATGTGGCTGGAGCCGTGATAATTGCTAATTATTGATTAATTAGATCCCATAAAAGGAGAGCCTAGGGCTCCATTTGGGGAGAGGGAGTTTGGTGAATGTACAGTGTGTTTCTGCACATAGAGTTCCGTGAAGGTTCTGCCCAGCCTGGACAGTATTTTTGTTTGTTTAAACCTTTATTGTGCCTTTTTGTTTGCATATTTGTGTTATTGTTCTTTACTAAAGTGTGCTTTTAGCGCTTGTACTGCAGTTTCCTGGCTTCTGCGTCTCTGTCTTGCTGTTACAAATCAGGACTCACACCAGTGAGGCAATTAACAAGAGGAATACCAGAATTGCAAAATCTAAGAATAAAATGTCATTTCCATCCTCCTTGGTCATTGTGGTCGTGGTTTCAGCGTGGTCATTTTTTCTCCTGTGAAACAAACAGGAAACTTGCAACACGACAATCACTTCTGCATTTTCCTCAGTGCAGATTTGTATTTTAACCAGATAAGCTGCGCTTTTCATTTGAAAATAACGATGAAGAATTTGCGAGCTTCATGTCTGTGTTTCTTGTTACTCGGCTGGAGAGCCGGTGCGGTAAGTAATTATTATTCTTTTTTAATATTAATATACAGTACTGTGCAAACGTTTTAGGCAGGTGTGAAAAAATGCTGTTTTGAAGGCAAAGTGTGGTCACACCAAATATGTATTTGATTTAGATTTTTCTTCTGTTCACTCACTTTGCATTTAGTTAATTGATAAATATAATCTATTAACATGTCTATTTTTGAAAGCATTCTTACTTTACAGCATTTTTTCACACCTGCCTAAAACTTTTGCACAGTACTATATAAGTTCATCTTTTACCAGCAGCGGTCTGTTCAAATTAAAGGTATGTATTAAAGCATAGACACACCTGGGAAGAGGTCCATAGCTGAGTTCAAAACTCAGGGCAATAAGGCTTGTGAAAATGAAAGCAAGGTGGGTATTTCTAATTCAGGGTGTGCTGAGGATCATACTCGAATTGCTTTTAAGAAGTATTTAGCAGCAGGTATTAACTAAATCCATCCTTTGATGTGTTGATTAAAACAAGTTCCAATCCCAGGTAATGGGATAATCGCAGAATTCAGGTATACAAAGGGGCAGCCTCTCCACGGTCAGGAGAGTGTTCCTGGGACCGGGAATGCAGAGCAAGTACCTGTGGGTGGCAACGGATCATGCACAGACTTCACTTGGTTCAATATTGTTGTAGATAATGCAGCTTCTCCCTGGAACCTGTAAATACATTTTGTAAATGGTCATCTCTATTTAAAGGGGCAGTACCAACTTTTCATTTGTTGAACTAGTTTTTGTTTTGTTTATTTGTAAATAAATTTCGGTTACCCCTTCACCTGAAACTGCTCTCTCTCCGTGTGTTATTTCAAGGCCTTCCACGCTTACTTTAACATTGTTTTGGATTATGTTTCAAACTTATCAAACTGCTATTTGCAATTCAGTTATTTTAGTGCAATATTTCATTGCTAATAAACATTACAGCTTACTGCTAATACTGTACTCCTATTATGCATGTAGTGTATGGAAAAGGCTGAATGATTTATACGATGATCAGATGATTTTAAATGTGTCTACCTTTTAATTTTAGTTTCTAAACATCTATTTCAAAATTATATGAGTCGTCTGAGGCTAGATATAGTGAATGTTCATGGTAAACCACATCAATGAATACATTAATAGCCTAAGTAAAGCACACGGACAAAGTTCAACGAAAGTCACGCATGCATATATCTCAAAGGGCAGAATCTCAAAGGGGCAGAATTCAGCACGACACCAGCAGCAGGGCTCGCCACTCCAGCTGCTTCAGCCACACCCACACCAGCTCTCAAGCTGCCAATCTTTACTCCAGCATCCGCCTCTCGTTGTGGATCCTCTTCTGCTTCAGTAGTTCATCACCACTCTCTCTCTCCTCAACTGAGACGCAATATTATTGAAGGTAAAGACTTTAATTTGGTCTCTATACTTATTGCAACCTCAGAATTTCTGGATCAAAGTGTAGTTGACTGTGGAGATTTGTCCATTACTGTAAAATCTCGGAATCCTCGACTGTGTAAAAATCTTACTCTTGGAGAATTTGTGCTTGCATTTTCTGTTTTTGCAAAGTCCTTTGTGAAGTTTATGCTCACGAAGACAGGAACTGGACTCATATTTATCTGACATTGTTGATCTTTCGGTCAGATATGGAGGTATCATAAAGTTTTTTCAGCCAAAGTAGCTTCTCGGTTAGCATAGGACAATACACAGATCGATTTGGTCTCAACCTGATCCTGATCTGTTTAATAGATTCTTCAGTGGTCTCCGTGCTAATGCCTGCAGAGTTTGTGCTTCCACCACCCATTCTACCACTCTGTGTCCAAAAGCTGCCTCCTCCTCTTCAGCCTCAAACTATTCTTCCCTGCTCTCAACAACACTCCTTTTTTAGGAACAGTGCATCTGCAGTTTCTCCTATTCATTCTTCAGCTCAGCCTGCTTTTTGAACAAGCAAAGATTCTCATGGAAGACCTATAAAATATTCCAGTGGCGAATGGCTGTGCAATATTTTAAATTCCTCATTCTGCATTTCCAAAGGATGCTGTTTTTTACATATGTGCAGTTTGTGTGGCGATGCTCATTCACATTATTATTCCTCTTCCATCTGCCTTCTTTCATCTAAATGGCATTCATCATTACTAACCGCCTCTACCCCATCAACATCCATGCTCTATCAGATGCTCTACAATATTACCATGATCATTTTGTTTTTGTTCATTATCTAATTTCTGGCCTTACTAATGGTTTTTCTATCCATGATGCTATCCATTCCATCAACATATAAGGACGGGATCCTGTTTAGCTAAAGCAGACATCTCTGATGCCTTCAAAGTCATGCCTATACCCCTTATCTCTGTCATTGTTTTGGTTTCTGTTGGAAGGGCAATTTTACTTCCCCACTAAACTAACTTTTGGATGTTGCAGCAGCCCTAAGATCTTTGATTCCCTTTCGAAGCCGTCTGCTGGATTCTACTCAATATTAAATCGCATCCCCTTTCTGATGCATTTATTGGACGACTTTCTCCTTATATCTCCTCCATCAGCCCCTCCAGCTGAAGCACTCTTAGAACTCAGGTCTCTCTTCTCAGCAGTTGGCATCCCTCTCTCAGAGGAGAAAACCATCGGTCCAGTTCACTCTCTTGCGTTCCTAGGAATAACTTTGGATACTATTCGATTTGAAGCCTGACTGCCTCCCAATAAACTGGAACACTTTCTCTCTCTCATTCAATCCTTTAAGATCAACCATTCCATTTCTAAACTGAACATTCTTTCACTCCTGGGACATTTCAATTTTGCAATTCGCATCATTCCTCAAGGTAGGACATTTATTTCTTCTTGCTCTCTCTACAACAGCAAAAATCTGAACTCACATTAATATTACATCTGAAGCTTCGGAAAGACATTAGGATGTGGTCCTCTCTCCTACAGCACTGGATTGACATTGACTCTGACTTAATTTCTGCCCCCACGACCTCTCACCTCATACAGATGCTTCTATCAATTTTGGTGGAATTTTTCTTAATCAATAGTTCTCAGATAATGGCCTCCAGAAATCAAAAATCTTCCTTCTCAGCTTAAATCCACAGCCTTACTTGAGGTATTCCCTATTGCCATTGCAGCCTATCTTTGGGGCCCATTGTTGCAGAAAAATCTTAATCTTTTGCAACATCTTCACCGGCTAGTTATCAATAATTTTATTTTGAAAGCCCAACACCTTCCAGGTATCACTAATGCTCTTTCTCATTTATCGATTGCTCAATTCAGACATCTGGCTCCCTCAGCTCAACCTTTCCCTCTACCCATTCCTCCATTCAGAAAACTGGTTTTCAACTAAATTCATCCATTTGCAATCTTCTGTCTTCAGCTCAAGAGTATAGGTTCTTAAGTATTGAATTGATTAAGAATCCAAGAAGAGCTGGAGATTGTGATATAATACAAAAAGAAGCTAAATTAATACATATGTGTCAAACTGAATCTCCTGGAGGTTTAAATGAGGAACTTTCATTGGTTGCATTTTTGTAATAGGACTGCTGCAGAAGAATTCATTGTAAAATAATTCATTGAAAACAACTTGTGTGTATTGTTTTATTGTAATGTTAACTCTTTCCCTTTAAGAACAAATGAATGAACTCATTGTAATAATCACCAATTCATTATATAAAATGTAATGAACTCTTTAATGAACTTTGTAATGAATTTAGTTTGAATACACACTGAGAAAGGCATCTAGCTAAAGACAGGGCTTGTTACCAGGAGGTTGGTGGTTCAATCCCAGACACTGACTTGCCGTGTGTGACCCTGAGCAAGTCACTTAACCTCCTTGTGCTCCATCGTTAGGATGAGTCCTAAAACCGAGGTTATATATATATATATATATATATATATATATATATATATATATATATATATATATATATATATATATATACAGTATATATATATATATAGGGTTAACAATCAAATGCTTACTTGAGTACTCATAAAAATGATGACTACTTTTATTAAGTTTTAACAAGCGTAAGTAGAATATAGAAGTTAGAAATAATTTCAACAAACATTTGCATTTTCATAATCAAGCAGACTTCTCTATGATTATGCACACTTACAGGATTAGTAGCACAGTAGGTACAATGCTTGATGTTAAGCAGCATCTGTTGTGTTGGAAGGAATGAAGGCTGCATTATGTTTCAGTTCAGAAGTAGTTCAATTGCATTTAGTATTGCATTGTGAGTTACTTCACAACTTGTAGATAAACTCAATCAATGTTGAATTGGTTCCGATTTCCGTATTTTTATTGTTTTAAATACACACAATATCAGTTCAGTTAAAGTCTTGTTTCAATTGTTCATCAAAGTAGCATTGTTTAGATTTTTCCCAATGTTATTGGGAAAACATATAAACTATTCTTAAACTTGTGTCCACAAGATGAGTTAAAACTATTTAAAACAGAGTTAGACTCCTACAGAAAATAGTGAGTGGACTCTAGGTTTAACCAATGTTGAGCAATGGTGCACATTTTCCTACCCACATTTACAGTGCCAGTGAAGTCAATTTTACACCTAAAAGATGAAGAGATCTATAGATATTATTTGGGGAGCCAGGTCCATGAAAAATCATACTGTTAGTTGGATGGGAAAATCTTTATTTGCATTTAAATAATGATATTATGTGGAGAATGGAACTAAGTTTTAGGCTACCAATAATCAGTATAATAATTAGAATTAACAGTGGAGCATATGCTGTCACTGTTGGGTAGATTTTCTATGGAAGGTTCCCAGCCCAGAATAAAGAGACTCTCCCTCTCTAAACTAGGAGGGCTATCCTTGCCTCTTCTTGAGAAATATTATTTGGCTGCAAGGCTATGGTGCAATACTGCATTTTAAAAATGTTAATGCAGGATGTACCCACCACAGGAAACTATTTGGGAAAATAATCTGACTATTCACATCTCCTGGTCCCCCAAAATTGTTTAAACATTTTGAATAAATTGTATTTTGCATACACTAAATGTCTGGTATAATGTTTACATTTTTTTTTTAGGATTAGACTATAATTTAAAACTGGAGAACAAAGACATTTAAGTCCACAAAATAGAAAGCATGGCTTCAACACACTGCAGGACATCTCAGGATGGCACACTGTTATCCTTTGACACGCACAGTCAAGCACAATACAAGAGCAAAGGCACTCCGTTCTTTCAAGTCCTCAAAATGACCACAATATAGCCTAACCACACCTAACCCTAACCCACACCCAAACCCACACTAATAACATACATCCAATTGAAAAATATTACTGCTGCATGCCAAGCCAGATAGAATCTTCTCCAAAATGTTCAACACTCTAATATCTAATAACAAAATATTTAAAACACAAAATAAAATATGAGTAACATGTTTAGAGGATAAGGGCAGGACGATTGGAAACATGTTAATACTATCAGAGTGTCTTCATGCAAACGAATTGGTTTTAAGTAATACAAAAATCGAGGGGTTGATTCAGCTCCTCAATCACTATCTGCTGCGCTGAAAAGCTCCATAGCCTATCTCATGGGCCCGGACTGCACGTCTGCATTAATACCAGAATCTTAAAGGTGCACAAGACAATGCAGTAACGTGCGGTGAGGTCAGTGGTTGGGTAGGCACTGGCGGTATCACACACCAATTTACATAGATTCGATTGGCAAGCTTATAGAGAGCAGAATTCCAATTATGCACGGTTGGGAACGAGACTGTTATTGACTGTGGCGGAGTTTCCCGCCCTATATATATTTGAGCGCTGCGTCTTAGTTAACCCTCGGCCAGAGTATAAGAACCTGCAGCTGTCCGTGCTGCGAGGTTGAGTGTAGAGAGAGAGAGAGAGAGAGAGAGAGAGTTAAAAACGACTGCTAAACGGTATTTGTTTATTCGTTTGGCCCTTGTGCCTTTTATTTAAATCTTTTGTTTTTGTATTATTATTTATTAAGCGCTGACCTCAGTAGCATTCAGTTTCACCCATGCCCATCCACTGTTTTGGTTCAGTTACTTCCTGGTCCGTAGCGTCACCACACCTCACCACTGCAAGCCATCCTGCTACATTGGCGCAGCTCAACGAAAACCCGATGTAATTACACGATTCAACCGACGGATGGCATGAATTTCAATACCTACTTTATTATTATTTATTTATTTCTTAGCAGACGCCCTTATCCAGGGCGACTTACATTGTTACAAGATTTCACTTTATTTTTACATACAATTACCCATTTTATACAGCTGGGTTTTACTGGAGCAATCTAGGTAAAAACCTTGCTCAAGGAACAGCAGCAGTGTCCCCACCTGGGATTGAACCCACAACCCTCGGTTAAGAGTCCAGAGCCTAACCACTACTCCACACTGCTGCCCTAGTATTGTATTATATTGTAAAGCACAGAGAGGCATGGTAAAGCATATTAATAAATGTGGCAAAACCAAGGGCAAACTATGTTAATGCATAGTATAACCATGGGAGAAAATAGTAGTGGTAGTAGCAGTAGTAGTAATAATGGTACTATTCTTCTTCTTCTCCTTCCAGGTTTGAACTGGTACTCGTCTCTGGGAGAGACTGTTACCCTGCCTTGTGCGGGATTCCAGGAATATGAAGACTTCGTTAACTTCATTGGATCATTTAGTCAAAGATCTGAAACATGCTTCTGAGCTGGCCTCAGGATGGGAAGATTACAGTCAAACAGCCAGAGAGCTGCAAGACTGGAGGTGCTGCCTGACTTCGTCTCTGCGGATACACCACCTGCACACAGAGGATGCCGGCCGGTATGACTGTGAACAAAATATAAATGGGAACTTTCATCCAGGAGGAACTCCTGTTGTTCTGAACCTGCTCACCAGTAAGTGTGTTGTAGTGTTTAAAGTAACTATTAGTGGCATTAGAACCAGCTCGTGTATCATACACACACATACTCATTTTACTAATCATAGTTCTGCAACATAATAAAAATATTACAGAGTGTTGTAAAGCACAGTGAAAGCATGGTCAAGTATCCCATAGTAACAGCACAGCAGAGTGTGATAAAGTACAGTGAAAGCATAGGTTGGCATTTTAAAGAGATGTTTGTTAAATCATTTTAAAAACATAGTTAACGAAAACAAACTGCCTAGTGATAGAAAAAAAAGCATGGAATATAAAAACAGAACAAACATTACCGTGCAAACCTTTAGAAGGGCACATGGCAACCGAAGTCTTTAATCTGTACATTGGGACTGGCAGACTTGTTACTAATCAGACATCATGGGAAGCCATGCTGTTGAAGAGTGTGCACGTGTGATAGGGTTGACAGGAGTTAGTGTGTGGTGCATCCTAACTTTCTTGGATCTTTTGAAGAAACTCATTGGTAGGTGTCACTTGATGTGCAAGTAAAGTTCTAGCAGCTAAATCGAAACAGCTTTTATTTGAGATGAAGGCACAGTCTGAAAGCACTCTTTCTATACAGATATGTTAATGTGGCACATATTTTTAGCTATTTTTATACCGGTGGTCTTTAATACCGTTGCTCTTTGGTTTTCCCTTTCAGTTACAGCTGACCCAGGTAAACACTTAATGAGAGGCATCGATTTAGCTCTACAGTGCACCCTGGTGTGTAATGGTGGTATTGCAGACTGCAGTCCAGCTCCTCACAATGTTAAACTGACCTGGGTGGATGATGAAGGCACAGCCCTGCAGGAGACAGGTTCAAGATCACTTCCTACAGAACACATTCCACTCTGTCCCTGGAGCTGCAGAAATCAGACCACAACAGGAGATGGAGATGCAACCTAACTGAGGAGGGTGAAGTAAAGGCTTAGTATAGCTACACCACTACACTTACAGGTATTATTCATATCATTGCTTAGTGTTTGTGGCTAATATAAGAAATAACCCAATAAGTTTGGCGTGCGTGCACTTTCAAATGGCTGTTTTGGGGCTGTAGTAACAGGTGGCAAAAGATATTATTTTGTTTTGATTCTTTTCAATTCTCCTTCAAACAATAACAACATCATTGCAAGTGTTCTCAATGGGTCATAGCACATCACTGGACTTTGCTGTTTTCACCTTCGTCCATCACACACCAGTTTCTGCTGCCTCTGATTCAGGGTTGCTCTTAGTTCATTTTCCCTGCTGGTGTGAGCAGCAGTGTGTGTGGCAATCGTGTAAGAACATTGGAAAAGGACATTGGCTGTTCTGGGTGTTTCTGTGCTGTTATGTGTTGTGTTATTTTATTATGTAGTTAGTTGTGTATTTAAAATATTTATCATTCTTCATTTATTTTATATGTCAGCTATGTCATTTCTCTCCGTATCTATCTATTTTCTTTTTCAATTTATGACCCTTGCTCTTGCGTATCGTTCTATTCATCATACTGCCCCTTCCTCTCTATCTCCAATCCCTCGTGTCTTCTTATATTCCCTCTCGCCCTCTCTGCTCATCCACTACTGGCCGGCTTGTTATGCCTTCTCTTCACTCTCCTTCCTCCCGTGCTCACTCCTTCTCTTCACTCTCCTTCCTCCTGTGCTGCTCCTTCTCTTCGCTCTCCTTCCTCCCGTGCTCGCTCCTTCTCTTCACTCTCCTTCCTCCCGTGCTGCTCCTTCTCTTCACTCTCCTTCCTCCCGTGCTCGCTCCTTCTCTTCACTCTCCTTCCTCCCGTGCTCGCTCCTTCTCTTCACTCTCCTTCCTCCCGTGCTGCTCCTTCTCTTCACTCTCCTTCCTCCCGTGCTGCTCCTTCTCTTCTCTCCTTCCTCCTGTGCTCGCTCTTTCTCTTCACTCTCCTTCCTCCCGTGCTCGCTCCTTCTCTTCGCTCTCCTTCCTCCCGTGCTCGCTCCTTCTCTTCGCTCTCCTTCCTCCCGTGCTCGCTCCTTCTCTTCGCTCTCCTTCCTCCCGTGCTCGCTCCTTCTCTTCGCTCTCCTTCCTCCTGTGCTCGCTCCTTCTCTTCGCTCTCCTTCCTCCCGTGCTGCTCCTTCTCTTCACTCTCCTTCCTCCCGTGCTCGCTCCTTCTCTTCGCTCTCCTTCCTCCCGTGCTCGCTCCTTCTCTTCACTCTCCATATATACATACACAGGACATATAGTGCTAACTTACCCGGTCTGTTCACCTGGAAAATTACATTGTCCCCACCCCTGCTGACTGCCAGGCTTTTCAGCCAGGAGATACTAGTGAGGTGCAGTGACCTGGGAAGTGACACAGTAACAAACTTCCTAAAAAGTAAAGCAAACTGAGAACTTCCTTGAACCTACAGTCGTTTAGTACCAGAGATCATGTTTTAAATTGAAAACACATGTTTGCTAAGACATGTGCTTCTTTCAAAACTGCACATGTGTAGACCTGTGTTGAGAGTGCACACTAGCAACTATAGAATTACTTTGTCAGTATCCTCTGTAGATACTTAGCATTTGCAACCTTTTTGTATCCCAAGATTAGTAGGAATGCAACTTTGTTATATATTTGAACATGTGTTTTTTTATGTACTCTGTTGTATTCAGCTGTTACAAACTAAGTATGCAACTTGCATGTATGTGATGTGAAACACCATGTTTAGTAGGATTGTTTGGAGCTGCAGAAAAAGTTTTTTGGAAACACACCAGGGTATTTATTTATATACAGACTTCAAGCGCCTCAAAGTAATTTACTGGAGGCTGTGTGGTCCAGTGGTTAAAGAAAAGGGTTCACATCCCAGCTCAGTCAATGACTCACTGTGTAACCCTGAGCAAGTCACCTCCTTGTGCTCTGTCTTTTGGGTGAGATGTTGTAAGTGACTCTGCAGCTAATGCATAGTTCACCCTAGCCTTTGTAAGTCACCTTGGATAAAGGCATCTGATAAATAAACAGATAATAATGAGCTAAATCAGTTGTGCTGTTTTTATTTCCCACAGGTGAAGATGTGTATTCCACTGTGGGAGGATTCATTCACTTCCCCTGCGCAAAGACTGCTCGGCTAGTGGCAGGGCAGCAATTAATTTGGTCCTTTAAGAGATCTGGGACCACGAGTTGGAAGACTCTATTCACATTCTTACCCAGTGGGAATGTACTCACCAATGCTGAAGAGGTAGACAAGAACAGACTGGAAATGGCAGTCAATACTTCCTTGCTGATCCGCAGTGTCCAGACAGCAGACAGTGGGCTCTATCGGTGTTCACAGCACAAGGATTCTAACCTTCAGAAACACCTTCAGGTGTTGGTTCTGAACGTACTCTCTGGTAAGTCTGGTCAATATGTTCCTGTTTAATGCAGATGAGAGGTGCATTCAAGTCTGGTATCTCAAGTCCAAGTTCAATGTTTCTGGTTGTTTTGTCCCATATATTTCCTGGATTGTGCTGCTGGGATGAAGCACTACCCTATCAAGACCCCTGTCTGGTGGTGGATTCCCCCACAGCTGACACCCCCTTACTTATTTAATGCACATCTTGGCAGCCTGGCAGTTCCCCTCTTTGGATATAAATGACTTTAATGAGTCATCCCTCAAGAGCATCCCAGAATGCGTTCTCCATTTACAACCAGGGTGGAACAATGGGTGTTTCCTCTTTGTTATAAACAGGCTATTGAAACAGTGACTGCAATGGGATTGAATCGCTCACACCAAGATATGTAGTCTGAGTGGGTAATAACTAGGTAATAACCCTGCATTGTTTTTTATCGTTTTGATATGGACTGTATGTGTTTGTTTTCCAGGGAGTGCTGACCGGATCTTAACCTTGCAGGCAGACTCCAACGCCACCCTGACTTGCTCCTTGACCTGTGGGTTTGTATGTCCACCAGCCAAGCTGCTCTGGAGTGACAGTAATGGAATCATCCTGCAGGGCGGCGCTAGAGAGGGTTTTCTGAGCCGCTCGAACATCACCAGCTCCCAGCTGTTTGTCACTGGCCTGCAGAGCTCTGAGCAGATCAGGTGCAGTGTGGAGGAGGAGGGGGAGCAGAGGGTCTACCTGCAGTATCTCATTCAAGTATCTGCACCAGGTGGATGATTATTTTCTTTAAAGTAGATACTTTGCTCAGTATGTAATAAAGAGAGATTTATTACACACTGAGCCATGCATCATTTGCAAAAGAAAAGCAGGAAATGTGTTAACAATTTACAGTTTATTTATTCAACAAGATTTTACCCATTTACCTGTTGTCTTTACAACAGACACCATGAACTTGAATTCCGGGGTCAATCTGAACATGAGTGGCCTAATGATACTGAACTGTGAAAAAATGTAATAAACTAACAGGCACCCAGACGGAATGATACTGTAGTGTCAAACTGAACAGGAACTCGAGACACAGTCTGTCTGAAGCTTTAATAAAACAAAACTATAAAAAAATTAGTAAACTAACACAGATACCCAGACAGAATGACATTGTTATTATTATATGTTTATTTAGCAGACACCTTTATCCAAGGTGACTTACAGAGACTAGGGTGTGTGAACTATGCATCAGTTGCAGAGTCACTTAAAACTACGTCTCACCCAAAAGACGGAGCACAAGGAGGTTAACTGACTTGCTCAGGGTCAAACAATGAATCAGTGGCTGAGGTGGGATTTGAACCGGGGACCTCCTGGTTGCAAGCCCTTTTCTTTAACCACTGGACCACACAGCCTCCACACAGCCTTGTGTCAGACGAAACAGCATTGTGTGGGCACTGTCTGTCTGCTGAAGCTGGTGCTTTAATGAAGCTAAACTCATAGAGAGAATGTCGTTAAACAGCAAAAAGGGGTTATACTGTATCGCTAAACCAAACGGGTGGGGGTGAGCTGTCTGTCTGTCTGTCTGTCTGTCTGTCTGCAGCTGTAATGGATTGATTGTTTTTCTCTCAGACCTCGAAGACACTCCGGTATTGATTGCAACAGCTTCAGCAGCGGCCATCGCTCTCCTCATAGTTTTGATCCTCGTCGTTGTGTTCTGTGTTTGGAAGAGGAAGAGAACAGATTCAGGTAGGGCTCTTCATTGAATAACTGGCTCAAGTCCTGCTGCCATCGATTTCTTCAGCAATCCCTCTCCACAAAATACAAGCTAAAGGAACATCTCTTCTTCCTTTCACAGATAACCACGTCCTGGTTGAATATTTAACGAAGGAGTCTGTCAGTGAGATTCCTGCTCAGGTTACGGTAAGAACAGGATGTGTCAATGATAATGAGTAGTAGTATTGTATTAACAGTTTCATAATCACAAACCTGTTTGTTGATGGTGATAGTGCATCCTAATACCACAAGTTTGAATATCAAGCAGTATTGCACTTGCCATTAGCCTCATACTGACGGTTGATCCAGCTCAACAAATGGTTCTTTCTAATGGATTACCCTAAAGCAGTTCCTCCAGTCCTGCTGTATGCATCCCTTCACACTGTGAGCCTCACCTCCCGCTTCTCTCTTGTGAACCACAGGGGGGCGCCGGGGAGAACTACTCCAGCATTCAGTTCAACAACGAGGGAAGAGGACCTGAAAGGAGACAGGTTCCGGCGGAGGAAAGCAACGGCATAATTTACTCTGCAATCAAATGATTGACAGACCCCGGCTGCTCTCGCTATTACAGCATTAAGACATCTGGTGGCGCTGTGTGCCAAAAAATTGTTCCGCTTTGTTCATGATTATTTTTAAGGTATCATCTCTGCAGATTGTCATACTGGGTCCCAGAGTTAGGTTATTATTTATTATCATTATTATTTGTTTAGCAGACGCCTTTATCCAAGGCGACTTACAGAGACTAGGGTGTGTGAACTATGCATCAGCTGCAGAGTCACTTACAACAACGTCTCACCCGAAAGACGGAGCACAAGGAGGTGAAGTGACTTGCTCAGGGTCACACAATGAGTCAGGAGCTGAGGTGGGATTTGAACCAGGGACCTCCTGGTTACAAGTCCCTTTTCTTTAACCACTGGACCACACCGCCTCCTATTAATGAAAGGGCTTTTTTAAGTGGCAAATCAGTTGCATTTGCTAGTTTTGCAACATATTTTCATTGCTACTCTATTGATTGGTACTCAATTGTAAAGGTGAGGGAAGGGCAGTTTTTCTTGTTCTGAAATGAACACATTAATAAACAGGTGTGTTTTGATTTATTTAATACCTGCTGGCAATATGAGCACCAGCACACCCCAAGTTTGTTAGTTTATATTCCTTCTTCAGAGCGTTAAACGGTCCTTCAAGTTTTGTGAATGGGGACCAAAAGGCCATTTTATAAAAAAAAAAAAATATCTATTTGGAGTAGTTTTATATTTTCATGATTTTTATATTTTAACTTCTATAAAAGTGGGTGTATGTGTTAAATGTTAATGTTTTTTTTTAATAATAATGAATACTTATATTATTATGAATAGAACTTAAAATAAGTTAGACTGCATGTTGCTTGAATTGTTTTCTAAATAATGCATCTCTGCTGCAGAGTGTAGTGTGAGGATCATTTACTATCTGTATTCAGTGTTCATTCATTCCAGATATTAGATATTAATATAGAATCAGATACCCTCAGTTAGTGTGCGTGTCAGCATGTGTGTTTCTTTTTTAAGCATTCATTTTGCTACTGTATTCTAGCCGGGAACGCCATTGAGACGTAGATTATGTGATTTAAGCTCACACACCTTTCCTAAATAACGATTTCAAGCTATCCCAGCAACTACACTGGACTTCTCTGTCTGTCTGTTTGTTTGTTTCCATTGTAGCTTTTCTCCTTTTGGTGTTGTTATCAGTGAAACAGGTTTTCAAAATTGAGTTGAAAGAGAAAAAAAAGAGGATGGGGGTGTTTCAAACCAAACCAGAGAGCGAGAGAGAGAGAGAGAGCACGTACCCAGAGAATAGCATCTCCACCTGAGAGGAGGGGGGGTACACAGGGGATAGCACCTTCACCTGAGAGGAGGAGGGGGGGTACACAGGGATAGCACCTTCACCTGAGAGGAGGGGGGTACACAGGGGATAGCACCTTCACCTGAGAGGATGGGGGTACACAGGGGATAGCACCTTCACCTGAGAGGATGGGGGTACACAGGGGATAGCACCTTCACCTGAGAGGAGGGGGGTACACAGGGGATAGCACCTTCACCTGAGAGGAGGGGGGGTACACAGGGGATAGCACCTTCACCTGAGAGGAGGGGGTACACAGGGGATAGCACCTTCACCTGAGAGGAGGGGGTACACAGGGGATAGCACCTTCACCTGAGAGGAGGGGGGTACACAGGGGATAGCACCTTCACCTGAGAGGAGGGGGTACACAGGGGATAGCACCTTCACCTGAGAGGAGGGGGTACACAGGGGATAGCACCTTCACCTGAGAGGAGGGGGTACACAGGGGATAGCACCTTCACCTGAGAGGAGGGGGGGTACACAGGGGATAGCACCTTCACCTGAGAGGAGGGGGTACACAGGGGATAGCACCTTCACCTGAGAGGAGGGGGTACACAGGGGATAGCACCTTCACCTGAGAGGAGGGGGTACACAGGGATAGCATCTGCACCTGAGAGAAGGGGGTACACAGGGGAAAGCACCTTCACCTGAGAAGAGGGGGGCTACACAGGGATAGCACCTTCACCTGAGAGGAGGGGGGTGGTACACATTTTCTATGTTTTTACTATGGTGAAACTGTACCATGCTTTCCCTGTGCTTTGTTACACTTTACCAAGGTAAGTAGGCCATGCTTTCATTATGCTTTCACTATGGAAACTCTGAACTGCAATTTATATTGAAAGGAATAGTGAAATGAACGGACATGTGTTAGTGGGTTCTGCAGTGGGGGATTTCCAGGAGCTGTATTACACACAGTATCATGACAGCTTCCAAAGCATATCCCTGAACACTACCAAACACCGCAAGCTTCAGCCTTCACTTTCATTATGAGGGTATCATCGGAGCTCACTCTGTACTTAAACCTGACCCTGAATGGAATATAGCAAGTCACGTCCCTATTGAAACCTATTACCCAACTACACTAGAATATCAGTGAGGCTGTAGATCTCACACTCAGAATGTCAGTTTGCAGAAGTTACTGACCTTGTATCTTCCAAACCGCTGCTGGTTATTCCAAGGGTCAACAAAAGCAACACGGGAGGTAGGGCTTTTTCTTGTAGAGCTCCTAAATTATGGAATGCTCTGCCTCCGTTTGTCAGGGAAGTTGTGACCGTTACAGTTTTCAAATCAAGACTAAATACGCACTTTTATCAAATATCTTAGTGAGTTTTAATGTAACTGTAAAATTGTTGTTTTTGTATTGCTATGTGTATATGTAAATAGTCTGACTGTGGCAGTTGTATGTGTGACATGCTATACAATGTATTGTGCTATGTACTGTATAGTGTTTTGCGGTATTATAATATGTTTTATTTACGTGCTGCTTACGTGGTCGTCCTACTCTCCCTCTCTCGTCTCTTCTGTTTGTCTGTTCTCTTTATCTCTCCCCTCGTAAAATACGTAAGACTCGGAGGCATTTTGTTGGGTTAAAGGCACAATTATATTCTCCTGTGTTTTAGAACATTACAGCTTAAGCAGAGCCAATACTGTAGGCTAAACAAAGGACGCGTTAACACTTACAAAACTTTAACCTTTTAGTCAAAAATGGCGTCTCTCCCTTTTTGTTTTCCCCGAACCCGGGAAGTGACATACTCAACAATAATTACTGATGAAACCCACTAGTGGGCAGTATTTAACCAACAACAGTTATAACCAACTACTGAGCTTACAATACTTTTGTATAAAAAGCGCTATATACATATAATCAAAATATAATGATAAATAAATTGTAGACATTTAACCACATGTTCTAAACAGATCAATTACATTCATATCATGTTTTGTCAGATTTTTACTTTGATTTAATCACTTATCAGATGTTTCTAAGTGTTTGGTGGCTCTCTCTAATCAAGTTGAGAGAATTCTTTCTCTTGCACTCTTTGTATGACAGAGCAAAAAAGAGTGTGCGAGAAACACACCCTCAACTCTATCAGGTGCTAAGATTAGATACTAGGATAGCTGCTCCTAGTCAGTAATTCAGGAGTGTTGCACTTCACTAGCAGGGGGGTTGAGAGTGTCCGGGCTTCATAGTTCCCTATTCTAATGATTTTGACATTCACTAAAATAAACTACATCCAGAGACATCAGCAACTAATCTCACTGAGTACTACAGACTGCTTTGTTGTTACTTGAACACTTTGTTCTTTACTAAATCGAAGAGTTACCTGCGGATTACCTGCTTCAAATGACACACTGCATGCGGTGCTGTTTACACATAGACTGATTCTGTTTAGTGCAGTTAGAGTGTGCGTGTGTACACCTTTACAAATATAGGGCAGCAGTGTGGAGTAGTGTTTAGGGCTCTGGACTCTTGACCGGAGGGTTGTAGGTTCAATCCCAGGTGGAGGACACTGCTGCTGTACCCTTGAGCAAGGTACTTTACCTAGATTGCTCCAGTAAAAAACCCAACTGTATAAATGGGTAATTGTATGTGAAATAATGTGAAATCTTGAAACAGTTGTAAGTCGCCCTGGATAAGGGTGTCTGCTAAGAAATAAATAAATAATATTAACAAACATGGAGGCTAGGGAATCGGTATTATTGGTAGGTTTATAATGTACAAGACTGACAGACACAGGGCCACCAGGGGCCTCAATCATTCTCCCTGTCCTCCTCCTCCTCAGTAAACTAATGCTTTGATGATGGAGAACTTTACCACTGTGCTTTTACTATGGGAAACTATATCATGATTTCACTGTGCTTTATTCCACTTTGCTATGCTTTTACTATGGAAGACTCTTATAAGGGAAGCTAAGCTCACTCCAAGGCTGGGGTGCCTTGCTTGTGGTTCTGTTTGCATTCCTGGTATCATGTGATCCCCTCTCAGAGCTCGGTCACATGCTGCAGTGCTGTTGCTGTAGTTCAGCTGCTAATCCCTGTTGTGTAGGCTGAGAGAAATCACAAGGTAGAGAGACAGGGGGGCAGGGAAGGGATAGGGTGGTCGCTTTTAGTCCTGTTGTGACGGAACTTGGTTAGGACATTCTTTAGCACAATGAGAGAATCGCTGCAAAGAGAAGGAAGAATGATTTTCATGAGTCTGCATGCAGTCTGTGCTTCAAGCTCCAAGAGTAAGTACTGTAGCACCAGCTGACATTCTCTGCTGTCTTTATGACAAGCGCAATGCAATATCATTTGAAGATAAGGGTTTGAGGCTGTTTTTATCAAACAATGTAAAGTCACTTTTCATACATTACATAAAGAATACACCATTGGGTTTTGCTGTTGGGTGAAAAGAGGTTTATTTTAATGTTCTCCTGGGCCATCTCTGTGAAAGGCTGTGTGTGACAGTCCCTGAAACACACAGACGCACAGGAAGCTGTGTTTATGTTTGTGTGCGAGGCAGGGAGTGGCTATGATTTCGATCTTCCCCTTTGAAACCCATTTCCTCTTTCTTGTTGAAAAACACAGAATGAATACAGCTCAGCAGTGGAACTGTGGAACTGATCCCTCACACCGCTAGACAAAAAACAAGGAGGGTGAAGAGGAGTTATTCACAAGAAAAAAGCACCTGGACCCCCCATTGAACCTCAGAGTCCCCCGATTCTCCCGGGCTTGTTCAGGTAACGATGTCTGTTTGTGTGCACTGCATCCTGGGGACAGTTGAGCAGCTCTTCCTGTTTAGCAATAACTAGCTGGCCCAGTGAAACTGAAACAAGGTCTGCTCCAGATACCAGCTTACTTATTGTGCCGCGGGTACACTGATTCTCAGAGGGGCAGCGGTAATGCATAAAGACAGAAGAAACTATCTCTGAGTAAAAAAATATCCAGTAGTGGCCATATACAGTATTATCCAATATATGTCTATCCCTTATGAATGTTTACCATGGTATTTTTGCAATGGTATTTTTGGCACTTTTACCTTGCTTTTAGTGCTGGAAACCTTTATTTATTTAGTTAAATATTTTTTGGTGTTTGTACTGTAAAAATCATAGTTTTGGTGTTATCCATACGGTATTATTCAATATATCCAACATATTAGGACAAGCTTAGCATATAGATCCCAGATTCTCTCTCAGTCTCTCTCATATTTTCACCAGCTCTGTTATATTCAGACCATTTTACTAACTTAATGATCCCTTTCATTATTGCAAGATAGAAATTCTTTTTTTTTTTTCAGAATACATGGAGAACAGGATTGGTCAGCCAGAGAGGTCATCTGTCAGCTTCTCTAAGCCCCGCACATCACCAGCTGTCGCCCAATCAGGAGAAGAGAATGGCATTCTTCAGTTGTCCAATGGTGAGCCAGTTACCTAATATTATTAACTTGGTCACATTATCCACTTATAGTGGGTGTACATAATTAAAGGTTTTGATGATTAATAACAAGGAACATTTGTTTAAAACATTGAAATAATGTTGTGGAAAGCTTCATGTCAAGTTATAACGAAAAGGTGTCTAATGAATGCCTGAGTAACACATTCTTATAACACTGCATGGCTATAGCAGGTCAAATAATACTTCCTATATAGCATGTTTATAGATGCATTATTAACACGTTTATAGATGCATTATTAACATGTTATAATGTTTAAATCTATATAATAATAAAAAAACACATTAACACACTAAGGGCCATAACCAGAGCTGACATTCTACCGAGATCAAACTGAGGTTTCAAGCTCTAGCTGCAGTATTTATATGACTGCTTGGTATTTACTATTCAACCTCAAATCTATGTTACACAGCAAACCAACAAAGAAAATTAAGGAGTCTTTACCAGAATTTTTACATGAGCATCAGCATTGATGATGCAAAAAAACAACCGAGGACACGACCTCGGTGTCCTCATAGCTAGTTACTGACATGAACACACTCATTTAAGGGAAATTATCCTTATGATGGAATTATTCACTTCCTCTGTCTTCCACCAGTGGGTGTGGGCACTGTTTTTACAGCCATTGTTAATTAATGAACACAAAGTGTATTGTAAAGCAAGAGAATGACAAAAGTGGGTCTGTTCGATAAGGGCAGAGCCGCGGCATTTACAGTGTTGTTGTATCCTGCAGGCTCCGTGGGGCTCAGTCACTATGATCCTGCAAACTGCATTACATCATCAGATCTCTCCAGCCCAGTATCGGAGCAGCATGAAGGTAAAGGATCCTAATGAAGCAGACAAACCTTTCGGCTCAGGCCTGAGTCAATGCAATGTGAGACGGCTTACAAGCACTGGCACTGGAACCATTTTTAAAGTGGGGGTGCTAAAAGCCATTGAACAAAACTGTAACCCCTGGAAGCCATGCAAAGCCAGGGGTGCTGCCGCACCCCCAGTACCCCTAGTTCCAGCGTCCCTGGTTGCAAGTACAGTAAAACCTGTACAATCCAGCGTCGCTTGGGACCAGAAAATTGTGCCGGATTAGACAGTGTGCTGTATTACAGAGTTACTGTAAATAATCTAATGATGTACCTAAAAAAAACTGCTAAAATGACAAAACTATATGAATGTATACAAAACAACTTTATTACTGTACATACTCAGTATAATAAACACAATAACACTACAGATAAATTTGACTTTTTCTTCCCTATGTGTAGGTTTTACTTGACCCGCTGCCTTTAGCACCATTCACACCTCTGCAAGGCTACAGTATAATACAAACCAGACGATACATTTGTTGTTGAATTTACAGAGTCTCGTGTAGTATTTCGAAATGGTTCTAGGTTTGTAAAATCAACAGGTGATTTTCTCTAATTAATTAATAGGCATTAATTAAAGCTTGCTGGAGGACAGTCTTTGAGAAATTGGTCCCTAGATTCTTCTCGTGTCTCCTCTCAGTCCCCTCCTGACTCTTGCTGTGTGTTTCAGGCCTGTACAATGGGCAGGTGCTGCTCATCCTCCCCTCCATTTCTTCCTGCTGGGCTCCTGGGTTCAATATTGAGTTGTGTCGTGGTCTCCTGGCGAGGCAGGGGATACAGGTGAGTACTAGAGAGCCCTCTGTACCTTTCTCAGTGAACTGCTTTGATATTACCCCTGAGAGCACAGCAGAGTGTTGTGAACCATCTCCTTCTAAAACTTCACTGTGGCATCATGTGGTAAAAGCACAGCAGGGTGTAGTAAACCACAGCGAAGATAATGAACCAGCCCCCTTCTCAAAGTCAGCTGCTTTGGTATGCCCATAATAAACAGCATTTGTAATTTTATTGAGCATATTTTTAGAGTTACTTACATCATTTGGTGAAGTGAAAAAAACAATTAAGACCAAGTACAGATTAGTATGAGTTGGAAATATCAGTCAGGCCTTATTATTGTTTATATTCTCATTGTCTGTTTCAGTCATCAGGACTCATTACTATGTCATGAAAGATCATTAAAATTAGGGTTTTTCTTGTGTGCATGTGTGTGTGTCTGTCTCTATGTTTGTGTGTGCGTGTCTGTCTCTATGTTTATGTGTGTCTGTCTCTATGTTTGTGTGTGCGTGTGTGTGTCTGTCTGTCTCTATGTGTGTGTGTATGTTTGTGTGTGCGTGTGTGTCTGTCTCTATGTTTGTGTGTGCGTGTCTGTGTGTCTGTGTGTGTGTGTGTGCGTGTGTGTCTGTCTCTGTGTGTGCGTGCGTGTCTTCCTTTCAGATCCCTGCTGAAGATTTGGACCAGCCTCTTCACAGCTCTCTTGACAGACCTCAAGTGAAGCGATACCTTTTATTCAACTCCACACTTTTCCATCTCTTCCTCGCTCCGGTCAGTGAAAACTTTGCTCTCTGCCTTCAATACTAATACTGCACTGCCACCAGCATGACTTCAAAAGAGTGCTCTCCATGGCTTTTGAATCTATTTCCATACCTCTTGTTAGAACCAGCATATCATGTCTTTAAGAAGTGCAAACTAAGGCTTCTTTGATTATTTTTTTACATTTTCGAGCACCAGCAACATTATCACAGACCCTCCTTTAAAGTAACACTAACCAAGGCCTCTTTCATGTTCTTACCCCCCCACCCCACCCCGGTCATGAAATGGTTCAGTTCAGAATCAACTGCCACGTTCCCTGAATAATGTGTGGTGTCCTACAGGTGCTGTGTGTCGTGGTGAGAATATTTATTAAAAACAAAAGTACAGCAGGAGAAACTCGCGCCAGTAGCACTGAAGAGGTAAACTTGCATGAGGTTAAATCCTCTTTGTGTGTCTCTCTGTGTGTCCAGCTGCTGTACCTGGTGACCTGGTGTGGGCTGTACTCGACCTTTCACCTCTTCCTGCACGGCAGTCTGGGGAGCTTCTTCTGGCTGTTCTGCCTGTCTCTCAGCCTCCTCTCTGTGCTCCTGACTGCAATGATCCTGCTCCTTCTCAATCGACACACCCGTCAGGTACCACATCAAACAGCTTCACACTCCCCCCTTACCTTGTTATGATATTTACAATCATTCCGAGTGGTTCTGTTGCACCTCCAATACTAAAATCATATTTCTCTGTATCTGAATCCACCTGGCACTCTCTAGATGAGGCCAGCTGAGTATAACCAACTGAGAACCACTCAGAATGACTGTAAACATCACAAAACCAATACAACATAAATACAATGACATGTGAAGCTGCTTACTCTGTAAAATAGAAGTGTGTGTGTCAGGTTGCTGTAGTTCTATCAGGCTTTACAAGAGCAACCCTTCAAAAACTTTACTGTAGTAAAAACGTAGCAAAGTGTAATAACACATAGTGTGAGCACGGTGCAGCATAGGTAAGCTTTGTAAAGAATAGTGACGTATGGTAAAGCATATTAAAACACATGGCAAACGAGGGTAAACTTTGGTGTTAAAGCACAGTGAAGCATAGCAAAGTGTAATACAGCACAGAGAGGTATGGTAAATTATATTTAAAAACATGGCGAAACATGCTAAACACTATAGTAAATGCATAGTATAAGTGGGAGATGCATGGGTGAAAACTGCTAATTTATCATGCAAAATGACTGTAGTAAACTCAATAGAATTACAGCAACGTGTAAAGACATTCTAAACCATGCAGAAATCCGAATTCCATGTCTTCTGCTCATTATCTCCCAGATCAATATGAACACGGACGTGCGGCTGATCTGTGCTAATGAAGGGCTGTGTAAGCACAAGGTCCTGGCGGGGCTGTCTGACACAGTGAGCCAATGCACCAGCCTGCACCAAGTATCCTTCCAGCAGCCCAGGCAGGGGCATCCCTCCAGCTTGCACAACCCCGCTTACACCACTGCATGCAAATCTTTTACAATGCGGTTCAGCTTGGTTTCTCATCGCAATCGGATCAACTCGCCGAATCCGGTCCTGAGTTTACTGGCTCTTATAAAACACAGTAACAGTGAAGCAACGTGCCTGTATCATGCTGTACCTCACCAATTTCATTTATATCGCATCTTTCATGTGCAAGCATCCAGACTGCTCGATAGTGAAAGGCCTTTGAGCTTAGATTTAAAAATACTGACAGACTCAGCATTCTGGAAGTGCGTTCCAAAGTGATGGAGCTTGAACACTACAAGCCCTCACACCCGTAGGTTTGTAATCGAGTTGCAAGAGGCAATCAAGTGTAATAAAGCACAGTGAAAGCATAGTAAAGCACAGGTAAGCATTGTAAAGAATTGTGAAGCATATTATAAACATGGCAAACCAGGGTGAACTGTGGTAAATGCATGAGAAAGCATGAGAAAACCATTACATGGAGAAAAAACACTGGGCTCAAATACCGTGTTAACTTGCATATGGGTGGCACTGTGAAGCTGTGATTTGGATTAAAATTGATTCTAAATCTGCCTTACTTACTGGACAACACAGAGGAGTCATTTTATAATAATTGAATATACTTTATAAATAATACTGAATCAAATAAAGACAATTTGGCAGCTCACATGTGTGGACCGACTGAAATGTTTGTCTTAAGATCCATTTGATAACAAGACAGATGAACAGCCATTGAACATAGAACAGAAAGACTGCTGTCCCATGTGCCATTCCTCAGCACTTTGCTTTTAAAAGGAATGTATTTACTTTGAAAACAATTAAATACTGTCCACAATCCAAACAAATGTATTTGAGAAGTAGAATATGTCCAGTAACATGTGTTGGAAGGGATATAGTGCTCTCCATTTGAACCACTGCAAATGACTGCAAACATCATAAAAAGGTTAGTGGGCATGAAACTACTCTTCAGTGGTTTGAACTTTACTGAACTGCGGGGGAAACATTGGAACACCTCTACACTGTAACTGCTACCACCCTCCTTATAAAAGTTTCCCATACCGGTAGTAAAAGCACAGCCACATGTAATAAAGTCAGTGCAAGCATGGCAAAGCATAGGCTGGCATTGTAAAGAACAATGACGTTTGGTAAAGCATATTAATAAACAACAAGCCAGGGTAAACTATAGGAAATGTATAGTGCATGCAAATCCATGAGAAAAGCATGGGAAAAGTGCAGTAAAGCAACACAGTGATAAACTTGTCTAAAGTTTCTTTCCTTGAGCCCCGACCCCTCCAGCTGTTCTTGGTTTATTTCGACCTGTCGGACTGCCAGGTGAGACTGACTGAGCTCCTGGAGGAGATGAGTTTCACAAGCGGCAAGCTGCAGGTGAGAACAGCACTGTGCTACACACACACACCCACAGCACACACGCAGGCTCCCTTTCCATCTCCCTTCATGAGCTATATCAGCAGTGCCCTGCACACACACACACACCCACAGCACACACGCAGGCTCCCTTTCCATCTCCCTTCATGAGCTATACCAGCACTGCCCTGCACACACACACACTCACAGCACACACGCAGACTCCCTTTCCATCTCCCTTCATGAGCTATACCAGCACTGCCCTGCACACACACACACTCACAGCACACACGCAGGCTCCCTTTCCATCTCCCTTCATGAGCTATATCAGCACTGCCCTGCACACACACACACTCACAGTACACACGCAGGCTCCCTTTCCATCTCCCTTCATGAGCTATATCAGCAGTGCCCTGCACACACACACACTCACAGCACACACGCAGACTCCCTTTCCATCTCCCTTCATGAGCTATACCAGCACTGCCCTGCACACACACACACTCACAGCACACGCAGGCTCCCTTTCCATCTCCCTTCATGAGCTATATCAGCACTGCCCTGCACACACACACACTCACAGCACACACGCAGGCTCCCTTTCCATCTCCCTTCATGAGCTATATCAGCACTGCCCTGCACACACACACACACTCACAGCACACACGCAGGCTCCCTTTCCATCTCCCTTCATGAGCTATATCAGCACTGCCCTGCACACACACACACTCACAGCACACACGCAGGCTCCCTTTCCATCTCCCTTCATGAGCTATATCAGCAGTGCCCTGCACACACACACACACTCACAGCACACACGCAGGCTCCCTTTCCATCTCCCTTCATGAGCTATATCAGCACTGCCCTGCACACACACACACACTTACAGCACACACGCAGGCTCCCTTTCCATCTCCCTTCATGAGCTATATCAGCACTGCCCTGCACACACACACACTCACAGCACACACGCAGGCTCCCTTTCCATCTCCCTTCATGAGCTATATCAACACTGCCCTGCACACACACACACACGCAGGCTCCCTTTCCATCTCCCTTCATGAGCTATATCAGCACTGCCCTGCACACACACACACTCACAGCACACACGCAGACTCCCTTTCCATCTCCCTTCATGAGCTATACCAGCACTGCCCTGCACACACACACACTCACAGCACACACGCAGGCTCCCTTTCCATCTCCCTTCATGAGCTATACCAGCACTGCCCTGCACACACACACACTCACAGAACACACGCAGGCTCCCTTTCCATCTCCCTTCATGAGCTATATCAGCAGTGCCCTGCACACACACACACACCCACAGCACACACGCAGGCTCCCTTTCCATCTCCCTTCATGAGCTATATCAGCAGTGCCCTGCACACACACACACACTCACAGCACACACGCAGGCTCCCTTTCCATCTCCCTTCATGAGCTATATCAGCACTGCCCTGCACACACACACACTCACAGCACACACGCAGGCTCCCTTTCCATCTCCCTTCATGAGCTATATCAGCAGTGCCCTGCACACACACACACTCACAGCACACACGCAGGCTCCCTTTCCATCTCCCTTCATGAGCTATATCAGCAGTGCCCTGCACACACACACACTCACAGCACACACGCAGGCTCCCTTTCCATCTCCCTTCATGAGCTATATCAGCAGTGCCCTGCACACACACACACACCCACAGCACACACGCAGACTCCCTTTCCATCTCCCTTCATGAGCTATACCAGCACTGCCCTGCACACACACACACTCACAGCACACACGCAGACTCCCTTTCCATCTCCCTTCATGAGCTATATCAGCACTGCCCTGCACACACACACACTCACAGCACACACGCAGGCTCCCTTTCCATCTCCCTTCATGAGCTATATCAGCACTACCCTGCACACACACACACTCACAGCACACACGCAGGCTCCCTTTCCATCTCCCTTCATGAGCTATATCAGCACTGCCCTGCACACACACACACAATCACAGCACACACGCAGACTCCCTTTCCATCTCCCTTCATGAGCTATACCAGCACTGCCCTGCACACACACACACTCACAGCACACACGCAGGCTCCCTTTCCATCTCCCTTCATGAGCTATACCAGTGGTTCTCAAGTCTGGTCTTCGGGGACCCCTGTGTCGTCTGGTTTTCGTTCCAACTGAGCTCTCAATTACTTAACTAAACCCTTAATTGGACTTAATTTGCTTAAATTAGACCTTTTTAATTGTTCTCAGCTCCTTAAAAAATTGCACATTTCAAGTTACTGATACGATCTTACAGTTAACTTGAAATCTCCAACTGTTTAAGAGCTGAAAACAATTAAAAAGGCTTAATTAAGCAAAGTTTAGTTAAGTAATTGAGGGTTTAGATAAGTAATTGAGAGCTCAGTTGGAATGAAAACCAGAAGACACTGGGGGTCCTGAGGACCAGTGGTGACGTGACTTATAATCAATTTCAAAAGGGTCTTTATTGGTATGAGACCTCTGTCAAGTATTAGTAAACTCTGGGGACCTTTAAAAAAACACCAGAACTATTAACTTAGATCCTCCAGTCGGGGCAGGTGGGGTGCTAGGAAGGGACAAGCCTTAAGGGCTGAACTTCTCGTTCTCAAACTTCAAGTTCTTGTATTAAATACAAATATTTAACAACATGACCAGAATAGGTGTATTGAAAGAGGGCTGCAGGCTGCAATACATTTTACAATATACTCTCCTTGACTCCCCTCCCCCTCACTCACTCAGTTCCCTCGCTTTTCTTCTGCTTCCTTCCCCTCTCTATCTCCTATCTCCCTCCTTTTCTCCTGTCTGTCTCTCCCTCTCCGTCTCTCCCCACTGTTCATCTCATCCTCCCTTTCCCCCCTATATCTCCTCTCTCCCCTCTGTCTGCCACTGTGATTTTGCAGTTTTCCCCAGTGATTTTTACAGTACCTTGCTATGCATTTACCATCGCTCTCTGCCTTACTGTGCTTTTGCCATGCTTGACCACATTTTTTACCATGGTAACCGTGCATAAGGAATGCTCTCTCCCGCTTTCCCAGTCCAAGCTTCGTCAGAAACTGTCACACCTGCATCTGGTCACGCACGTCAAGGCGGACAACCCCAACGAGAGGTCAGAGGTCACAGACTCGGAGGAGACATCCTTGTTGCTTGGCGACGAGGCTGAAACAGGACGCAGTGCCTCCAAGAGGCTGAAGGGGAAACCAGAGCTCACCGTCATCAAAAGCCTGGTCCCCACAGGGTCATCTCAGGTGAGAGAGCCTGCACACGCTGAAGCAGTGCTGATCTGGACCGCTAGGTGGCACTGGTGGGTTAATGTTAACGCACTACACTAGCCTTTTACCTTTCTCTGGAAGCCTGGGTTCCAATATTAATCTGTAGTTATAATTTTTGTTTATGTATCTTTGATGTTTGTTTGTTTGCTTTCAGGAAATGGCTTATCAACTGCTACTCACCTACAGTGCTGTGTACGTGAAGCTCCTAGTGGCTCAGAGACTGCCTCGTGAACAGCGCCACCTGCATGCCTGGAGGGCGAATGCACCCTGCCTCTGCCAGTACATTGAAAAGCTGCTGCTGCGCTAGACCAGGACACATGATGAACCTGTGGGTTCAAAAGACGCTAGCGCTGGGGGACTGTAGATATAGTATAGAGACACGGAGACAATCGTGAGGGGAGCAAATGCCCCCCCAGTCATCCTAAATTTATACATTTTTAAACAGATTATTATTTGCTTGTGTTGGAAGACACGATTTGATGCTGTATGTTATCCTTTGTACTGAAAATAAAGAAAACAAAAAGACCAAGAGCAAAACAATGTGGGACTTGAGAACCGAGTCTGCTTGCTTTACCGAGCGTATTATTGCTCTGATCCATCTTGTGATTGAAAGTTAATGGAGTAAATGACAGCTAAATGACTGACTGAATGGATGAAGCCGAGGGTGCATCAATACTGTACTGTTTACTGTATAGAGGCTGTTCATGTTGCAGCAAAAGCTCTCCTCATTCCAATCACATACAGCTCTGCAAGAAAAGCTGCTTTGGAAATGTTAACTGATCATTTTAGGATTAGGAAGCGTTCAATCAACAAATGATTGGTTGTTATTTTTTTAAGATTATTTATTTTCTGGTTTATCCTATTAAAGGGCACATGTAACACAGGCTAGATCCGCCAAAGTGTCTTTGTAGCAGGAAGAGACAGCCTAGTGATCAGCCACTTCAGATCAAGTGCACGGCCCTTACTAATGCAAAGACCATTTCGGCTGATCTAGCATGTTTTACATATGTAACACATATGTCTATGGCAGACTTCAAAATAGGAAAAAAACACAGTATTTGAGTAACTCATTTAGACGCACTCGCCCTAGACCCTGTTAATGGATCTTGTTATATCTGAGCTGGATTTCGAGTGCTCTACAAGTGCCAACAGTGGGGAAATAAGAAGCAAAGTCCTTGCTTCTTGAGGTGCAGCAGAATATTTTTTTCCTGAACCTATATTTTAATCTTCCTGGTTCATTGACATCATGTGATATTGTGACCTTTCAACTCTGCTGACTCCAAACTGAGGCATGTGGGGTCAGCATTTCTTAACATTAGTGTCAATAGAATTCAGAAAACCATTCAGACTGCATAACAAGACAACTATTTCAATAGCATTTGTAATAATACAACTATTATGTACTGAATAATCATTAATATAAAAAAAATATTATAAACCTAGCTATATTTCTTTTCAATTCATGACCATCGTTTATTTAGTCCGTTGTCATTTTCATTGAAAAGAGGGAAAAGGTGGATGAAGAGAACACTGTTAGTGGCTGAGGTACTCAGCCGATTTTAATGTAACACAGTCAGTTGAAGGGAATGCCAAGAGGTGCCTGAGGTATGATTGAGGTTGCTAGTAATCAAGGAAGGTTTCAGACTGGTCCTGTAGTCTGAATGCACAGCTTGCGAGCGACTAGGGGCTGGCGTGATGCTGCACACTGCCCAGACTGGCAGCACAGATGGGCAGTTTAACACAGAGAGAGCAGCGCTGTGGAATCACAATCAATTAGTGAGCCAACCGTGGGCACACAGCATGAACAACAACAGAGAGAGAGAGGCCAGCCAGTACCAAACAACACTGCTGCTAATCTCAAGTGATTGTAGCTCACACAACAATACCATGACATTTCTGTTCATTGTAGAGGTCTCCCGTGTGCAGTTTTGAAAGAAACACATGCTATAGCAAACACGTATTTTCATTTTAAAAACAGGATATCTGATCCTACGCTAGGTTATAGGAAACTGTTTGTTAGTGTAACAGGGTAGCCGTCTGCCGTGTGGGTGCGTATTTGATGCTTGCTGACAGGCAGAAGATCGAGAAGGAGGTTGCCATTGATACACCCCGCAGACGAGCAGGATTTATTTACATACACAGCCTCACGTGACAAAACCAGCAATGGTAGCACATGGAGTACATACAACACCGTGTCCGAAATGCAAAATAAAACACTGTACAAAAAACTATAAAATAGAAGGTACCGTGAAAACGGCGTGCGCTACTCCTTAATACATGGAGGTCCCGTTTAGACACCTCGCTACACTTTTAAGGGAATCCAACATCCCTGAACTAATCTTTACTCTATAAACAACCCCAACCCCCGGCTACTTGACTGGTCGGCTGCGGTTTCGACTTGCTTACTTGGTGGCGAATTTCAGCTTCTTGTTCAGACTCTGATACCGGGTTACCCTCATGGCATTCTGAAATTTTCAGCAAAGCGTTTACGTCTCTTTGTCCAGGTAGCATGGACGATGTTCAGCCTGTTGGCTTTGGCTTTGCAGCAGCCCTGATGTATATAAATGGGACCTTTTTATACCTGACACCCCCCTGGAACACACTTACCTGCTGATTAGGATTCCACAGCTGGTAAACACACACAGCAGGCAGGCTCTCCCAGGAGCGTCAGATACTTCATTAATTAATTATTACAATAAACGTACATACATTTCACACAACACTATTTACAATATTTACATACAAACCACACTCTTGATGTGCAGCACTCCTGCCCTGACACAGGAAGCCATGCTTTTTGACTGTCTTGTACTTCCTGGGTCATTTCACCTGGAAAGGGAAATTGTCCCCACCCCATTCACTGGCTTCTTTCCTGTAAATAACCAATCAGCTGCTTCCCCTGTTGAGTGACATGCTGTCAGCCAGTAACATGCTTTGACCCAGAAGACACTGCTGAGGTGAAATGACTCAGAAATAAAGTGCTTCAAAACCGAGATCTTCTTGTAACCTAGAGCAATACCAGAATACATGTAACATGTGTTTATTTAAAACAACTCATTTGAGACATATGGAGCTTATGGAAGTACAAAACAGCTAAGATTTATGGAACTATTTTGTTAGCTACAATTACTATACTTTTATCTGCATTGCACTTTCATTAGCTACATAGGCCTCTGAAAGAAATAGCTCTGATGTATTTTCATTTTAAAACATGCTATCTGGTCCTACGCTGGGTTAAGAAGACTCTGTTTGGAAGCCGTGCTTTTTGACTGTCCTGTACTTGCACTTCCTCGGTCATTTCACCTCAGCAGTGTCTTCTAGGTCATGTTAATGGATGAAAGCATGTCACTCAATAGGGGTGGTTGGTTATTGGTTGTGAACAATTATTTTTAATCGTTTTTATATTTTACAAACAAACAAAGGGAATCTACAGATATAAATTCAAATCAAAATACTATCAGAAAAACAAAAATTGAATTATATATATATAATTACAGTAATATAAAGTGGGGTGGTTGGTTAATGATTGGAAAGAATCCATCGAAGGGGTGGGGACAATTTTACCCTCCAGTTTACCACATCAACGCACCTTATCATTGATGTGTGTGTGTAACATAGGCTAGATCAGCCAAAGTGTCTTTATAGATGAAAATAGAAGAGCCATCACCACTTCTAGTGCTCAGCTGTGTATTGACAGAAACTTGTCCCAAAGTATCTGATCACTAGATGGCGCTGCCTCTTACTTTGGTTGCTCTAGCCTGTGTTACATACACTGACTGGCCCCTTTCTTAGGATCTGTGGCCGATTGCATAAAGTACCTTCAATAACAAAGTACTACAGTGAAGGATCGTTTTTTCCTTATCTTAAGAATTGACCTAAATGTGTGAACTGTAGTCTGCAACACCACTAATCTCAAGAAACATGATTATATATTAAAGGATAGTGAGATATTTAGTTAACGAGGGGTCTGAGTAAGAGGGGAAACAAATGTACCCCCCCCCCCCCCCCACAAACCAGCAAATGTGTTTTTTACAGGATGCTGTATGTGTTTTTGTTCAATGCTGAACTGCAGTTGTTGTGTGTTGATACAGACTGCGCTTACCCGCCCCATGACACCAGCATATAATGTGAAAGAATAGGGCCAGATATAAATAGCAAGACAAGGCAGCACAGCCAGTTTGCCTACACTGTGTTTTTGTAGAGAGGAGGAATGAGAAAGAAAATCTCAAACCACAGAGGCGAGCTACCGGCACTATCATGGGGAGAGAAAGAAAGTGGAACAGCATAACCTACATCCACAGTGTGACATGCAGACAGACAGGAGCCTCACATACTGGAAACCCGTCTAATCCAGCCCTTCTGTATAATTCAGCATCATTTATGGATCCCAACAAAATCCCTACTGAAATGAATATTGTGATCTCCTCTACAATCCTCAAGCTGCCTATCAGGCATGATTTGTAAGTCTTGTCTGCCTGAAATTAATGGAAATCTGGTACCAAGTCATGTGATCTTTCATTTCCAAGTTTATAATCAAGTATGTTACTTAAAAAAGCACATGTCCCACAGGTAGTGCATTCTCAATAATTTAGGAAATGTACTTATCATATTAGTGGTCTTATAAATATTAGGTTAATCTCTAGATTCATGTAAAAAAGAAAAGAAAAATCAAGCATGACAGACAGACCCTACCATACACATTATCACCAGTGCTAAAGAATGTCCTAACCAAGTTTCATCTCAATGAGATAAGCGGATCTCAATATAGTGTGACATACAGACAGACAGACCCTAACATACACATTATCACCAGTGCTGAGGAATGTCCTAACCAAGTTTCATCTCAATATAATGTGACATAGAAACAGACAGACCCAGAATAAGCCACAGATTAGATACTCTCATGGATTTGTGCTAAAGAAAGCCCATTCCAAATCATAATTGAATATGAGAAAGAAAGAAAGAAAGAAAGAAAGAAAGAAAGAAAGAAAGAAAGAAAGAAAGAAAGGATAGATTCAGAGGTGTGCCTTGTTCTAACAGTTACTAGAGGTCAGTTTATTTAAAGGGAATTGAAGATTCACGAATCAAACAAAATAGCTTAACTAATGAATTCTTATTTATTAAAACAATAAAACAGATGGACAGACACAGACAGTTTCATACAGAGTGAGCGAGACATCGAGTTTGTTCTAAACTTTCTGTACAATCACCTCCATAATAATAATAATAATAATAATAATAATAATAATAATAATAATAATAATAATAAACTAACAGGAAATTCTACATGTTTTTAAATCATTGCTCCAACTTTGGCAAAATTGTAGAATACATTATACCATGATCCTAAACTGCAGGTTCAAAGTAATTCCTGTGCACTATAGTGATGTTAGACTGCAATAACAATGTTATACTAGTAAATTATATCTTAAACCACAATAAACAATGTCATTCTAGTAAAGTAGATATTAAACTGCAATTACAGGGTCATTCTAGCCTAGTGTGGTGATCTTCAAAGGCAGTTACAATGTAATTTTAATAAAGTATATTAACCTGCAATTACAATGTAAGTCTAGTCTATCAATTGTAAACTGCAGTTACAATGTAATTCTAGTCTAGGGACAGTAAACTGCAGTTACAATGTAATACCAGTATAGTCCAGTCATCTTAAATGGGAGTAATAGTTAATTATCCCAATATAACCTACAGTACTGCATCTAATGTGTACTTCTACTATACATAGTATCTATTCAGTACTGCTTGGTCTCCTAACAAGCATTTAACATGTATATGGCTCAAGGGTATACTCTAAGACTGCCCTTGCACAGCACGTTGAGCCATTGTAGACTGTGCTTGACAAAACCCACGTGGCACATTTGTACACCTGGAACGGATCAAACTGCTGTGCAACTGGAGCCTGAAATGATTCCAGGGACATCAACCTGATATGTAATATAAATAGGGCTTCTGATTGTAGTTTTTAACTGATAAACACAAATGCAATGTTCATGGTGCAGTTTGCTGTATTCTGTGATCACTTCAACCCTGGTTCATTTTCAGGGGCTGAAATCATTTAAACCCTTAGTCAGAACTGCACATTTTTTAATGCGTTGGTCCACACAAATCTCATGGGGTGACTACAGAACTAATACTAACAGAAGCTGCAATTACAGCATTTGGCCATGTGTATGGGTGGCACTGTGTGTTAAAATCCCAGACAATATAAAACTAACAGCAGTTACAACATGTAAACAATAATAGACAATATAAAAGAAATCTATACTATTTCAGTTTTTCTTAAACATGCTTTTAAAGTAATGTGATGTAAAATGTTAAATGAAAAAACATGTTCTGGTTTCAGAAGAATTGCCACGGACAGTGGTTTATGACCCAGATTATATTTTAACCAGATACCCAGCTGGGAATACTGACTGGCACTGGTATGAAAGTTCTAAGTAGCTCTACAGCTGCCCCACAATCCTTTCATATTCTACACTACAGTATAATTCCTTCTTGGTGTTTGATCACTTCATATTTCCTTAGTTTACACAAGCTCACCCTGACACCAGCTTGCCACTACATGCAAGTCTCTCTGTCCAAAAGAATAGGATACAATACAATAGAACAGAATACAACAGAACTGAATAGAATTGTGAATACTGTTTTGAATATGGGGCCACTGCAGCTGTAATTAAACAAGGTCCCCACTAGCACATGAAAGTGGAGGGCACCATTGTTTTTGTTCATTTTCTGCTGCCATCTAATACAATAATAGAATGGTAAACATACCTTATTCTTTGGCACTTCAGTTTGAGAATCCATTGATAAAAGCTGCCTTTGAGCTTGTCTGGAGAATTGCCAGGACTGAACTGTCTTCCTCATTCCTTTCAAATCATGTGGCAATGCGACCTTTCAACTCTGCCAGCCCCACCTACTCTACATTATATATATGTACTGATGCACAATGAAAACGCAACAGTCTAAGTTTTAATCAGTAGCTCATTGGGCACATACATAATGTTATTTACATTTTAAATAGTGAGCAGATAGGTTTGTGGAGTGCTTGAGCAGTATTGTTCCTTGGGATAACAAAATACTGAGCTCAAGTCATGTGATTTCATAAAAACACCAGGTGCTCAGTGTTTGGTATTTAAATGGAGTTAAAATTGCCAAAATGAGTTGATTAAGAATCTCTATAAATAGCCATTCGAAAAGACATGATTTTAATTAAAGCAAGAACAGCGAAAGACACGACCATGCCCCGCTTGAGTAATGAAGATCGCCTGGTTGCTATCGGCATGATTGAAGGCGGCCTGTCTGTGAGAGAAGTTGCCTAGTCTAGTCTAGAGAAAGCAGGACACTAGCTCTGTGATTGACAGGTCACGTCCTGGAAGGCAGAGGGTCACCAAACTGGCCCAGGACCATTATGCTGACTGTTGCGTTGTTCAAGCCAACTGATGGGGCAGAGAAAATGTGATGATGTGGGGAGGAATCTCCTTTAACACAAGAACGTCTTTGGTGCAGATTGAGGGCAACCTCACTGCTCAGTGATACGTTGACGAAGTCTTTGAGGCAACAGTTTTTCCGTTCCTACAAGCCAATCTGAAAGTGTCAATTTTCCAGCAGGACAATGCAAGACCACATCATGCTAGGATTACAATTGCACGACTTCAAGAAAACAATGTTGCGGTCTTGCCGTGGCCAGCTTTTTCTCCTGACTTGAATCCAATAGAATACCTGTGAGACCAAATCACCAGTGCAAGCCACAGGAGACAACCGCAACCAGACACCCTTCGCCAGCTGGCTGCAGCTGCACAGGAAGCGTGGCGGAACATCCCACAGCAGTCTATCCAGAGGCTGATCAGGTCTATGTGTCAACGCTGCCAGGATTGTGTTCATGCTCAGGGAGGTCATACCCGATACTAAATTTGTAATGTTTTCATTTTGACAGTGTGTCACGTTTCATACTGAAAACGTATTATGATTCTTTGATCTGTATTTTTGTTCACATTTTCTGTGATTTTGTTTGATATCCATGTTTAAAATATTTGAGTAAATCCACTAGACCTGAGTGTTGCATTTCTTTTGTGCACCAGTATAATATATATTGCAACGCTTTCATGAAACTAAGAAAAACCTTTGAAGTTTCTGACCACATTTCTTCAGATTTAAAACTGATTGACAGGTTTTTGTTAATAAATAAATAAATAAATAAATAGATAAATAAATAAATAAATAAAGTAATTTAAATACTGTAGAATTAAACCTTAAAGGCATATCATATGTTCCTGATATTTAATTTCTTCCTTGTTTAAGATCCTATTATATCGGTTCTGTATGTCTTTCTATTGCTGTTTCTGCTTAGATCATTACCTGCCATGCTTACTAACTATTTCAGAAAAAAAAGACTGTGGGGAGGTGGGGAAGCCATGGTGTAACACTTATATACTTCCCCACAATCAGTAATTTTGCTGGAATAATCAGAAAATGATCCAAGCAGAAACAACGACAGAGAATCATAAAACGTGAAAATCATAAACCCTTAGAAAAGTGAAGGTGAATTTTCCCATGGTTATACTTTGCATTTGTCATAGTTTACCCTGGTTTGCCACGTTTTTTAATTGGCTTTATCTTACCTTTTCTGTGCTTTACTATGCTTACCATGCATTTACTCTGCTTTTTTACACTTTGCTATACTTTTCCTATGGAAAACTTTTAAAAATCAAATATTAAGAGCATGATGATCATGTAAAGTATCCCTTTAAAAGTCAGTGGGGTTAAAGAGATACCAATACCAATACTGATAATAATAATAATAATAATAATAATAATAATAATAATAATAATAATAATAATAATAACAACAACAACAACAAGAATAAGAATATGTATACAATTCAAGCATACACATATATATATATATATATATATATACACACACACACACACACACACACACACACACACATATACTCTGCTGTGAAAAAGTCTTAGCCATTTTGCATTTTTCTACTCTGATGCATTATGAGCATCAACAAATTACTCAAAGCCTCCACTAGTGTTTTCTACTATTATAACAACCTTGACTTGCATAAAGAAGGAAAAACATTGCGTGAAATAGCTTGCATCACTCGATTTTCAAGGTGTGGTATCCAAAGCATAATCAACAAGTACAGAGAAACATCACCTGTAATTGACAAACCCAGGACTGGAAGACCCAAAGAGCTGTCTAACAAGGATGACCAATACTTGACAATAATATCCTTAAGAAATGGAAAGAAGACAAGCGTTGAATTGACAACAGGACTGGCAGAAGGCACAGGTGTCATCCATCCATCAACAGTCCAAAGCACCTTTGACCACTGTTCCATAGTCCAATTTCTGTGTTCTTATGCATACTTTAGCCTTTTAGTCTTGTTCCCCTTTCTTAACAGCAGTATTCTTACTGCAACACATCCTTTAAGTCCTGATTTCAAGAGTGACCTTCATACTGTTGATTTGATGGACAACGACACCTGTGCCTTCTGCAAGTCCTGTTGTCAATTCAACGCTTGTCTTCTTTCTATTCCTTGAGGATATTATTTCAAGTATTGCTCATCCTTGTTAGACAGCTTTTGGGGTCTTCCAGTCCTGGGTTTGTCAATTACAGGTGATGTTTCTCTGTACTTGTTGATTATGCTTTGGATACCACACCTTGAAAATCGAGTGATGCAAGCTATTTCACTCAAAACATTGTGAGGCCTGGAGAGAAGTGTTAAATGTGTCCAATGAATCAATAATTAGACCAATTAAGTAATTGAGAGCTTCGGTGGAACGAAAACCACAAGACACTGCGGCCCTCCAGGAACTGAGTTTGACACCCCTGCCCTACACCCAACATCTGAACCATGCCCTCCTTATTCCTTACTCTCTAGCCGGCACCCTTCACCGTTCATGCTGCACCCTAATGATCTGAATGTTTGGGAAACAACCCTACGAAGGAAAGACTGCTTGTGTGATGCAGGATTACGCCAAGCAAAAGAATCAGCCAGAGGATTCTGGATACTGTAGTCCAGTCAATGACAAAAGGAGGAAGCTGTGAGGTTGCAGGCAAGAGCGAAGAAGGTGTGCTTGTTATATTTTCTGATTCTCTCATAGCAATTAGGAAACTGACCATCACGACTCAAAGCGTGGACTCAGATTCCTGTTCTAGCCTATGGAGACGCAAGATCCAAGATGGTCAACAGAGAGTGCAGTTTCCTAAGGATAAGAGGGAGCAGCGGAAACATCCGGGAGAGCGAGGGTAGGTTTGCTGTGGCTGGACTAGACCGGGGCATCATGGAGATTAGGAAACTGGCTTCCAAACAGCTGTCAGCATCCTATTCTAGCCTGTGGAGCAATGGAGCACGAAGCTGCCTAACCAGGTGAGGAGACGGAGTCAGGATCCTGTTCCAGCTTGTGGAGAAGCGTAAGCCGAGATGCCAGGGACGGGGTGCAGTTTCCGAAGGTCAACGGGAGAGGGTGGAGAGGGGGGCTGGGCTCGCTGCAGCTGCTCTGCGGCTAGGGCTCCCACTCGTCGTGCCGGGAGGCTATGATGACCACCACGATGAGGATGGTGCACAGCACCATGGAGGAGATGCCCACTGCCAGGCTGATGAACGAGAAGTTCCGCGCCTCCCGAGAAGCGATCTCCGCGGAGACCATGTCGCCGCGGGCAACCGCTGACCGCACCTGCAGTGAGACGCACAGATACAGACAAGGCTCTGTTAGCATTGGCAATCCAGGGTCCCCTTTTAAAGGACAATCCGTTTTCTTATCTCTCATTAGCGGTGGCAACATTATTGCTGACACCCTTAAAAGAATGGTTACCAATGTATGAAAATGCATTTTCTTGCCTTTTATTAGCGCTAGTAACATTATCACATACCCCACTTTAAGAAGTGCCAACCAAGGTTTTAAAATCCATTATGTTACCTCTTATGAGCACCAGCAACCTTATCATGTCCCCAATTAAATGAGTGCTGACAAAGATTTAATAATCCATATATTGCCTCTTATTAGCATAAGCAACATTATCACTGCTCCTCTTTAAAGGAGAGGTAAACAAGATTTTAAAATCTATTATCTGACCTCTTATTAGCACTAAGACTGTAGCACTATGTTTTTTTATTATAATTTCATTTTAAAACAGGATCTGTTGCTAGACTAGGTTAAAGAAACCATCCTTTCTGATAAGAAACCTGCCCTTCTTTGGTCATGTCACCTGCAGAGTGAAATTGTCAACCAGCTGCATCCCCTAATGACTGACCCCGAAGGCGCCGCTGAGATGAATGACCTAGGAAGTTAAACAGTAACAGGAACAGTAAAATAAAGCATGCAAACTGAAAACGTTCCTAATCCCACTGCAATGGAAAGGTCATGCCAGGAGTTGATGGAATCATTGCATTCACCCCTCTGAACCGCGCCCCTGCTCACCTGCACTGCTTTGATGATGGCGATGATGCCGGTGGGCCAGAAGCAGCAGACTGTGGTGAGCACAGCGATGGGCAGGTAATCGTGAGGTGGGCGCCGAGATTCCATCAGGGCAATCCCCGGGGGGAACTGCATCGGCACCTGCCCCTGCGCCATGCCAGGGGGCTGGGGGCCACTGCCAGGGAGGTAGGGCTGCCCCTGTAGAAACAGGAACAACAGTCCATCAGAAAATCAATCAGTGGGATGAAGACTATTCAAGGTCTGATCATGCCCAGGGTAATACAGATTGAGGCAGACACACTGTCAGAGGAGATATAGACTCAGGCCCCACAAACACATACTGACACATAGACACACAGAGATACACACACACACACACACACACGCAAACATACACTGCCACCTAGATACTTACACAGGCACACACACAAACACACACTGACACAGATACACAGAGATACATACACACACACACACAATGACACAGGCAGACAGAAATATACAGAGAGGCACATAAAATGGAGGGATGGAAATAAGACTTATTTCCAACCCTGCACTAACACAGACAGATAGAGATACAGTACACACACACACACACACACACACACATTGACACACAGGCATGCACTGACACACATTTTTATAACAATTATGAGCATTGTTTTCCTTAACGCAGAGTTGGGGTTAACGTAAATACTCCTACATTGAAAGTTTTATTTTAAAAATAGTCCTCATAAGGTAGGAACTGTCAGGTTGCTAAATGCATGATAAACATGGTATTTGCGCCCCCCCAATTGGCCCTTTTGTAGATATCACATGTTTATATTGCAGATCCCTGGACTCTAATGGTTTGTACTCATGCAGTATTTTTGGTGCAGTCTATGCAGTCCAGCTAGTATATACTTACAGCTCCCCCGATGGGGTAGACAGGCAGGTAGGCTGTGCAGGGCTGGAGCTGCAGGGGGTACCCGGGCTGAACGTAGCCTGCTGGGGGCCCGTCCCCCCCCGACCCCCCCTGGGTCTGCACGGTGTACCTCTGAGAGCCCTGGGGAGGGGGGCAGTCCCCCTGTGCATAGCCCTCTGGGGCAGGGTAGTGAGGCTGAGGCTGGACCCCGTTAGAGGAGGGGACGTCCTGGCAGGGCATGTAGGGGGGAGGGGACATCTGACAATACCCCTCTCCCAAACCTGGAACAAGAGCAAAGAGAAAGACAGATTCACACCCACCACCCTCCTTCACTTCGAAGGGAAGGAGCTTAAAAAGTCATTCTAGTTGTTCATTACCAAACCTGAGGTCAATTACAATTGCTTAATTAATTGCAATTACAATGTCATTGTAATTGCATTGCAGTTGAACCTCGGCGCACCTGTGTAACTGTAATTTGTAATTACAGGTCAATTATGCATGTATTTATCATACTTATGTTTCAGAATGTAATCATTTGACAGACATGTGATCCACTGCATATCAGGATTCAGCCGCATTGTTAGCTTGATACTAGAAGCAGTTTCAAATCAAATCAAAACTCATTGCATTTATCAAAAAACAAAGGAAGAACTATACCTTGATTAGAGACCAACGGTCCACATTAATTACACTTGAATTCAAATATATCTGAACTGCTAATTATGAGTTCTATATAAGGACACACCTTTCCAAGCGTCATGTTGTGTTAGCAGTGCAGAAAGGTCACTGGATCATGTGATTTCTTTGGACCCAGGAAGGAAGCTCTTAAAAGAAAGCAGGCAACTGGGATTCTACAGGTTCAGGTAATTCAAGGTGGATTCTGATCTGCTTAGATGATCTGCTCATTCCCATCTGCTGGTCTGCCTATCTGTGCATATGAGCAGCTGTATCTGTTTGTGTGTCTGTCTGTCTGTGCATATGAGCAGCTGTATCTGTTTGTGTGTCTGTCTGTCTGTGCATATGAGCAGCTGTATCTGTTTGTGTCTGTCTGTCTGTGCATATGAGCAGCTGTATCTGTTTGTGTGTCTGTCTGTGCATATGAGCAGCTGTATCTGTTTGTCTGTCTGTCTGTCTGTGCATATGAGCAGCTGTATGTGTTTGTGTCTGTCTGTCTGTCTGTGCATAAGAGCAGCTGTATGTGTTTGTGTGTCTGTCTGTCTGTGCATATGAGCAGCTGTATCTGTTTGTGTGTCTGTCTGTCTGTGCATATGAGCAGCTGTATCTGTTTGTGTCTGTCTGTCTGTGCATATGAGCAGCTGTATCTGTTTGTGTGTCTGTCTGTCTGTGCATATGAGCAGCTGTATCTGTTTGTGTGTCTGTCTGTCTGTGCATATGAGCAGCTGTATCTGTTTGTGTGTCTGTCTGTCTGTGCATATGAGCAGCTGTATCTGTTTGTGTGTCTGTCTGTCTGTGCATATGAGCAGCTGTATGTGTTTGTGTCTGTCTGTCTGTCTGTCTGTGCATATGAGCAGCTGTATGTGTTTGTGTCTGTCTGTCTGTCTGTCTGTGCATATGAGCAGCTGTATCTGTTTGTGTGTCTGTCTGTCTGTCTGTGCATATGAGCAGCTGTATGTGTTTGTGTCTGTCTGTCTGTCTGTGCATATGAGCAGCTGTATCTGTTTGTGTGTCTGTCTGTCTATCTGTGCATATGAGCAGCTGTATGTGTTTGTGTCTGTCTGTCTGTCTGTGCATATGAGCAGCTGTATCTGTTTCTGTCTGTCTGTCTGTCTGTCTGTCTGTGCATATAAGCAGCTGTATGTGTTTGTGTGTATCTGTCTTTCTGTTTAAAGGTGTGCTTATCTGTCTGTCTGTCTGTCTGTCTATACATCAGTCCAACTGCATACATATGCTTAAGGCAACAGCAATGCTACGGTATGTTTTAGAGCAGCATTGAGAGTTTATTATATAACAGAACTGGAATACGGATACTGCACACAGTGATATAAATGTATTATACACAAGCTCCCTGACCCTGTGTGAGTGGTGCTCAGCTCTGTTATTAATAGTATACATAGCTGACAGAGTGATATGTTACATATTATTTGCACTGGTATTAATTAAAATGTTGCAGACTGATGTTTTTTTAAAAGATTATACACAATTAATAGATTAATAGATTTCTTGTAAACAAAAACATTTAAAAAAATCGAATAATGACAACGATAGTAATGAAGAAAACTGATTGTTTCAAGGTGGAAGCCAAAACATTGTAGCGAATTATTAAAACAATGAGTTATCGGTTTATCAATGATCTACTAGAGATAAGCAGATATAAATCCACTCAAATATAATAATCCTAAAGGAATGAGAAAATAGCATCGATAATGTGTTTTGATACATTACCATAATCAGCATATTTTGGATGAAAATCTTACCATCCTCAAATAATGAGGCATGATTAATATTTACTCTTGTCCATATACAGTAGCCTAGATAGATAGATAGATAGATGAGGTGATAATGGTGGAGGGAAAGAGAGAGACAGAGAGGGAAAGGAAGATGTAAACAAGTAGATATAAAATATGATAGGCTAACCCACTGAATTGCGTATTTTGAAATTACTGTAAATACGCGAGTCATTAATATGATAGACAATACGCGATAATTACAACGGTAATTACATGTTTAAATATACAGACCATGTAAAAAAATAACTATCTTATCATTCTTTATTTTTCTTTAATTATTTATAACGAACGTCGTTTTGGATAGAACATTAGCATCGAATGACATAAATCCTAAATGGGTATGTCTGTGTTTGCTTCCATATTGACACACTAAATATTTAACACAACACTCTTGTGTGTATTGGTATATGGAAAACGCCAGACCGCCCACGAAACCAATAATATCTACTAGGCTACATAATTGTCAGATACAGACCTCGTAGCCTGGCATGTTATTATACAGACCGTGTACAGAGCACTGGCGCATGTCGCTTATAATACAATCATGTCAATACTAGTTACTACACACACACAACAGGCAACAGCTCAGATTGCAGCTAATTAATAAAGCAAGACAATTTCTATGCGATGGTAGCTGAATTAATACTACAGGTTGGAAACAATAAAAAACAAATACATCTATAAAGGCGTATCGCTTACCGTGTTTTTCCCTGGACATTGTCTGAACCAGTCTTTTATTCTGTAATTAAACCGCAGATAATTTGCCTCAGTCGGCGATCCACAAACCCAAAACCGATCAAATTCAATTCAATCCCGTTTACAGCCAATTAAAAAAATCGCAGTGGTCGTTTGTAGCCTTTTTTCCTCCACTGCAATAGAAAAAAAACGTTTTTCTCTCTCTCCCTCGCCCTCTCTCTTGCTTAGCACAACGCTAGACTGAATACATTACATTGTAAAGAGGTCTTAAAGAGATACATACTTAAGAAATGTAATTGGTTTATACGGGACCGCTTTTCGTGTATATGTATTATTTAATTGTACTGCAGATACTCTAGAATATATCATAGTGTAATCAAACCCTGTTATTGATGTGATATAATTCCTTTGTATTAGATGGCTTATATCATATTGACATTACGCAATTAACTTTGTAGTTTACTTATTCTTATTAAAAATAAATAAACAAATCCTAGTAGGCTATAGGTGCGCCTATCCCAGGTCAGGAAGCCTGGCAAAGAACATAAGAACATAAGAAAGTTTACAAACGAGAGGAGGCCATTCAGCCCATCTTGCTCGTTTGGTTGTTAGTAGCTTGATCCCAGAATCTCATCAAGCAGCTTCTTGAAGGATCCCAGGGTGTCGGCTTCAACAACATTACTGGGGAGTTGGTTCCAGACCCTCACAATTCTCTGTGTAAAAAAGTGCCTCCTATTTTCTGTTCTGAGTGCCCCTTTATCTAATCGCCATTTGTGACCTCTGGTCCTTGTTTCTTTTTTCAGGTCAAAGAAGTCCCCTGGGTCGACATTGTCCATACCTTTTAGGATTTTGAATGTTTGAATCAGATCGCCGCGTAGTCTTCTTTGTTCAAGACTGAATAGATTCAATTCTTTTAGCCTGTCTGCATACGACATGCCTTTTAAACCCAGGATAATTCTGGTTGCTCTTCTTTGCACTCTTTCCAGAGCAGCAATATCCTTTTTGTAACGAGGTGACCAGAACTGAACACAATATTCTAGGTGAAGACATTTCTGAGTCAACATAAACTCCTAGGTCTTTTTCATAGTTCCCTTCTTCAATTTCAGTATCTCCCATATGATATTTATAATGCACATTTTTATTGCCTGCATGCAATACTTTACATTTTCCTCTATTAAATTTAATTTGCCATGTGTCTGCCCAGTTCTGAATGCTGTCTAGATCATTTTGAATGACCTTGCTGCTGCAACAGTGTTTGCCACTCCTCCTATTTTTGTGTCGTCTACAAATTTAACGAGTTTGCTTACTATACCAGAATCTAAATCATTAATGTAGATTAGGAATAGCAGAGGACCCAATACTGATCCCTGCGGTACACCACTGGTTACCTCACTCCATTTTGAGGTTTCTCCTCTAATCAGTACGATCTATATTTATATATAGATAATTTCCATTACAGTACATTCATTTTACAGCCTAAAGTTAAAATGACCACAATAATAAAAAGGCAAGTGTATTGATATTTAAAAAAAAATCTAGATCATTTTCTACCTATCTGTCTGAAGCCGTCTGGCCATTTACGCGGTCTGTCTATCATATCAAAAGTGTGTGTTAGGTGTCGCAGGTGTTTCCATTTATTTGTCCAGCCTGTGCACTTTGCACTTCACAATATTACTGGCTGATCAAACTGCCAGAGATAAGTCACATGATTTAGCGAAACTGAAACTAAACAGCGGCCGCCTACCTCGAGTTGAATTTATTCGGCAAAAAAACAACAACAACAAAAAAGCACGCAGCAGGCAGCAAACCACAACAACAAAAATATAATACAGTAGGCTGTAGGCCAATACCACCGGATACATTATGGCGTGGAATGAGTCGACTTCATCACTAGCTGAAGAATTGGAGTGTCCGGTTTGTTTGGATTTCTTTAAAGACCCGGTTATGCTGGACTGCGGTCATAACATGTGTCGGGCGTGTATTTTGGGTTACCTGAATAACCAAGGTTCGGTTCTGTGCCCTGAATGCAGGGCCGTCGTTTCGGGTCCAGGCAGCCTGAAACCGAACCGAGTTTTGAGAAATTTAGCAGACAAGGCTCGTGAGCTGAAACTAACCGACAACCTGCCGTGTGAGCTGCAAGGCCCTACGGCACCCCCGCAGGAATGTGGATTTCAGAGCCCCAGCTTTGAAACGGGGGAGCTTTGTTGCCGCAAACACGGCGAACAGCTGAAGCTGTTTTGTGAAACTGACAGAAAGCTGGTGTGCCTGATTTGCCGAGACGAGAGGCAGCACAAAGGCCACTCTTTCAAACCAGTAAATGAAGCCGCACAAAGTTGTAAGGTGAGTGAGTTTACCTGCAGAGCAGGTGTAGTGCAGACACCCTTATCCAGAGCGACTTACAATTGTTACAAGATATCACATTATTATTATTATTATTATTATTTTGATTATTCTGATGATTATTCTACACAGGAGGAGCTCAACAGAGCCTTGCAGTTTCTTCTTAGTGATAACCATGCAGTGCAGAGTGTGGAAAAGGATCAGCAAGCTGAACTCTCGAGGATCCAGGCAAGTGGGTTTGTTCTGTGGTGTGAGAGCAGGCTCTTCTACTCTCTGAACAGCCTCCCACGGTTACACCATGGGTCAAGTGTGTCACTGTGTGTGTGTGTGGATGAACTGTGACCCTTCCACTGCGGGATGTACAGTATTGTAATAGATGCATGTGTCGTGATGCAGCACCAAACCTGTAGATCCATATTCAAACTTTACAATTTTGAACTTAAGTTATTATAGGGTTAGCCTCAATTATGGTTTATCTGCTTTTCATATTTAAAGTTATCAGTCAAAAACTACAGTTTTTGGCAGAAAAACAAATTATTTTCACTAAATTTAAGTTTGTTACGGTTAGGGTATTGCATTGTGTTGTCGACAGAAAAGTGTATCGTTTGCACTGATGTCAGATATCACAGCCTAGTTTGCTGAATATCCACTTCCAGTAACAGCCTCCATTTGCTCTGTGCTGGTGGAGCAGAGATCAGCATTCCTTTAAAACAATGGTTCTGCATTGCGCCCCCAGGACAGGTCTGGCTGGCTGCTGGCAGATATCACGACCCAGTTTGCTGAGCTGCACGAGTTTCTGCGGAGGCGAGAGGAGGAGTTGAAGCGAGATCTGAAAGCAGCCGAGCGGAGGGCTCTGGAGCCCATGGAGAGGAACCTGCAGAGGATCCAGAGAGAGCTGGGAGACAGGACTGAGCAGGCCAGGAAACTGCAGGACTCGCAGAGCATCACACAGCCTGTCACTTACCTCAAGGTGCAGCACTGCGGGCAATACAAGAGGACTGAGGTCCTAGAGATACAGGAAGCTGGACTAATATTAGATACAGTGAACAGGGTCGAGTTTAGATACAGGGAACTGGACTGAGTTTAGACACAGTGGAATATCTTTTTTTTTTTTTTTTAATTAACCAGGAATGTCCCGTGGAGCTTAAAATCTCAGTTTCAAGGGAGACCTGGTTAAGAAGGTGGCATGTAATAAAACACACACACACACATTAAAATAAGCACAACCAATACAAACAAGGTAATCAAATTACAAGAAATAATTTTGGAGCACCGGCCAAAACGAAACATTTCACAGCTACCTAGATGTCAAGACAGTAAGTTTCAGTTCTTCCTGAAGTTTGTTCCAAGACCATGGAGCAAGAAAACGGAAGGCCTTTTTCACAAGTTCAGTACAAACTTTAGGAACTGAGACTTAGAGCAGTCTGAGATCTAAGATTATAAGTGCTACTAGAGGTAATTAACAATTTTCTAACATTATTTTGCCCGTGTTCTGTTCTTGGATCATACGTGGCACGCTCAGTTTGGGCAATCCAAATTGAGGAGAAAATGTGAGTAAAATCAAGATTCCCAAATAAGAAAACGATTGATTAGAACCTCTAAACTGATCCAGCGCGTTCTGTTTTCATAGTGGTGGAGCGAGACAGGGTCCCCCATCATGGAAGAGCTGAAAGAAAAAGCCCCCTGTGGTCCTGCCACTGATGAATGGGAGATCGTCACTATCAGCGGGTGAGCTCCAGCCAGGGGCTCTGGGGTTGCTCTGATCAGTTTCGCAGCACTGAGGAATCCCCTGAACTGTAGAACTAAACCACCTATATGGGGTTATCAGGGGGTTAGCTGTGAAACTAAGCAGATGGTGCAATTCCGATGGATTCCACTGGGAATGTGAAATGCACTAAGATCTAGCCGTGGCTTATCGGGGGAATAGGCTGTTCAATTGTTCTGGGGATCTATGGAGGTGCCTGTCGGCCTTCCATCCATTGCTTTGTTTATAAGTAATATGGGTGTCTTCTTGTGAGCACTTAGGGTGGGCAAGAGTGCTTGACGGTTTGTATGGCAAAAGATGTACTTGAGTATTCTAAAATTGTTAAAACGTTTTTGTTTTTACAGATGTGATGGGGATGTATGTTTATTAACTTGTCTGTTATAATTATGTTTTACAGATATGAATCCAAACTGAAGACCCTGAGCGTGATCCCTGGCTCTTTATCACTTGGTCCCTACGAGACACACTTGCAGTTTTTCATTTGGAAAGAAATGTTAAAAGTGATCCGTAGAGGTGTGTGTGCTGTAATACTTTCTTTCTCTTCGCTCCACCATCACAGAGGGAGGGAAGGGAGGGGGGCTCTTTAGAGAGCAAAGTTTCTTCTGAGTTTATAATTGAGTGGAAGTTACGAATAGGGCTGTAACAATTCATCACGTATCAATGAATCATGATACTTTCTTTACATGATATATCGTGTTGTAATAGACGTATGTATCATTTGTATCATGATGCAAGAATAAACTCACAACACAGCTTATTGTAGTTCACCATTGTAGTTCATTGTAGTTCTTGAATGAAGAATAAGTGTTTTGTAGTTGGTATGACTACATACTCTTCCAATCTTGTTTGAGTTTTTTAACAAAATAGTCCATCTGTAAATTATCATTTGATATTATTATGCATCACGTATGTTGCCAATCTGGACCATCGCATGTATCGTGATACCTGTCGTATCGCAACCTGCATATCGCAATACTATTGTATCATGACATTAGTATATCATTACACCCCTAAAACAGTATGTCATCTTTACTTCTTCTAGATCCACTTAACAAACACAAGATGCTTACAATATCTGTCACACGTCACACTGAGCAAGAATAGCCAAACAGTTTTGTCTGCTTGAGTTTCTTTTACCTTGTCATTTTTGTGTTTTTGAAGTGATGGATGACTTTATTATTTTCCAGTCCCCCAGCGCTTGACAATGGAAGACTGCTCTCTGTCTCTCAAAGTGTCCCGCGATGGTTTGAGCACGAGGCAGATCGACAGGGATCAGGACCAACCCCACAAACACCACCATGCTCCCTCGGCCATAGTCCAAACAGAAGCACGCTTCGATCAGGGGCTGCACGCCCAGAGCAGGGAGAAATTCACCTCCGGGAGCCACTACTGGGAGGTGGAGGTGGGGGGAAAGAGCGACTGGGCAGTGGGGATCAAGATGGAGAAAATTCAGGAAAGGGAGGCCAAGTGGTACCAGAAGGTTGTGCATTTCTTCAGCAGACACAATTACCTCCTGCTGGTTTTCAGCGATGATAAGAATTTCAGGATCAATGCATTTTCAGTAGATATTCCCATCTTGCCCGGGGCTAGGCCCAGGAAGGTGGGAGTGTATCTAGATTGTGAGAAGGCTCAGGTCTCTTTCTACAATGCCGATGACATGTCCCATATTTACACCCACAGCGAGTGTTTTGCTAAAGGCATCGCTGCCTATTTCAACCCTGGTCCCTACCTAGCAGGTAGAAATGCAGAGTCCTTGACTGTATGCTGTTACTGATTCCATGGTCTCAAAGCTGTGCTAACCAGTGCTTTAAAATAAATGTTCTTGCCTCTTTAAAAGCATGAGCAACGTAATCTGTACCCGCCCTTTTAAGGGAGTGCTAATCAAGGTTTTAAAATCTATTTTCTTATCTCTTATTAGCACTAGCACCACAGTCATTGCCGCTCCCTTTAAAGGGAGTACTGACTGCTTGATAATCTGTTTTCTTACCTCTCATTAGGTGTAACGAATCTCTTCTCAGCAGCTGATAAGTTAATAATATTGACTGAATTCAATGGGCTGAGGTGCCAATTTATTACAATGGAAACAATAGCAAGGGTACCAGGAAGTCATTAATATGAATAATGAAAATGAAGTAGGGTTTGTATTTTTGGGCAATTGCAGAAGAATTAAGGCATGATGATAATAATAGTAATCGTCCATTAGTATTTAGTTATGCAGATCAAATAAAGTATTTGGTACCACTTTATTTTGAGAGTTCTAATTATTTTATTAATATGCAATTAACCATTTGCTGAACTTTACTTACAGTTAATAAAAAGTCAATAGATATTCCATTCATGTGTGTATCTATCATTAGGCTGCCATGTGAGCTCATGTTTCATATGTACGCTGAGTATGGGTTTTGAGCTCTGCTGTGTAGAGTAACTGATATTATTCTACAAGCTATCCACACTACCTAAATAATATGCATTCAAACCACATGGCTGCCATACAAAATCACGATTTCAAATTGTGATGATTGTGTAAATAGGGTATTGGTGTACATACCAGGCTTTGTATGTCTTTTTGTTACTGCAGCAGGAAATGACCAAGTCTCAAAAAATATACTCCACATACATATGAAATATGAGCTCAAATGGCTGTCTAATGATAGATACACACATGCATTCATGGCATTTATTATTATTTATTTCTTAGCAGATGCCCTGAGCCAGGGCGACTTACAATTGTTACAAGATATCACATTATACAGATATCACATTATTTTTACATACAATTACCCATTTATACAGTTGGGTTTTTACTGGAGCAATCTAGGTAAAGTACCTTGCTCAAGGGTACAGCAGCAGTGCCCCCAACTGGGGAATGAACCCACGACCCTCTGGTCAAGAGTCCAGAGCCCTAACCACTACTCCACACTGCATATCTATTGACTGTTTATTAACATGGAACTAAACTTCAGCAACAGGTTAATTGCATATGAATGAAATATTTATTTATGACACTCGAAATAAACAAACTGGTGAGCAGGGTCAGAACAACAGGAGTTCCTCCTTTATAAAACATTCCATTTACATATTGATGGCATTCATACTGGCCGGCATCCTCTGTGTGCAGGTGGTGTATCCGCAGAGACGAGTCAGGCAGCACCTCCAGTCTTACAGCTCTCTCTGGCTGTTTGACTGTAATCTTGCCAATGAACTTGAAGGAACAGCAACACGCTGCAGTGAAATTTAAATTGTTTGAATTGTTACACTACTGTACTACACTTACTAATGCACCTTGATAATTACTGTATTAGTAATTTGGGGAAATGGTTAAAATGTGATCTCTGTTCAATAATAAGAAAGAAACAAAGCTATGATTTTGTCTCATTATTAAAGTCATTATATATATATATATATATATATATATATATATATATATATATATATATATATATATATATGAATGTTTAATGTTGTACCTGTTTAATATCCTGTTATAAATGTTCTATGTGATTGTCTAGTATAGCTTCTGCTTGGATAATGTTTTGGACATGCTTACTAGCTATCCAGACTCATCAATGCTGATCATGGCATGCGAGGTGGGGAAGCATAATAGTGTTGCTGTGTACACTGACGCCCATATGACAAGCGCTGTGAAATGAAGCCTGTCCAGTGGTTAAAGAAAGGGGCTTGTAATCAGGAGGTTCCCGGTTCAAATCCCATCTCAGCCACTGACTCATTGTGTGACCCTGAGCAAGTCACTTAACCTCCTTGTGCTCCGTCTTTCGGGTGAGACGTAGTTGTAAGTGACTCTGCAGCTGATGCATAGTTCACACACCCTAGTCTCTGTAAGTTGCCTTGGATAAAGGCATCTGCTAAATAAACAAATAATAATGTTAATGCACTACACTAGCCTTTATCCTTTCACTTAAGACCAGGTTTTCAACCTGGGGGGAGACTGCCTTCTCAACCCTAGAAATACAAATAGAGAGTTGTCCCTGTACCTTACAGTGCAATACAGTGTCCCCATTTCCTGTCTCTTATGGTGTGTGACTGTTTTCTCACTAAAATAAAACTGTTTGCAGTGATGAAACAGCTTCCTCTTGCAGTAATGTAAGTTCTTGTTTCTATTCAAGTTTTCAATTAACCTGTCAGATGATTTCCCCCCTATTACCAGACGCTAATTTGTAATTCAAATAACGTGGCCAATAAAATATTATGTTTGCTTTAAGAAACTACAAAACCATTGAGTACATACAGCAGCAAGTTCAATTACCTACACAGCTGTTGCACCCTAATGCATCCATATTGTATTTTAGTAGTATAATTGGGTTTTACTGTAAACTACTCTATTTAAATATTAATCATGCATTGTAACACTGTACTGCCCTGTAACACCTGTAAGGATGGAACATCAAACAAAGTGGAAAGCAAACAAGGTCTGCATTTGCGCCTGAAGAGTGCACATACCGGTAAACTACTGGATAGTGCACAGTAGTAAACAGTTGCTCAGGACTCAGGAACTACTGTGTTTACACCACAGCTGTGTGTAAACATTATTTACACTGCTGTAAAACGCGTCCCTATCCACTGTACACTGCAGTATTTCACGCTTCATAGCACACCTCCCAATAATGGGCAGCATGTGGAGTAGTGGTTAGGGTTCTGGACTCTTGACTGGAGGGTTGTGGGTTCAATCCCAGGTAGGGGACACTGCTGCTGTACCCTTGAGCAAGGTACTTTACCTAGATTGCTCCAGTAAAAAGCCAACTGTATAAATGGATAATTGTAAGTAAAAATAATGTGATATCTTGTAAGAATTGTAAGTCGCCCTGGTTAAGGGCGTCTGCTAAGAAATTAATAATAATACTTAATTTTATTACCTCAATCCTAACCTAACCAGCTTTCTCGGAGAACTCATGTTATTTTAGAAAGTTTAGCAATCTGTAGTTTTAAAACGTTTCATATGACTAAATACATTAGTTTCATATGATTAAGTTCCATTGTGCAATAGTCAGATAGATAGATTATTCGCGGAGGGTAGTGCAGTAATGATACTGCGTGTCAAGCAACGTCATCGAAAAAGGAAGTGCTCGGCCGCTTCTGAAAGAAAAAAAAAAACTACAACCGGGTTAGTATGCAAAAACACAGCATGTAAACAAACTGTAGCCTGCTTATGTGACAGACGTGCATGGATCACACGGAGGAGTGGCAGCAAATTATTTAAAATCACAGAACAGTAAAACCTGCCTTTTGTGTGTCTCACTTTAAGTGCTAATAAACCCAGAAAAAGAAAAAAAATTGGGCAGTGTGTGAATTAGGACCGCTGGTGGCGTGTCTGTTTGGTTATATTTTAATTTATTTTTTAGCGACATGTTACGAACCAAGCTCGTATGCTACAGACAGGCGCTGTTGGTAAGTATGTAGCATCCCACTTATTTATTTCTTGTCTTCGTACATTATTTGAAGTAAAAAGTTTTTTTTTTAATGTACATTTTAATGTTGTTGTAAACACGTATGTATATATATATATATATATATATATATATATATATATATATATATATATATATATATATATATATATAAATTGTGTTGCTTATTCCATTTTACATCCGGTAAAAAAGGGAAAGTGCACGTTTAGCACGTGCGGGAAGCACAGCAGCCAGTGTAGAAATTAAGGAAGCTTGCACAGGTCTCACGTACACACTTGAGTATAGATTCGTGTACGATACTGTGGTGTCTTTTAATCGGCATGCGTATCTGTGTAACTTAATAGTCGCATTAATTAATAATATAATATAAATATAGTTAGAGAATGTCACAATAGTGCACTGTTTGCTTTGCTTAGTCAGCGTTTCGTTGATTCTGTGGTTTTAATATCTAGAAAAGTTTCCCTACAGTATACGCCCAATTTAAATACGCCTCTTGGAAAAGCAATGGTCTTGTATAGACACTTCTGGGTGTAGTATGGAGTAGGCCACACATTTAGTAAAGAGCTTAGGCAGAAAATGATTTATTGTCATAAACCTGGAGAAGGATACAAGAAGATTTCCAAGCATTTCAGTATCCCAATTTCAACTATTGTTTCTATTATCAAGAAGTACAAGACTCATGGCACTGTCACAACGCTCCCTCAGTCTGGAAGAAAGAAGGTTCTTTCACCAAAAAAAAAAAAAAGAAGAATTGTGAGGAAGGTTAATAACAATCCGAGATTGACTGCCAAAAATATTCAAAGTGAACTGGCTGCAAGTGGGACTGGGGTTTCCATTTCAACCATAGGTCGAGTATTGCATGGTGAAGGTCTCAATGATCACAGGCCAAGGAAAAAGCCACTCTTAGGAAAACATCACAAGGACAATCACTTAAAGTTTGCAAAATGGCATTTGAATGATGGGTATGAGTTCTGGTCAAAGGTTTTGTGGTGATGAATCGAACTATTTGATAACACTGATAGTCGCTGACGTTTGGAGAAAGTCTGGTGAGGCGTACAAAGAAAAGAACACCATACCTACTGTCAAGCATGGAGGTGGAAATATCCTTCTATGGGGCTGTTTTTCCTCTAATGGCACAGGAATCCAATTCATGGTAAAATGGAGTCCATAGCATACCAAAAGATATTGGCCAATCACCTGAAACCCTCCACTACAAAACTTGGTTTAAAGCACAACTAGACGTTCCAACACAACAACGATCCAAAGCACTCATCAAAATCTACTTCAGAATGGTTAAAGAAGAATAAAATCAAGGTTCTGGAATGGCCTAGTCAAAGTCCTGATCTAAATCCAATTGAGAATCTTTGGTATGAGTTGAAGAAGGCTGTGCACAAGAGAAGTCCTCGGAATTTGAATGAACTGGAACAATTTTGCATTGAAGAATGGTCAAAAAATCACTAAAGAATCATGCCAAAAGCTCACTGACAAAAATCCTAATCGTTTAAAAGAGGTTATTGTTGCTAAATGTGCAACATTTAGCTGTTCATTTAATTTTCCTTGTCGTTATGTATACTTTTGAATTAGCATTTTTTTCTTTGAATTAACTTTTTGTTTCCCTTATCCACAAAAGCAAAACTTTTGCTACAAGATTTTTCCTATAATTATTTGTTTGAGAAATTTCTAGAAATTCTATATTTCCATTGGGGTATGTAAACTTTTGACTACAACTGTATGCTATTGAAATGACCCGGAGTTTGAACAATCAGGCCCCTGCCACATCTGCTCTGAATTAACTGAGTTGTTCACGCAGCTATAAAGGAAGACCACTTTATTTAACATTAAAGTGTGGCTCCTGATCTCTTCTGTAATATACAGTGAGACCTCTTGAGTTTCACGCCATCTCTTCAATGTACAGTACAAGCCTGTTGTAACCGTGTTGTTTCTGTCTGTCTCTGTGTGTGTGTGTTCCTGTCTCTCCAGTTTGGGGAATGGGGGAGGTCGATGAGTTCAGTGCCCCCCCAACCGGTCCCCCCCCTGTCTCAGACCATGTCCCGCTACCTGCGTGCCCTGGAGCCCCTTGTTACCCCCCCTGAACTGGAGGAGAGCAGAGAGGGGGTGCAGGAGTTATCTAAGAGGGGGGGCCTGGGGGAGCGGCTGCAGAGGAACCTGGAGAAGAGGGCTCAGCGCACACACAACTGGGTAAGAAACACTAAGGCTCTTTACCGCTCTGTCTCTGTCTCTCTGGCTAAGAAACACTAAGGCTCTTTACTGCTCTGTTTCTGTCTCTCTGGGTAAGAAACACTGAGACTCTCCTTCTCTGTTTCTCTGGTTAAGAAACAGTGAGACTCTCTCCCTCTTCCTGTCTGTCTCTCTGGTTAAGAAACACTGAGGGGTAGATGTACTGGTGTTGCGGCTGTCACAATAGTCACAAACCAGTTGAGTCGGACGTGTAGGGTGAAATGTACTAAACATGTGCAATGCTGTTAGCGACTTTTTAGGGAATGCTTTGTGGCAGCAGTTTTGCTTTGCAGTTCAGCCTTAGATGAATATGTCATTTGGGCGTTCCTGCATAAATTCATAAAAGGGGGTGGAGATATGCAAATGATGGTTGTCAAATATTATAATTAGATGTACTAAAGCTAACGGCAATTGCGACACTTACAATTGCATCAATTTGTTAAGAACTTTTGAAAGCATGTTTTAAACAGTTGCAATTGCTGCTGGCATTTCCCATTGTGTTTTTTCTTGAGCGTTGCCAGTTGTGCTCAATGCATTTTTGAGTTGAACACCCAAATACCTGTTTTCCTGTAAAAGCAGGATGTACTTTACAGCCTTGAAAACACATTTCTATGACATTTCTGGTTTCCCCAACGTGTTGGGAGCAATAGACTGCACACATGTGCTGCTAACCCCTCCAGCACATTCTGAACATCTGTATAGGAATAGGAAACACACCTATTCTGTTAATGTGCAGGTGGTTTATAATTGTGCACAATTTAGCACTGCACCACTGACTAACTTAAATTAAAACTGACAGTATACATTTGGCTTATAGGCTACTCATGATACTGCAAAATTTGTTGCTGGTCCCTTGAAATTCGAATTATTGAGAATTGGCTGTCCTGTAAGTATCGGAACTTGTAAATGTGGCACCATGATCTATTTTGTCTTAAGTGTCTAGGCTACCAAGTGCACCAAGTTCATAATAATTAAAAAAAAAACCGCTAAAATCATTTAGTTTCAATTTAAAATATTTTTTTTGCATTGCACACCAATGTGTACAGTGCAGCAGCATGATTTATTTTGTTACCGGTAGCGTACTGTACAGATTTATATTTTTCTTCATAATGTAATGTTTAGCCTGCCCAAAACACATTAGTGTTATTTCAGCGCAACGATTTATCCATTTAAAATACACTGAGCACTATAAATATATGTGTGTGCGATTTTATTGTATTTTTAAAAACCCAACACCTCCTTATGTCAGACGTACATATCCGGTTTAACAAGGGGCTACTGTGTGATTACAAAAAGCTTTTTGATAGAAACACTTTTTTTATTTGGGGGTGAAGGGCCCCACTATGAATCTGATGGGTTTAAACTGACTTTCATTATTTATTTGAAAAAATGTTGCACGACTCTCGCAATGCTAGAGATCTTGCTAAGATGACGAACAAATATTAAATTAGTATATTGTGGCTCTCTTTATTAACATATGTTCTCTTCATGCATACGACAAATGTATACTTTGAGAATCGGTGCAACAGAAATGCAAATTGCGGTATGTTTGCGCTGCGACTGGCCCATCTTAGTACATCTACCCCTGAGACTCTCTCCCTCTCTGTCTCTCTCTCTGTCTCTCTGGATAAGAAACACTGAGACTCTCTATCTTTCGGCTAGTTTTGGTTAGTGCCTTCATTCTGCATAACTCTTACCTTTGGTGCACTTCCATTCACAATGCAGTTCTCAATTGTGCAGTTTGGAAAGAAACACATGTTACAGCAAACATGTCATTTCATTTTTTTTTAAACATCTTGTACTAAGCTAAAAGGTAAAAGAAAGTTCTCAGTTTGCATGCATTGCCGTCCAGGAAATCCACCACTGCTGCACTTCCTAGGTCACCTGTGTGATGTCACCGGGGGTCAAGGCCGTGTTAAAATAGCTTTCACCTGAAGTTTCTCTTCAGTTTTCACCTGCCATAGACAAGCTGGGCTGGGCTAGCTAGATCAGTGTCTGCAAGTAAGAGCCAGCGCCCTCTAGTGTTAATTTTCCCAGCAGTACACTGCTGCCCTCTAGCTGCCCTGGCGGTTTCTGCACCCAGTCTTGTGAAATGCTGCCCCTGCCCTGTGTTTCTCAGGTGTCCGACTGGTGGCAGCACACTGCCTATCTGGAGAGCCGCTTGCCCCTGCCAGTGCATTCGAACCCGGCCATGGCTCTGCCCCAACAGGACTACAGCAACTGGAAGGGGCAGCTGGGGTAAGAGCCGGGTGCTGTCTGCCACAGAGCAAGAGAGGGGGAGGAGGAGTGCGTGTGTTTGAAGCTGCTCTGGAGGAATCGCAATTCAATCTAAGTGGAGATTATTGTTTTTTTCCCCATTGTTACGACTATTGAGGGAGAGTAGGGTTGCCCCCTGGCTCCATAATCGTGGTGCACTTTAAGATTGATTCATCACAGATTCAAGACAAGACAAGTATAGGGGACATCTTTTTCAGACTCTTCTTGACAAATCAATTTCAGCTGCTCAGTGCCTGAAGTCTGTCTGTCTGTCTGTCTTTTTACCTGCAACCTGTTCATCAGTCCAGCAGTGCTGGATTGGATCCAGAGCTGGGAATAGACGGCCTGTGCACTGAGATGGTGTAGACCAGTATTTCTCAACCCTGGACCTCAGGGACTCCTGTGTCTTCTGAGCTCTCAGTTACTTCACTAAACCCTTAATTGAACTAATAATTTGCTTAATCAGGCCTTTTGAATGGTTTTCAGCTCTTAAACAGATGGAGATTTCAAGTTAACTGTGAAATTGTATAAGTAACCTGAAATGTGCAACTTTTTAGGAGCTGAGAACAATTTAAAAAGGTCTAATTAGGCACATTTCATTTAAGGGTTTAGGTAAGGAATTGAGAGCTCAGTTAAAATGAAACCAGGAGACACAGGGGTCCCTGAGGACCGGGTTCAAAAGCACTGCTACAGACCAAGAGAGCCACTGTCTCCACCCCAGTCGTGTTCAAGCGCCGAGTCAGAATCAGCAGTCACTGCATTAGGGTTGCCATCTGGAGCCACACTTTAAGACAGGTCAGTTTTTTGCAGTTTAGAGAGGAGAGTTGAAAAACCTGACCAGGCTTACTGTCCCGAGGTTATGGAGCCAGGGGAGCCCTAAGGGAGAGACAGGTGTGTGGCTTCAGTCCTAAGGGATAGACAGGTGTGTGGCTTCAGTCCTAAGGGAGAGACAGGTGTGTGGCTTCAGTCCTAAGGGAGAGACAGGTGTGTGGCTTCAGTCCTTAGGGATAGACAGGTGTGTGGCTTCAGTCCTTAGGGAGAGACAGGTGTGTGGCTTCAGTCCTTAGGGAGAGACAGGTGTGTGGCTTCAGTCCTAACAGAGAGACAGGTGTGTGGCTTCCCCAGGTTTTAAACCATCTGGAAAGACAAGATGCTGTCTGGGTTTGTTGTTGAGTTAATGGAGAGTTTGTAATACAGAACTACACCCCTCCCCTCCCTAGTGTTGTCAGAGCAGTCGCATTTCCAAGCTCAGTTCATGGTTTTGAGTCTGGTTTCTTAGTAGCATCTGTGCTTGTTTGTTAATATCAGAACCGTGCTGCATGCAAGGGCAGCTGTGAAGCCCTGGAGAGCGCAGGCTGACCAGCCACCAAATTGGAGAATGTTGTGTAAAATGAGACAGTCCCCATTCTGCACTCTACCCCAGACTTGGGGGTCTAGAACAATTGTAATTGTGCAATTCATAATTAATTGCACTCCTGTATAATTGTAATTATAGCATCTAATTCATCAGTTACACATTCTTGTCATACAATTGTTATTCTTGTATTTTCAACCACTTTTAGTGGCCCCATTTGTTTGGGGGAAAAAAAATTATATACAGGGGCCAGCACCATGACTAGTGGTGACGGACATTTAAAAAAATAAATAAATAAGAAGCCTATACAATTGCGTGTGCGTGTTAGATGTGTTCACTGCCACAGACATGCGTGTCTGTGTACAGGCAAGTTGCCGACCCCTGGTTATATAGTAAGTTCCTGTTTTTATACCCGTGGTTTATTGCTTGTTTATTTAGAATAAGTAGCATCAAAATGTTAATGTGGGTAGTTGTTTATATTACTGTTTAGTATAATTGTAATTACTGCAGCATAATTGTAACTCATTTTAATTAAACAAAACAGCTTTGTAATTGTAATTTCAGCAAACTATTCTGCTGTAACTGTAATTATAACTGACCCCCAGTCTGCTGTCCGTAGATATATCTCAAGATGTTTCATAATATATAATAATAGATAAACTATATTAGCAGCAGTAACAGGAAAGCAGAAGGATCTTAGTAACGTTATAAGGTGAAAAAAAGAAGTTTGCCTCTGATAATCTCTCAACAGCCTGTCTGTCTGTCTGTCTCTCTTACAGGTTTGCAGCTAAACTCATTGCAGGAGTTCTGGATTTCAAAGCAAAGATTGACAAGTATGTATTGAGCAGCAAAGAGCGAGGGTCCACACATCTGCTGAGTATTTCAATCACTGGCTTGCATTCCTTTAAATGGGAGGCAGTGACAGTGTTGTTTGCACTGATAAGAGGTTAAAGGTTAAAGGTGGGGGTGGCAGTAGTAAGGTTGCTAGTGTTATTAAAAGGTTAGAAGATGCATTAGTTAGGACTCCTTTTAAAGGGGGCGAGCGATAATGTTAATAGAGATAAGAGGTATGAAAAGGAGGAGGGGGTTAGTGATAATGCTGCCAGTACAAAGGAGAGGTAAGGGAATCTGTAAAGACTTGGTGAGCAGTCCCTTGAAGGAGAGCACTGACAATATTGCCTATACTGATAAGAGGATGGAAAGTGGATTGTAAAGCCTTGGTTAGCACTTCTTTAATATCTCTGTCCCTCTCTGCCTCTCTCTTCCCCTCCACTCCCTGTCTCCTCTCTCCTCAGTCACACTCTCTTAGTGGAGTATCTTCGTGGTCGGCCTCTCTGCATGGATCAGTACAGGCAGATATTTTCGTCGTGTCGTGTTCCGGGTCCCAAGCATGACCATGTGATGCACTTTGCTGGGGTGCGCCGGCCCCCCACCCACATCACCGTGGTGCGGAACTTCCAGGTAGGATCGGACCCCCGGCCTTGGACTACGGAATAGCAGCGTTCCCAAAACTTACAAACAGATGGGTCAGCCAAACCAGAGAGACCGAGAGGGAGAGCGTCTCTGTGTTTCTTAACCAGAGAGACAGAGAGGGAGAGAGTCTCAGTGTTTCTTAACCAGAGAGACAGACAGGGAGAGCGTCTCAGTGTTTCTTAATGAGAGAGACCGAGAGGGAGAGTGTCTCAGTGTTTCTTAACCAGGGAGACAGACAGGGAGAGCGTCTCAGTGTTTCTTAACCAGGGAGACAGACAGGGAAAGCGTCTCAGTGTTTCTTAATGAGAGAGACAGAGAGGGAGAGAGTCTCAGTGTTTCTTAACCAGAGAGACAGAGAGGAGAGAGTCTCAGTGTTTCTTAACCAGAGAGACTGATAGG
>CM060296.1:1884765-1955484 GCA_030684275.1 Acipenser oxyrinchus oxyrinchus
TATGTGTATATATGAGAGGTGTTTTTAATATGTAACACCAGATCTATTTAATGATATTAACCCGGGTCAAAAAAATATATGTGTGTTAACAAAGTATGGGATAAAAAACTGTAGGGGGTTATCACAAGGCTTTGAAGAAACATACAGTGGTAAGTTCAGTTATTTCCATTTAAATTTAAGCTATAATAAACATGTTAAATATAATAGCCTTATATTAACTGGTACCATGCTTGGACTAAAACTGACCTCTCTCTCTGTTTCTAAAAATTCGCCTGCACAAGCAGGTTTCAGACACCCTGATTACTTGCCAAGACTAGTGTTTTAATTATTATGAAACTCCACTGTAAGCATTTTTCCAAATTCACCGCATAAAGTCATTTTTTGGCCGATTCAGATAATAAAAAAAAAAATACATCCTAATTTTTATAACTCAGCTCTCATTATTTTCTTATAATATAATGAGATACATACTCCTGTCTTTCTTAAAGCACATTCCGTTGGTTATCATTCAAGGTTGGCAAATCCCACTTTTAAGAGCCAACACCAATTTGTCATCTCCAACACTGCATCTATTACAAGCAGGCAAAGGACGAGGTCACAAAATCAGTTATATTCCTTCAGCAAGTTTACTGTATACTAAAGGTGATTAAATAAAGTCTACACTATATCCTCTTATTTCAAACTTAACAGTTCATCTGTTTTTATTGCAGTAAAACCTTTATATAAACTTAACATTTATATTCCTTAATTTAATGGATATTCTAATGTCTAAAAGATTTTTTGTTTAGAGAAACTGAACTAATTCCTAAATTGATTAAATTAAATGCTCACTCCTGCTTTTACAGTCTATTTGTATTACAGTAGATCCTTAAACAAGCAAAAACACTTGTTAGTTTAAATATTATGTTTCTTATTCGATAAAAATACTTAAAATATATTATTTCTCTTCAGAGAGTTTTGATACTCTATTATATCAGAATACGTTTTTTTTTTAAACCTCTATGCTTAGTAACAACACAATCAAATAAAATCAAATAGGTCTTTTTAGTTTCAAATATCGTTCTGTCTAAAAAGGGTTACCCTTTTGTTTTCTCTAATTTGCAATACCTAGCCTCCGTGTCTAGCTCTCCAAAAACTACGACTCCACTTTCAAGCCAATCAAATGAGGTGCCTGCTTCTGCCAAGACCACAGGCTTCCGCGTGCGATAGTCTTTATCACTTTAAAGATAGGAAAGACCCTGTTTTTAAGTCTGACCAGCTTCCAAGAGTTTATACACTCTAATAACAAAGGCAAACAGACAAGCTTTTTTTTCTTAACACCTGTCCAGGTTTCTTTATTATTTATGCTGGTTTTATATTCTTTAAAGCACAGTACAATTATTACAATATTTTGACAGTGTCAGTTAGTCCTGAACTCTCGTTTTTAACTGTAATATGTTCTTTCAACAATAATAATGTTATTTGTATAACAGTTTAACTTTAAATTATTTTATAACATGTATTTCTAATTCAGATACTTCAATGTAGCATCTCTTTTATAAATTGTGATTGTACTTTTATAAATTGTAATTTTACTCCATTGATATACACAGAAGGCAAGAGGTTCATTTTTAGTTCGGCACCTGCCTAGCAGCAAATGCAACCTTGAATATTAAAACCTAGGACTGCTCATACATTTACTTAATGTTATTGTGTTAGGTTTCTTATGTATTTAAATACTTGTGTTCTTTCTTACTATAATCAAACCTAGTTTGATTGCTTCTGGCATGTTAACTGTGCTCCATAGATTCTGCCATTCTGCTCTCGCTGGATCAGAATGTTTTGAGTCTAATTTAAAAAGATGCTTTTGCCTGATAACAGAGGTTTGGAACTTTCGCAGGTCAGTCTGACCTTCAGTGCAATGAACTTCTCTACACAGGCATTAGACAGATCTGCTAATAATATTTTCTAATGGTTTTAAATTCTTTAAAACACATTACAGTCATTACAAAATTTGTTGCAGTTTCACAAATGTTCAATTTGTATCCCAAAGATCAGCCTGCTTCCAGTAGCTGTGACTGTCTTGGGTCAGTTTCTGCTCTCAGTGAGTCTGTTTCTGCTCACAGGTGTGGATGACAGTCTTTAAAAGCTGCAAAACCTTCAATCCTGTTAGCTGGGCTCCCATCTCTACATTCTCATTCCCATTATCGGTGGGCAAACACATTTTAACTGAATCTGGGTCCATCAAAGAACTGCACCTTCCATGCAAAAGGATCTAATGACTTATAGCACAAAAGGGACGTGCCAGAACTGTCTGTGACACCCCACAGATTAGAACCCAGGCCTCCAGAGGAAGGTGAAATACTAGTCTAGTGCATTAACCCACTAGCGCCACCTAACCCCCCAGATTGGAACCCAGGCCTCCAGAGGAAGGTGAAAGACCAGTCTAGTGCATTAACCCACTAGCGCCACCTAACCCCCCAGATTGGAACCCAGGCCTCCAGAGGAAGGTGAAAGGCATGAACAAGAAGCTAGTGAACTAGCTCTTTGTCTGTCTGTCTGTCTGTGCAATGTTAAATACTACAGTCTTTGTACACTGGTGTTTTTGTTTTTCAGTCAACACCCCGAGACAGTTCGATCTCCCATGGTTCCTCTGCCTCTGCCAAAAAAACTCTATTTTTACATCACGCCTGAAATCAAGAGAGACATTGAGCACGCCAAGCAGAACCTGGACATGTGAGTGACTGAGCTTCCTGTACAGAGCACGGTCAGGCAGCTGCCAGCTCCTGTACTTCTGATACTGACCTTCACAACTCAAAGCTAGGATCTTATCAGCATCCTGGTTCTTGTTTTTAATACCATGTTTTGTTTGAATGCTATTTGGAGATTTGTGGACTCTTATCTCAGAAATAAAGAACTTTTCAATGTCACAGGGAAATGTTAAGTTGTGTCTTTACAAGCAGGGCGAGGGTGTTGTGTACATAGAGGCCAGTTAGACAGGAGCTGAGACCCAGGGCAGGGTTTAAACTGCTCTACACTGACTCCTACAGGAGAGACTGTGCCTTTACAAGCAGGGGGAGGGTTGTCATTGAAATGAAGTACGGTTAATTTTTTTATATTTTTCAATCTCTTGCAGTCTAATAAATGACCTGGATATCAGATGTTTCACATTCAGGGAATTTGGGAAGAATTTTCCAAAAAAGTACAAACTCAGTCCGGATTCCTTCATCCAAGTTGCACTGCAGTTGGCTTATTACAGGTAGCGCTCCTCTCTCTCTCGCTCACTATCACTCTCACTATCACTATCACTCACTCTCACTCTCACTCTCACTCTCTCTGTCTCTCTCTCTCTCTCGCTCTCTCTCTCTCTCTCAAATTCAAATTCAAATTCAAACTGGCTTTATTAACATGACAGGAGTGATCCAATGTTGCCAAAGCATTTCAACACAAATGTTACATGCAATAAAATATAATGTCAGTAACACACAATATCAATCCCTCCCTCCTCGCCTTCCCTCCTTAACAAAATGTAAACAATATACACCCCCCTCCCCTGTCTAATTTAACAATAAACAGTGCACTTCTATTGAGTGTCTCCACACTGTCCCTCAGGCTGGGACAGGCACACACGTCCTGGGCTGCCAGCTCTGCTGTCAGAGCCTCCTCTCCCAGCAGGATCCGCAGGTGTGGGGATCTCAGGGTCAGGCAGGTGTGGAAACTGGGTCACCTGACTTGAGAATTTATTTGGCAGTATTTGGAGCAGGACAGCAGGAAGTGCACCTCTGTTGCGACTTCCCCCCGCTCAGAGTGACTGCTCTGTCTGGCCAGCCAGCTCTTTATGTGGAGGCCTGTTTCGATGGCCAGGATGTGAGTCTGTACTTCGGTCTCTCTCTCTCTCTCTCTTTCTCTCTCTCTCTCAAAATCCCAATCAAAACACAAATCAGAGATGCAAACTGCACTTTAAAATGTGTACAAAACAACTCAAACTGCTGGCAAAGTCCTCAGAAAGAGTGTGAGATGCAGTGTAGAACACATACTGATTTTATATGTAGATTTTTTTTTTCCCTTAATCTTCATAACTTCTGAACACCTGGTTGTATTGATTTGGAAATGAGTGTATGGCTTTATAACGGGAGGATGAGTAAAAATGCTAAAATCATTTTCTCTGTTATGTTTCAACTAGAAGCCTTTTTCAGTGTCTTTTAAAAGACATTGAGAAAAACTTCTAGTCAAGAACTTTTGTCATTGAATTCATTGACCTTCATTCCAACAGAAGTACATGCATGTGTCCACCGGGTGGCGCTGTGTGCTATGTTAACCTCCCTCTCTCTTTGCCAGGATGTATGGATGTCTGTGCTCCACGTGTGAAAGCGCCTCCCTCAGAATGTTCAGGGGAGGGCGGACCGACACCATCCGCTCGGCGACCAATGAGGCGCTGCGGTTCGTGCAGGTGATGGAGGACCCGCAGGCAGGGGTAAGACCCATCTCGGTGCAGTGAGAGAAATCAGACTGTGTTTGTGTCCCAGGCAGGGATGCGAGTGAGACTGACTGACCTGATCTTACTGTATCTACAGGCTGAGATGAAGCTGGCATTGCTGAAGGAAGCCATTGAGGCTCACAGCACCTACACAGAGCAGGTAAGGAAGGATCCATCGTCAAACTGTAAGAATACATAACCATCAAACACTAAATAGCATTCGATTTAGAATTAACAGAAACCTAATAAGTTCAATGACAAAAGCAGGGACGGAACTAATGTTGCATAGCAGTTTGATCCATTCCTGGTTTCACTATGAGTTTAATCAGACATCCCTGAGCTTGTTACCTATACATTGGGGCTAATCAAGCTAAAAAAAATAGTGAAACTGCTGTGCAACAGGAGTCATCTCTGTAGGGATTCAGAAAGGTTTGTCATTGAACTTTTTAGGTTTCTTTTAGCATTTCTAAAAGCTGTAAGAAACATCTTCGGTGTACTGATTTAAGAACTGTATGTGTTGCTATTTTATATCAGTTAGGGATGACAGCCCCTCCCTGTGAGACCTCTGTGTGAACAGCACCCGCCATGGGGCTCGGTCTGTGTGAACAGCACCCGCCATGGGGCTCGGTCTGTGTGAACAGCACCCGCCATGGGGCTCGGTCTGTGTGAACAGCACCCGCCATGGGGCTCGGTCTGTGTGAACAGCACCCGCCATGGGGCTCGGTCTGTGTGAACAGCACCCGCCATGGGGAGCGGTCTGTGTGAACAGCACCCGCCATGGGGCTCGGTCTGTGTGAACAGCACCCGCCATGGGGCTCGGTCTGTGTGAACAGCACCCGCCATGGGGAGCGGTCTGTGTGAACAGCACCCGCCATGGGGAGCGGTCTGTGTGAACAGCACCCGCCATGGGGCTCGGTCTGTGTGAACAGCACCCGCCATGGGGCTCGGTCTGTGTGAACAGCACCCGCCATGGGGAGCGGTCTGTGTGAACAGCACCCGCCATGGGGAGCGGTCTGTGTGAACAGCACCCGCCATGGGGCTCGATCTGTTAATACTGGGTGATCGGGTGCAGTAGAGGTGGGAATGATGGGGGTGGGTGGAAAAGGTGGGACATTTTTAATAACTTTACTAACACTAACTTTCGGAAAAAAGAAATAGAGAGAGGGGATATAATCTTGTTAACTCCACCGGGATAGTCTTTTTGACTGTGATCCTCAGTTTTCCGAGTCGGGCAGAGAATAGAATTGGTTCCATGCTGTCTGAATGAATGATCATGTTGCTAGAATGAAGTGAGACTGTTTGTCTTCTGTAGGTCACTTTGCACCTTGCATGGGGCTATGAATGGGGCAGCCCGGGTCCTCATTTGATCTTTTTTGTCATGTTTCTGTTCAGGCACTCCAGGGGCAGGCCATCGACCGTCACCTGCTGGGCCTGAAGCTGCAGGCCATCGAGGAGGGACTGAGCGTGCCCGAGATCTTCATGGATACGTCGTACGCCATGGCAACGCACTGGAAACTGCACACAGGACAGGTGAGAGACTGAGACACAGTCTCATTTATTGGTATGATGGAGACTTTACATAAACCCTGCATGTTAAATGTGTTGGACCATGACGTTGATGTCTGACCTACTATGGTTGTCATACTGAAATCTTGTGATCATTTTGAAATTCTGCTGTATAAAAGCAGTACACTTTGTCTTCCTGAAGTTCCGTTACCGGTTCTGACCAGTACAAATGTAACCCTTTCACTGCTGCAGTGTTTTAATCTCTGGTCATATCAATGAAACAGACCACATGCTTTGACATTTACAGGTGTTTTAACAGTAGGTACACAGCTGTATTCTAAGATTCTGTCAATACAGCTACATCACAGGTGATGTCCAGTAGAAATTAACCATTTCACTGCCACATTAATCCAGCCAATTCCAGTCAATGAGGCATAACTTTTTCACATTTTCGTTTTACTTTGTTTACAAACCAGTCTCCCTTATAAAAGTTTAGCAAGGTATTGTTGCAGTTTTACCATGCTTTTCGCGTGGTTGTAGTATGCATTTATCCTAGTTTACCATACAGTACCTCGCTATTCTATACAGTGCTTATCTATGCTTTACCCTGCTTTCACTTTATTACACTTTGCTGTGCTTTTACTATGGGAATCATATTCATATCCTGTTGAGAACGACTCCTCTTGTATAGTCTATGAGCTCAGTGCCTCTTATCATGGAGCTCCTCTCCCCTTCCTCTAATCCTGTTGGGAAGCTTTCTAAGGGCTGATACGACGTTCCCCTTGGATTGTGCCACCTATTCCCTGTGTTGTTCTGCAGGTGTCGGCCCGTACGGACTGTGTCATGTGTTTCGGGCCGATGGTTCCGGACGGGTACGCGGTGTGCTACAACCCCCTCCCCGAGCACATCAACTTCTCAGTGTCAGCTTTCAACTGCTGTGCCGAGACCAACGCCGAGAAACTGGCGCGATCCCTGGAGCAGGCCCTGAGGGACCTGCAGGAGCTGGTACTGCCCAGGGAGGACTGAGAGAGCCGGGGTGAACAAACAAACTCAGCGGGACCTCCGAAAAAAATGACCATGGACATTTTTGGATCGATCTGCAGTGTTTATGCAATGTTTACGTGGTTAGCAGTGCTTGTTACTGGTGGTGTTAAAGGATTCCTCTCCAATGAAATAATGACATCACTCCTCTGGAATTACTGTCTACAGACATACCTAACTGTATCGAGAAAACAAGTGGTTTAAAAATTCTTGCGCATTTTATACCATTTTGAAGGTACAGTATTGAATGACAAACGTGGCCATAGCTAACAAAATCATGACATAAATGACCTGCCGTGCCATTCCATTCACTGTACAGGTCTCAGTGAACACATTTATCTTTTCTAACATGGTTTCTGGTACTACACTAAGGCATGTTCTCAGATTGGATAAATATAATACACACAGCTGCTGTACAGTGGATCAGGTCACAACCTTTTTGCATCCAAAATTCCTCTCGTACGACAGTTATGGACTTGGGGCCTGATTTTCAGGTAACTTAATTTGAGTAAATCTCTCATCATCTAAAATAAAGTCACAGTTTTGCATATTTTAACTTCAGTGAGCGAAACTGAACATTAAAATCCAAAAGCAAAGCCGATTTTTATATGTTTGAAATTCATACCAAAAAACTGCCCTTGGTTTGGAAGATGCAGTACGGAATGTATATAGATGAATAGTCATGCAATCATTTTGTATGTTGAATTTGGATAAGGAAACTGAGCTGGGGTGCAGTGGTCTGGCTGTAATTTCTTTAAGAGATTCTTGAGACCAGTTATTGAGTAAGAATTGCTGTCTGTAGATGACTCACCTTGACGGGTGCAGTATGTTTTGGGATATCCCACAACTACGAATGAGAACAAAATAAAATGGTGAGAAAGTACATTTTAATACAGTATTCCTTCTCAAAGTGTACACATTGGGGAAAAGGGGCAAACTGTATGCAAAAGCACTTTATGAGTATTCTTTATTTGCATATAAATATGCGCTTTCAAACCAGCACATCAGAAAGTTTCAGATACTGTGATTTGAGGCTACAGTGTTACTTAAAATACAGAAAAAAATTGCTCAAAAGCTATTGAATAGCCTGACAGCACACTAAACATAATTGTATTGTGTATTCAGCTCAATAAAGAATTATAACAGACACAGTTACTGACAGTGTCTTAATGTTCGAACAACAAAGTCATTTTGTATACCATTGGAGAATGAAAAGGTATCAACTGGAAAGATGTGATCCTATCATCTTTTTTTAACATTTGTTCATAAGAGCGTACTTTTTTGCTTATTGTGTGTTTTAATAATTTAAAAGGAATCACTAGAATAATTAATTTAAGCAAGACACAAAACTTCTATTGATTTAAGATTAGAAAATATACAGGTAGAGGAGTCAGAGCAGAGAAGTAAATAGAATTCTAGATAATACATATTTAGATTACAGTGCAATATATTGGAATAAATGTTAGCTTTTACAATAACATCCTGTCCTATCCTGTATCAGAAATTGTTCTGAATAAAAAAAAAAAAAAATTCATAACCCATCCCTAAACAATAGTGATGGGCTTTGATTACACAGGAACACATACTGACTTGGTGATAACATTGTGGTTACTATTGGTACTGTCATTCATGCAACACAATTGTTTATTAACATATGTTAAATATATTCCTAGTCTTATTTTCTCAGTATAATCGGTTAAGTAGTTGTTAGTTAAACTATGGACTCCTGTGGAATCAGTAATAGCAGATTTTTAAGGGATCTGCATTTTTGCCTTTCATATAGGGCCCAGGGTTCAAGTAAGCAGAAACGGGTTTAGTGAGTTTCTCAGTGACTGTGTGGATGAGGGACATGTCATCAGCATTGTAAAACGCCACCTCTCCCCGGTCATAATCCAGGTACACCCCGATCTTACTGGGGTGGGAATGCATTGAGATTGAGCTATCTGATGAAGCTTCCATTATATAATTTGTATCGGCATCAAAACGCAGAACAATATCTGAGGGTCTTCTAAAAAATATCCCCCAAAAAAGGCCAAACACATTTCGTGTCTGTCTTTCCACGTGAACCCCCACAGCCCAATCAGTCTTAGCCCCCACCTCCACCTCCCAGTAGTGTCTCCCTGATGTGAATTCCTCTTTACTGACTGCACACAAGTCTCTGTTGTATCTCTCTTCACTCTTAGCTGATTGCTGTTGATCCTGCCGGTCGACCTGCCGCACACTTGACCCATCCATGGAAAGTCTGAGCTCTGAGCTCTGTGTCGTCAAAGTCATTCGACCTGGAACTGAGCAGCAGGCTTGTTACTGTGTTTTGTAAAGAAATTACATTGCCATATCATTGCTGTAAAAACCCAATACCCAAGCAACAATGCAGTGTTGTTTAAGACTACCTTTAACATCAAAGGAGTGTTAAGATCATTTGGTTTTTTGTTTTCTTTTTTTGCACTCAATTTGGAATATGCAGGTTTTTAGTAAGAAAACATTATTGATGGAAAGTTGCTGCTGCTTCCTGGTAGTTAATTGGTTCATATGATTTACTTGCAACTCACTCCAATGGTCCAGCCTCAATCAGACCATGTAACCTACAGCACAGGCACAGGTACCGGGATACTAATGGAATATCCTGATTAACATAACAATTAAAAAAAAATACAAAAAACTAGTACAATGTTAATACAGATAAGAAAATTGATTTGAATGCATTGGTTAGAACTCATACAGTAGCCAAGATAGGAATGGCTGTCAAAATATGAAACCCTGTTCTATTTCTTTTTACTATGATAATCTTTGAACATAAGAACATAACATAAAAAAGTTTACAAATGAGAGGAGGCTATTCGGCTCATTTTGCTCTTTTGATTTAGGTGGTAGCATCAGGTAGTTCAAGAGAAGTGCTAAGTGTGGGGTTGTGTGATGGAGTGTACAGGTCAAAGCAGAACTGTAGGGCTTTATGACCCTGGGAAACCTGAGAGAGCACATTTGCCCACAGCAGTGGAGCACTGTGGGAAGGGATTCTGGCTTCAATGCCATATTGGTTGAAGGCAGTTGGATAATTAATCAATCTCATTTAAGATTATTTAGCCCTACTAATTCTATCCGCTCTATTTAAGAGAGCATTTCTGCTGGCTTGTTCATTTGAGCTGCAGAAATCGGTGTTTGTTGTGCGTTCTAAAAGTATTGTTTTTCGCTTGAAAGTTCTGTTTTGTATGGTGGACCCAGCTTCCCCCACAATATGCTGAGGAGAGAATTACCAGATAACAGAAAGGCTGGCCCAGCACACAGCAGGTAATGTCAGCATAAGATTAGAAAGTGGGCCTCAAAACAGCCCTGCAGCAGAACTGGGTTCTCTTGGGACCCGCAGACATTATAGTGAGGAATAATGGACTTTGTTGCGGGCGGGACTGGGTGGGCAAAAATGTCAGATTGCATTTCAGGAACAGACTACATCTCTCATCTGTTTACCAAGAGTAGGATAATCAGGAAATAACAAATTATTTTGTTTGAGCTTCTCTTTTGTATCAGTGTTTAGCTCCCGCGCTCCGAATCCGGGTCAAGTCAGGTCAGAGAATCACAGGTCTCATTGTAGTTCTGTGACGTCACGTACGCAGACTGATCTAAAACCTGAGGACGTAGAAGTTTTAATTTAAAAAAACGAGTACAGAGTCGAGAAGAAGAAACATGGCAAGTCAGACATTTGGGATAAATTTGTTTAAAAATGAGTTAATATTACGCAATCAATTGATGGCCGTTTTGCTGACTGAGTTGGCTATGCTCAATTGTTTCTTTGTTTTGTGGAGTTTTGAGTAAACAATTTATACTCCTTATATAGTGATGATGTCTATTATTACAGTAGCAAAGGGAGTTGGAGTATTTTTGTTACATGGTTTAAGCAAGATTTGTTTTACTCTTTTAGTGCCTGCTTGATAAAACATAAAAATTTTGTCAGGATACAGTTTGTTAAACTGTTGAAAATAAATGAATAAATAAACGACCACTGTGTTTGTTTTTTTTGTTGTTTTTTTTGTAGCATGAGGAAGATATTTGCTTTTGGGCTCAGAATCAGCATGTTTTAAATCAGTCTCTGTTGCGGGATTTGTGGGTGGGAGCGGGAAAAAAATATAAGAATATAATATAAGAATAAATGCAGGACCAGGTGAGAGTGGGAGTGGGTTTTGTGGGGCAGGACGGGCAGGGCTTTGCCTCAAAAATCACATTTAAGCTGTGATCTTTTCATGGAAGAGCTCTTTGCATGATTGGTATGTAGAGGAACGTAGCACATTGGAAATAGTACAGACCTGTTTTGATCACTGTCAGCATCTGCTTCCAAATGAAAAACTGCAAGTGTGTCTCGTAGGGACCAAGTGATAAAGAGCCAGGGATCACGCTCAGGGTTTTCACTTTGGATTTAAACCTGTTCAAGAAAAGGGAAAAATAAATTCAACCATTATATTAACTCAGAGCTACATTTCAGGTAAATTGTGTTCCTTTTTAAAATCGAAATCAAGCACAGATTATTAATAAAAATGTAATAACCTGTAATCTGTATTTCTCTGTATCTCTTAATAATGTGCATGTTTTTTTTTTTTTTACCAAGTTGTTTCACAATTTCACAAGCAGATCTGTGGATATACGGTGTCCCCTCCACAGGTAATAATAATGAACTCACCCCGTGGTCTGCTCCACTGGCTCCTCTAGTTCAGCTCCTGCATCCTCACGAGGCTCTTCTTTTAATTCCCTCACAAGGGGGGCGCCAGTCTCACTCCACCACTGCCAAAAGAGAAACAGTGAAAAACAAACCCCTCTGCACAGCTTTCATCACACGTTCCAGTGCCCCGTATGAAAAACATATTAGGATGCGCAAGTCCTTTTTTAGGTACCTGCTGTATTTTTCCAAAGTCTACTCAATAATCACACACCCCTAACCAAAATTTAGATTAAGGTCTAACAAGGACCTCAGTCCTCTTGTATTGCCCGCAGTGTTGCACCTTGAGGTAAGTGACAGGCTGTGTGATGCTCTGCGAGTCCTGCAGTTTCCTGGCCTGCTCAGTCCTGTCTCCCAGCTCTCTCTGGATCCTCTGCAGGTTCCTCTCCATGGGCTCCAGAGCCCTCTGCTCGGCTGCTTTCAGATCTCGCTTCAACTCCTCCTCTCGCCTCCGTAGAAACTCGTACAGCTCAGCAAACTGGGTCGTGATATCTGCCAGCAGCCAGTCAGACCTGTCCTGGGGGCGCAATGCACAACCACTGTTTTAAAGGAACCAGTTTACAACCTTGGTCCGGCAGTATGTAAAAAAAATATCAGTGTCCTGGGTGAATTAACATATTAGGGGTGGCTTTGGAGATAAAGGGGTTAGAATAAGTGATGGGCACTCAAGTTCGGCTAGCCTGTCTCGGTGTCTGCTGCTTCTGCTATTGCAGCCAGTGAATCAGAGGCAACAGAGGGGGGCAGGACTGCAACACACCAGCAATTATGAAAGTACTGTAGCAGTTTAAACGAACATACTTAGGATAAACAATCACACATTAATCAAAGCGATACACATTGAAACTATAAATTAGAAAACGGAAGTAATAAGGATAAACGGCGTGCAAATTGAGGAGGAAACAACTGTGCTAATGGGTGTTTGTAATCTCCAAATAAATATAATTATTGAATGGGTAGAAAGAATTGCTGAAAATACTAGATTCTGCTTGACCGTCTCCCTAGCCATTAGATATCTGGTGATAACACAACAGTGCGGAACTACTTCTTTGAAGCGGCAAAGTATCACAGTAAACAAAATCAAAACGCCAACTGTAACTGTACGCCAGCTTTATGGGGACATTTTTTCAAATTTTGTCTGCACATTGATAGTAATACCTGCCCACACACGCACACATGCATGCACTCACGGACGCACACACACACACACACACACACACACGCATGCACGCACACACACACACACACACACACACACACACACACACACACACACACACGCATGCATGCACGCACGCACACACACACACACACACACACACATTACTAGTGGAACCCACACTTACTTTTGTTTTAGTGATTTCTTTTTTCTGATTGCTTTCCATTTCTTGCACTGCTTTGTTATCGCACAACAGGAACTGCAGAGCGACATTTAACTCCTCCTGCATTTCAAAAGACAAGGCGAAATCAATCATCTCCAGATTGCAATATTTTTATTTAGCTTCAAGTGAAAATTTACTGTGAGGAAATTGCATAGCTTTACGAGAGCAAATGAGAAAGCAAGTAAATGAAAAAGCAAGTAAATGAGAAAGCAAGGAAATGAGGTCCAGCTGACCTGATGACTCTGCAGAGCTTCACCAAGAGGCTTGAAGGTGTGACCCTGGTGCTCTCTGGCATCTCGACAGATAACGCAGACCAGCCTCTGGTCTGTTTCACAAAACAGCTTCAGTTTCTCATCATGCAGAGTGCAGGTACCTTCAACCTGGCCAGCTTCGGGTTTCTTCTTGGTCAGTTTCTGCTGTCTGGCCTTGTCTGCTAAATTCTTCAGCACCCGGCTAGTCTTGAAATCCCTCCCAGTAATGGGTGCTCTGCACTGGGGACAGATCTTTCCCTGGTTCACCAAGTAACCCTCAATACAGGACCTGCATAGAGTGTGACCACAGTCTAATGTAACCGGGTCTGTGAACAGGTCCAGGCAGACTGGACACTGCAGCTCATCCATCAGGTCGCTGCTCGCCATGTTCAAGCGGCTCGTCTGTTCGTCTCTCTTTTCTGAGTGAAGTCGACAGATCACTTTCACATTGCTAGTTTCACTTTCATATTTGAAGCAATGTCTCAGGACAGGGCGTTTTGGCGTATTTGTTATTTGCAAGGCATCGTCCATACTGTGCGGAAACAGTTGATTACAGTAAGACAAAACAAAACAAAACACTTTCAAACAACATTGTTTTTCTTTCTTAATCCAACAACTTTACAGTCGTTGCAGTGAAACAAATACATCGGACATAAATTTGTGAGGGGGAAAAACAGCAGTCGTTTTAGTGTGCAGCAGAAAAGAAGCATGTTAGGTAAAGGGAGCGGCTTTTTTATTCATTTAACAAATGACATGGCTTCGAAAAGCACGTGTTGTAAGACAGTTCCGTGTATTATTTTTAGAGATTCATTTCAGTAGACTACGGATCAAAATGAATTTAAAACATGCACACTCCATAAGGCAGGTCGTGAGCGCAAATGCGGATAATACGTTGAAAAAACAAACAAACGGATATTTAAAATGTAATTATATTCAATTTTTTGTTATAACAAAATGGGCCTTTAAAGTGTTCCAAAAAAAAAAAAAAAAGGTGCAGTCATGACAGCCCATAATAACCACAGCCGGCTCCTCGTGAACCCGGTGTTTTGATTGGCTGAGAGAGGCTGCTGTTTTGTTTTCATGTTCTGGGAAAACCCAAACACTATAAGTGGAAGGGATTCTACTTGCTCTGCAGCCCCCAGTCCTGGTTATTATTAGAACTACTTTATTAAGAAGTGTTGCTAAAACGACTTTGCCAGCAGCAACCAGAGCAACTAGAAAAGATCGAATCAAAATAAAACTACAGCTCCCACCATGTCTCTAGAATAGTAGTACCAGTGAGGGATGATGGGAGCTGTAGTTCTGTACACAGGTAGGTGAATAAGTGCTCCTGAATGATAATACAATCTGAGCAGTAGGGGGGCTGGAATGAAGGTAACTATGGAAGGAGTTAGCACGAGCCTCATTAGTAACACATCTCGGACTTCTTTATCTGCGCAGAGATTGAAACACTGGTATTGTTTATAAGGCTATCCTCGGCAAAACCCGTAATGATCTGAATACATTGCTAATTACTTCTAGTACAGTAGTACTTATAATCTTAGATCTCAGACTTGTTTAAGTTTCACAGTTCCTAAAGTTTGTAAAGAATTTAGAAAAAATGCATTAGGTTTATGCTTCATGGTCTTGGAATAAAATTTAGGAAGAACTGAAACTTACAGTCTTGATACATTTAAAGGAGTTCAAGCAAAAAAATGTACCTGTTTTTTTGCTTTGGCCGTCACTCCTAAATTGTCTCTTGTCATTTGATTACATAAGAAAATTTACAAACGAGAGGAGGCCATTCAGCCCATCTTGCTCGTTTGGTTGTTAGTAGCTTATTGATCCCAGAATCTCATCAAGCAGCCTCTTGAAGGATCCCAGGGTGTCAGCTTCAACAACATTACTGAAGCAAACATTTCCATAACGGAGTCGACCCCAGGCCGCCAGGGTGAAAACGAGGAATCCTAACCTCTAGACCATATGGGAACTTACTAGACCATATGGGAACTTACTAGACCGTATGAGAACTTGTATTGGTTGTGCTCATTTGAATTTGTGTGTTGTTTTAAATGTCACCTTCTCGCCCAGGTCTCCCTTGAGAAAGAGATTTTAATCTCAACCTGGTTAAATAAAATAAACATACAAATACAGGACTTGGTTCAGGGCAGGTCTCCGCGTGTCCTCAGAACCGGTCGCTACTTGCAATTCAATGGGTTCTTCGCATAGGAGTTTACAAGAAACGTCCAGTAGGCGGCGATGTTGCGTAAATCAAGGGAATTGGGATTCCATAGTGATGTCTTAAATGTGTTACTTGGAACATTTGCTGGAATTCATGTATTTCATATGTGTAATTAATCACGCGTAGCCTACAACACACATAAGACCTTTATCATATAATATATCTGTATGGTTCCAGTTTTATAAAAAAATAAATAAATAAACAAAAATAATCGGTTTAAGTTACAGGCGACTGGAATAAAGCGTGTTATGCTCCATTGCTCTGAAAGTGAGTGTTGTTCTGTATTCTCTATTAGGGTTTCGCTTCCTCGTGTGGTCGGGCGGTTTGTGATATGAACGGGGGTCTGCGGGCACGGGTACTTCAGTCAAGTGGAACAATGGCTATAGATGTTTTTGCTCTTAACAACAGCCCGACAGTGGTTGTGATCCATCCGAAAACAAACTGCACAGACGGGTTAGCAATTCAACACCCGCAGCGCCGCGGGGTGTGGATGGGGGTTAGGCTGACGAAGCTGTATTTGCTCGTTTCAAAGTTCAATCCCTGAATTGTTTTCTGGATAATTGAATTGGGAATGGAATTAGCGTACGTCTTTCACAACATATTAATCATGTAAAAAAAGAAGAAAAAACCTCCAGCAATTCATCGTTTTTCACAATTTACGCGTAAAACAAGCAACTCGGCTTACTTAAAAAAAAAAATAAAAAAAAAATCTGAATTTGGCCCGAAACCCTCCAGATTTGTACTTTTACAACACTGATGAAATGAAGGAAAAGGACTAATATTGAGCATTGCTATTGGCATTTTTGAATAAACAAAATTAAATAATCTTCCGACGATGAAAATTGTGATTGGCTGTAAAATGTGCTTACTTTGGTGATTACTGGTGTTTGAGAAGAATATACACATTTAGTAAAACACGAATAGACATCATAAACAAAACCTGATTTATTTCAACTGATTTATTGTTAAGATTAGGAGTTACATGAGATTACAGCATCAATAAGTGCATTAGCAGTGCAATAAAACAACCCATATTTCCAATTGTTTTAAATGTAGTAATGATTACAATGGCATTTAATGCTTCAGCAAACCACGCGGAAGTCAGAATCGAGGACGGGGGCTCTTCAGCACGGCTCACTTGACCCACAGAGAATTCATAAGAACTTAACGTTTTTGAAAACCGTATCATGAACATCGTAGTTCAAACGATTAATTCAAATATAGGAGATTGCTAAGATGTCTGCGACTAGACGTTGAATTCACTTTTGAAAGCCTCCCTCAGCTTCCCAAGCTGGTGAGTATTTCTGCTGCTATGGCGGCGCCGTTGCGAACCCCCTCCTTGTCGCGCTTTCAAGCTCTAAAGCAGATATAGAGCAGCAATGCCTCGCGTGTGCGGATTCCTGAGCTTCGCAACATTGTGTCTCGCGTGTGCGGATTCCTGAGCTTCGCAACATTGTGTCTCGCGTGTGCGGATTCCTGAGCTTCGCAACATTGTGTCTCGCGTGTGCGGATTCCTGAGCTTCGCAACATTGTTTATTTTCTTCTGGGGTTGCGGCGTTTTCTTACATTGGCACGTGATATTTCACATCACAACCACATCTGTCATGTTCGTAAAGCGAGGGTTTTAATCCATTATGAACTGAGGGGATTTTAAATCATTAAAAAAAAAAAACCTTCAGAAAAAACTCAAAATCTTTATTTATCTTAAAAAAAAAAAAAAAACGTTGTTAAATTCTTACCTCCATAAATCCCCATGGAATAAAAACCTCTAAATCTGGAGGGAAAACCTCTGATATGCCAACACTGGTCAGCAGTAGCCTGCTTATCCCCACAAAATCAAGGGTGTTCAGGGCCATAAAACCTTCCCCAACGCGGTTAGACCCAGAGCCCTTACAGTATGTAAAATTACAGCTTTATTGTTTGCACACTTGGTGACTTGGAGCACTATACACACACACAGTATATATAATATACTTTTTTTTTTACAGTATAACTTTAATGTATAATGCTTTTAAAAATAAAATAAAACACAAATACAAGCTGAAAGGATCACGTTGAATCCACAAAAGTCGTTTGAGTGAACGCCCCCTGCTTCACTAGTTATTCTTATTATTATTTCTTAGCAGGCCCTTATCCAGGGCGACTTACAATTGTTACAAGATATCACGTTATTTTTTACATACAATTACATTGTTTATTACACATTATTTTTACATACAATTACCCATTTATACAGTTGGGTTTTTACTGGAGCAATCTAGGTAAAGTACCTTGCTGAAGGGTACAGCAGCAGTGTCCCCCACCTGGGATTGAACCCACAACCCTCCTGTTAAGAGTCCAGAGCCCTAACCACGACACTTGTATTGATCTGACTAGTTCTGGTAAAAACATTCCCATTAACAGATAGCTATTCTCATTGACTTCTTGTACCAGGGTTCAAGGTTCTTAGGCTGTTGCTGAATACACAAGCTGACGTGCGGAATAAAGTTAGTTAGTTATTTAATCAACGGGCTGTGAGTTAAATTACATAGGCCTACACAACTGGTTTTATATAATAGAAATTATTTAGGCTACGGCGACCAATCAATTAAATAAATATATATTTAGTTATAAAACTGCAGGATAATGAAATATAATGAAAACACATTAAATAAGATGAATGCATATGTAAGTGATAAAAAGACACATACATGGGAACACATACTGTATAATAAAGCAATTGCTGACAAATCAATCAATGCAACATTTTTAATATGATATTTTTCTGTTTCATTTACTTGTAATCTAAATCTAGAGAGAGAGAGAGAGAGAGAGAGAGAGAGAGATTTCATATTAGAGGATGTAAAATATAAATTCCGTTAGTCTTTTTGAATATTTTATTATTTTATCACAAAGTAGGCTACAAGTACAGGTATGATATTTTACATTAAAGGGGAATTATTCAACTCGAATAAAAAGCGTTTTGAAGATATGACGCTGCTGCGTCGCTATGGACGCGTTTGGTTCCTTGGCTGTTCGGGCTAGAGGAAGGCGGACGTGACGTCACGCTGAGGACATGAAGGAGGAACATAAAAACATTGCAAGCGGTAACGTCAGGTTAGTGCTGTGCTCTCAAGCAGTAGTAGTCGGACAGGGTTTTTTCGCTGTATTTTATTTTAAAATTGGAAAAATAAACAAAAAACCAAAAAACCGAGACCTCAACCGGTACCGATTCTTCTGTATGTTCGCAATTCATCATTTTTATTAATTTTTTTAAAAAATATATATATTATATACCGGTAGAACTACTCCTATCACACAGTATCATGACCCCGTTACAGCACACTGTAAACAACAAGCGATCTTCTGTGACATGCTGCTGCACGCTGCTGCTTTCAATTGTCCTGAACGCTGTCTATTGTTACAAACCCATAATCATCGTGCACGGGTTATTCGACAGTTCCAGCGACTTTAAAACCCTCCTAGGCTACATCAACGAGGTAAGTGTGTAGATTTGCTTTGAAGATTATATATATATATATATATATATATATATATATATATATATATATATATATATATATATATATATATATATAATGAGACGCTGTATTTGTTTTAGCCTACTACATAACAGCATCCTTTTTTGCTGTATGGTCTTGGTATAAACTTCAGGAAGAAGTGAAACTTGGGAACCCTTTCATACCTAGTTTATAAAGAGATTATTTCGAATTCACTTCAAAACGAGCTAAAATGTTGAATTTAGGTTCGCTTTACGGAGTTCTTCGCCACTATAATCGCACCGGTTCGTTTGATTTTACACTGCAATGTAATATGCAAGTGAACCTGATCGCCTGGACGTGTGCACGTGACCACCGTGCTGTCTGCAGAGTTGCCAGGTCGGTTTATATAGAGAGTCGCGGGTTGGAATTTGAGTCGCGGGTTGGCATTTGAGTCGCGGGTTGGCATTTGCTCTGACGTGGGTTGCGCGTGTTTTGGTCTTGTTTTGAAGAACGAGGTCGCTATTTTTCTGTCATAAATCTGACAACCCTGGCTGTCAGGCGGCTGTAAAATACTGAGGATGTATCTGTTAAGACAAAAGTCCAAATTCGGTCAGTTTTCAGTTTTATCGGTAAATGTAAGAAATAGATCGCTTTTCAGACATTTTACAGGTTAATCTTATGATTTACCAAAGTGTATTGGTAAATGCAATCATATCATCATCGAAGAATGTATTTATTCCTGCATATAAACTATCAATTAACAAAGTGATCATTTTGTCGAAGAATATATATTTCTGCAGACACTTTTTCCATTTAAAAAAAAAATGTCGAACAATATATTTATTTCTGCATACACATTTTCCATTAACAAAATAACAATTAATGAGCTTACAGTAATGCACAATTGAGCAATTCAGCATGGTACTGAACAATATTGTGATCCACTTATGTAGAACAACCAACATTCTGGTAAATTTGCATATAAAACAATTCACAATGGTGTTGAAGGGTATTGTACTCCAAATACTGTATGTAGTAGTTTGATGAAAAATTACATTCTGTAAATGCAAATTAAGTCACTTGGGACCCTTGTTTTTTCAACAGAAAATCACACTTTGCTTAGGACACAACGCAAAAAATACAGACGCTGAATATTTAGGTACTGCTTCATAGACTCTTGTGGCATCTGGAGTTGCACAGGACTTGAAACCTTAGTGTTCGAAAGTAAGACATTCAGTCATTAGCCAAAGCCACTTAAGATTTAACGGTAAATGTCCGAAATAAAGCGTTATCATGTTTATCTGGCACCTATACCGTTTTGTAAATTTGAGATTTGCCAATATTCTGACTTGTACGTAACATATGCACTGTATATAATAAACACGATTGGCTGCGTCTGCATCAGACTAGCTGTGTTTATTCTTTTGGTTTATTTGCCCAAAGTCGGGTTAGAAATATTATGGAGCCGCACCCACGTTTTCATGCTAGATTATGTACAGGGAGGAGACGTTTTCGTGCTAGATTATGTACAGGGAGGATACGTTTTCGTGCTAGATTATGTACAGAGAGGAGACGTTTTCGTGCTAGATTATGTACAGGGAGGAGACGTTTGTGCTAGATTATGTACAGGGAGGAGATGTTTTCGTGCTAGATTATGTACAGGGAGGAGACGTTTTCATGCTAGATTATGTACAGGGAGGAGATGTTTTCGTGCTAGATTATGTACAGGGATGAGACGTTTTCATGCTAGATTATGTACAGGGAGGAGACGTTTTCAAAGGTAACCAATGAGGAGGAATCCTTTTATTCTTTGAGCTTCTGTTGACTGTTGCATTGCCACTGGCATCAGTCCGACAGGGACATTGTTAGCAGTCCCTACTAATCCCTGTCTGTCTGCTCTCAATAGGATCGTATTGTAATGATACATTGCCACTCCAAATACCCCTTTATCCATGAGGAGCCGTTTCAGACAAAAGTGTGTCAAGGCAGAGAGAGAGAGAGGCCAAGTGTGCACAGCTGCACAGCGAGAGAGACCAAGCCGTTTATATCTGTCACCTGTAATGATATTAAATATGTAGGAAGACTGTACACACACATACATTTCACACAGGTGTCGGCTCTGTTTGCTAGAAAAGCTGTATTTTTATATATGAAAAAATCAACGTGCATTGAAATTATTTCAGTTAATTGCTGTCTCTGTGAAACCATCAAGGCTTTATACGGTGTACAGTCTGTCGACATATTTTATTTTTTATTATTATTTTTAGATGTCTCCATATATACACGGCTTTGGTCTCTCTCTGCATTGACTTTTGTCTGGAACGGCTCCTCATATGAGAAGCAAACTACTTTCTTTTAATAACTTCATGTCCGGCAGCTAAAATATAATAGATCGAAAAACACTGAGTTTTTGCACTGTGGGTTATGCATATCCCCTCACCACCCCCATCAAAACAAACCAGAGCATAATACAGAAAGGAGAGGTGGGGGATGCATATCGGTGTTGCACAGGGCAATCCCTGTGAGCTTCAGGGTGCATCTCCAATATGCTTCCCTGTCTCCCAACAGAAAAGCAGTTGAGGAGTATTTTATGCAATAGTCAGGAAGCGTGTCACATGATTGCAGATGACTTATAAAATGTCTCCTGATTGGCTGTTAACATTCTAATGCCAGATGGTTGGAGTACAGTGGTTTAGAACTCCTTCCATTCCAGTCTGGTAGCCCCAGTTCCACAGCATTATATTGTGAACCATTTTACAAGCAGAACCACCTGCACAACCCAGTTCAGAGTTCAGGCAGTTAAAGGCCTGATTTGTTTGTTTATGGACACATGGGTAATGTTTGACTTGAGCAATGTTTGTTTCGCGTTCAAATAATTCTTTTTTTTTTTCTTTTACAAACAGACTTGATTGGATTAAGAGGGAATGTGTAGCTCTTTGTAAGGAAATAAGCTGGGAGTAATTCTCAACAGTGCAGACTATTCATAAGATACCAACTACATTAAAGTAATCATAGCCATTTCTGTAACGTGGGAGTTACAGTGATTATCGCACAACGCTGAATAGGATTGGCCTGTGCAATCCCCTAAAATCACAACCCTGCTTCCAGAAGTGTTCCTTGGCACCATGACCCTGCAAGAGGGGTTAAGATGTTATGCTCCCATAACACTGCAGCGTCTGTCGCCCTGCACCCCTAGAAGTTGAGTTTTTCAGCAATAATCTGACTATGACTTTCTTTGTGAGGTGCTTCTGTTATTAGGAGCTCTCTTGTTTCACTGGTCAGTTCAGTTTGATTTGTGCTTATCTTGGCGAGAGCCAAGTTCAAATCAGCATGAAGTTTTAACATCTACTCTCATGTAATGGAAATCATCATAGTTGTCTAGGCATTCTTTTCACAATTCAATGCTTATCAGCTGGCTTGTGGGTATAATCCCAATTTCTGACAGAATTCCAACAATATAAAGGTACCAGATGTTGGAATTGCTAAATTATGATCAACAAATCACTCTGTAAATAAAGATAACACAAAATAAAATTTGCAAGTACACGACTTGATCAAGCAATTAAATGCCTACATTAAATGACTTACCAAATACCTTAGTTTTTTATGTTTTAACATCAGAAACTTTTGCATTTGTTCAAATTCTAGGCAGGTAAAGCTGGGATTAGATTTAAGACCAGACATTTTTTCTTTCTTTCTTTCTTTCTTTCTTTCTTTCTTTCTTTCTTTCTTTCTTTCTTTCTTTCTTTCTTTCTTTCTGTAATTGTCATATGTACACATTTCCAGAATTATCACTACAGGGATGGAAATAAGACTCCTATTGCATAGCAGTTTCACCCATTCCAGGTTTTAATACGAGCTTGATTAGCCACAGTGTATTGGTAGCAAGCTCAGACGAGTTACTAAACTCATAGTAAAGTCAGACTGGATCAAACTGCAATGCGATGGGAGTCCTGTTTCCATCCCTCCACTAAGCTTTAGTGCTGCTGTTCCAACTCAATATTTAAAGCTACCTGGTCAAGAACAGAAGAAAGCATATCTTGTTTTGCACAGTGGTGATGCTACTGCAGTATATGTATGTCTAGAGTTTGATTTCGTTGTTCACACTCCATACACACAGGGCAGATTAAACCCTGATCACTGTAAAGTAATCTCGGTTTGACATCACAAGCTCTTCTCTCAGCGTTGTGCTGTTTAGCTCTGAGTGGGTTAGTGGCAGTGGGTTAAAGCAACGCTAACCTGAAGGACTTCAATTGCAGTGAACCCCCACTATCAAGTGTCCTTGTAATTGAATGGGATTCTTATATTCTATATTTCATCCTGTTCATTTAAATTGTTAACACTTTAGTTGTAACCCTTCCTAACCTGAATTTAAAAGGGCCAGCTACTGGCCCCTGGATGACAAAGGCCAGCCCTGCAGGAGTCAGCGTCAGCTCACCAGGAGCCTGGCCAGCAGGATCTTCTGTAGCACGATGAGGAGAAACAGTCCCTGCTGGTTTTGCTTCCCTAACCCACGGGAGGGTCAGAGCCTTTGAAATCTACAGCGAAAACCAACGCGCTGTCTCAGCCAGCATGCAGACCTGCTACTACCAGAGGGTATGAAGCGAATTGAACATGTGTTACTTTCAAACCTGCTCATTAGAGACCTGTATAGTGATTGGAAGTGAAATTATTTTGTTTGGTACAACCACTTTTAAGAGGAACTGGTTTTTCCCAGTGTTTCGTTTTGGTCAAAAGAAATAATGTACACATCCCCAAATATCGCTTTGTTCCTGTTTTACATTTCTCTTAAACTGTTTCTAAATTAAAACCGTGGTTGTGGGAAAGGCTTGGGACTGTGCACTTGAAACAACCTTGAAATCTAAATACAGTCAAATACTTTACATCACTTCAAAAGGACGGAACATAAAAGGTCAATGGAATCTGAGTTGAAATTGGGGGATCCTAAGTGGGACAGTTGTCTATTTTAACACCACTCAGACTCCTTCATTATAACTTGTCCCTGAATGGATAATCACCCCCTCTTCAAGTTAGTAAGTAAGTACAATGTGAAAGAACAGATAGATCTTCGCACCATGAAATGTACCCACTGTCGTGTAATATGTTTTTCCCAGTGACAATTCCCATTTCTGAAATATCAGTGTTTAATATAATTTTTTTTTTTTTTTTTAGCATTTAAAAATAAATACAGTCAGCGTTTGCCTTGCACTGCATTTAGGAACCTGGCAGCCGGTTTAGTTTGCTTCCGGTAAATGATTGAACACACACTGCATAGAGTTGTACAACTAAAGACACCACCTGCATCAAAGATCTGAAACATTTCTGCTAAAGATCACTCGGTCACGTGTCTGTATTTTAATTTTTATTTATATATATTTTTTGATAATTCACTGATGGTGAAAATGTATTGTCTTTAAAAGGTGGACAAAAATGACATATTCTGTAGTTTAGAAATTGTTTTGGTATGTATTTAAATATTTTTGCAACACTTACTGTATAGTAACTGTAGAGAAAAATGCTATTGTTTTCTGCTTTTAATAAATCTTATGTTCAATCATGAAATATCTCTTTTTAGACCGTTCAATTTTTTTATTGTGAAAAAAATACCGCTAGACCACGAGCGTTCATAGAGTGCTGAAGTTATTATTCCAGGAGTGAGGATGAGGCTGAATAACTCAGATGAGCCCCTGAAGGATGTATGGAAGCACGTATGTATGTTTTAAACCTGCATGAAACAAATTCTTGTAGAGAACTACTTGGATCAAGCTCTGCATCGGCTTTGCAACGTATGCTAGATATCTGAGTGCTTGTTGTAAAACTGGTTTGGAGAGAAACCAAAAATTATTTTAGCAAATAAAAAATGGCAACCTTTTCTATGGTGCAGCTTAAACTCTTTCCATTTCTGCAAATTAAACTTCAGTCAAGTGAATGACCTGTCAAGCTATTTAGACGACATGTTTAAAGTGCATTAGTAAAGGCCAAGAAAAATCAAGTGCACAGCAAGAAGACTTTCAAGAGATGGGAACACTTCCTAAAGTGACCGTAGCTATGAACATAATTCTGTTAATGTCACTTAAATGGGCTAAATATGTCTTACTGTATAGCAAGCAGGTAGTTTTGTTTTTAAAACTTGATATCTGGTACTAAGTTCGTTTAAAGAATGTTCTCAGTAACTCTGTTACACTTGCAATTCCGAGGTAATTTCACCTCTGCAGTGTCTTCTGGGTAATTATGCTGCTTTGAAGGCATGTCAGTCAATTGGGAGAACAACTGGGTGGTTAATTACATGAAAAAAGCTGTTGATCTTTCACTCTACAGGTGAGCAAGCAACTATCTGAAAGCAGAGTAGTGTTTAAAATAATAGTAAAATGTGAAGCAGTCTACAGGTCAGAGTCTACAGGTCAGGTCAGGTATAATGTAATATATCTCCTTTATTTCTGCACTCCCGCGTTTCATGCTTGGTGAGAATATTTAATACATACGGACAGAAAGGTACATGAACGCGCAGCCCCATATGTGTTACACGATTGGAGAAAATTACATTTTAAAACCAAAAACTGCCAAAATTACTGCCGCAGGGCAGTAAGGTAACAGAAAATACCCTGCAATCCTCTACAGTTTGACTCTAGTGGCTTCATTGTTTCATTACATTCTTTCATAGTTCAGTTTCATTAAACTGCAGCCAGGGTATTTTTAATCCTGTTCAGTTTGACTCTACACTATAATTCCTCCATGCTGTCTGTCTGTTCACAACAGAAATCTCATTTTATTTCCATTAGTACTCCCAGCCAGTGTGCCACCGTAATGATGTGCCTCTTGGTACTGCTGTGTGATTCCTGCTTGTCTTTATCTATAGTCTTCCAGTTTCAGTTTGGCACCTGCCAGCTTTTAATGAAACTATGGAAGAATAAAGTAAACGCTCAGATGCTAAAAATACATTCTACTGCACTATCCTCTTCAGTTTGCTGTACGAAGGCGTCTGTCTGTTCTTGCAGTAGTTGTTGGTCATGTTGTTCTGTTTCATATTGCTGATAGCTCTAGTCATTAGCCTGATCGTGCAGCATGCAGACTGTGGGCTAATGACAATGTGGAGTGAAAGCTTGGAGAATCTAGCCTAGTATCTTGCATGGATATTTCTGTAAAAACTTGTGACTACAAGGCTTGTCGGATAGATTTGAAAATGCGTGAAAATTACACATTGTAGCAAAAAAAAAAAAAATAAAGCCTGGTTATTTAAAAACTCAAGAGCATGGCAGGGATGGAAGTAATACTCCCATTCCATTACTGGTTTTACTGTGAGTTTTAAAGACACACCTGAGCTTGTTACTAACACAGTATCACTGCAATAGGAGTCTTATTTCCATCTCTGCACAGTCATTTGCATACATTGATCTGCTGTGTTATATATAAGTCTACCACCGTTTCCCATGGTTATACTGTGCATTTAACATAGCTAGCCATGTGTTTATACTTTACCATACTTCCCTGTAGTTAACCATGCTTTCACTGTGCTAGGATACACGTGGCTATGCTTTTAGTATGAGAAATGTTCTTAAGTGAGGCTAGCACCCGTCTGGTTTTGTGTCCCCTGGTGTGGTGGGTGCATGTCTCTGACCGGCCGGTGCTCTGTTTTGCAGACTCACCCTGGCACCAATGTCACGGTCATCGACCTCTTCGATCGCAGCGAGAGCCTCCAGCCCATGTGGAAACAGGTGGAGGGCTTCAAGGACGCCATCTATCCCATCATGCAAAACGCAGCCAAAGGGGTGCATCTCATCTGCTACTCGCAGGGTAAAACCATAGCAGCTATCCCATCATGCAACACGCATCTGACAGGGTCATCTCATCTGCTACTCACAGGGTAAAACCATAGCAGCTATCCCATCATGCAACACGCATCTGACAGGGTCATCTCATTTGCTACTCGCAGGGTAAAACCATAGCAGCTATCCCATCATGCAACACTCATCTGACAGGGAGTATCTCATCTGCTACTCGCAGGGTAAAACTATAGCAGCTATCCCATCATGCAACACGCATCTGACAGGGTTATCTCATCTGCTACTCACAGGGTAAAACTATAGCAGCTATCCCATCATGCAACACGCATCTGACGGAGTATCTCATCTGCTACTCACAGGGTAAAACCATAGCAGCTATCCCATCATGCAACACGCATCTGACAGGGAGTATCTCATCTGCTACTCACAGGGTAAAACCATAGCAGCTATCCCATCATGCAACACGCATCTGACAGGGAGTATCTCATCTGCTACTCACAGGGTAAAACCATAGCAGCTATCCCATCATGCACCATGCATCTGACAGGGAGTATCTCATCTGCTTCTCACAGGGTAAAACCATAGCAGCTATCCCATCATGCAACACGCATCTGACAGGGAGTATCTCATCTGCTACTCGCAGGGTAAAACTATAGCAGCTTTGAACATTTTAATCTGTTGTGTTTCTCAAAGGAGATGCATTTCCTGCTAAAGGTCTGAATTTGTGAAATGTGATAACTTGGGTTTAATAAATCGATGATGAAAAAGTTCTGCCGCAAAAACCAGATTTAAAGACGAAGTATCTTCCAGGAGTGTAACGATTCATTGTGTATTGTTGAACAGAGATGCTTTCGCTAGATGATGTATTGTATCGTGATACAAAACCAAAAGCACAACAACTCGGCTCATTGTAGTTCACCAAACTGTTCTTGAATGAAGAATACTTGAGTGTTTTGTACTTGGTCTCATTGATTTTGTCGCATTGATTTTTTTTTTTTTTTCTTTTAACAAAATGGGCCATCATTAAATTACCATTTGATTTTATTGTGCATCATACAAGTAGCCCATCAGGATCATCACATGTATTGTCATACACACCATATCGTGATGTCGTGACATTAATGTATCATTATACGCCTAGTAGCTTCATTTTTTTTTCAGTATATAAACACATTATCTGAGTAACTAAAATATGATTGCAAAAACTATGAATTGGGATGACCTTAATTCTTTGCTATTCATATGTAACCACGACATGCTAATCTGTGTGCTTCTTGTGAAACGGAAAAGAAGAAACCAAAGTTCTTTTTTACTTTAACTGGATCTCTCTGTTCCCTGTCTCAGGCGGGCTGGTGTGTCGCGGGATTCTCTCCACTCTTCCGGATCACAATGTGGACACCTTCATCTCCCTGTCCTCTCCGCAGGCTGGTCAGTACGGAGGTAAGGGCTTGGAGCCAGGGAGCTCCATACAAAATATATGTATATAGTAGATAGATACATGCATGTATATTGGTATAGATATCTATATACATATATTGCTAATAGGAAAAGAAAGACTAATGTAAAGTAAGTTTAGTTTATGAAAACTAAATTGCTGATGGGATGAATAGTAGCAATAAAAAGAGACTGCATTAACACAGCGATTCCCCGGACTCCAGAGGAAGGTGATAGGCTAGTCTAGTGCAGCAGCTGACCCACGAGCACCACCTAGCCCCTCCCAGGATGGAACCCTCTAGGTTGGGAACCCCCCCCCTGGTTCAAACCCAGGCCTCCAGAGGAAGGTGAAAGGCAGGGATAAGAGGCTAGTGAATGATCCCACATTGAGGAAAGTGTTTCCCTTCTCTTCACAGACACTGATTATCTGAAGTGGGTGTTCCCCACCCTGGTCAAGACCAATCTCTTTCACTTTTGTTACACTCGCGTGGGGCAGGGCTTGTCCATCTGCAACTACTGGAACGGTGAGCTGGAGGCTTTTTTAATGTCTTCACTGCTGATGCAATACAATGCCAATATCTATCTGCAGACTAAACCTGACACTGATTTCATTGTCTCTGTACTTAACGAATTGCTTGACAGAAATTAAAGTATGGATGCAGCAGAACTTTTTGTGTAGTTGAATAGTGATCAATTGCGTAAACTCGACACATTTAGCATGGTTATCGATGGGCTTGAGATTGGGTTTAGGTCTGAAATGAGAAATCATGGTATTAATTTGAATCCCATGGGCGGAATGTCCCCAGGATGTCATTTTTCCCATCTACGTAATATTGCCCGATTCCGTTCTGTTCTGTCTTTATCTGATGTTGAAGTTAGTGCATGCCTTTGTCTCTTCTAGACTTGATCACTGCAATGCTCTGCTTGCTGGAGTCTCTAAGAGGGTTCTCAACAGGCTGCAATATGTTCAGAATTCAGCTGCTCTGGTTTTAACTAAATCTAAATCCTGCGAGCATATAACTCCTGTTTTGGCATCCTTGCATTGGCTGCCTGACAAGTTTAGGATTGATTTTAAAATTCTGCTGATGACCTGTAAGGCCCTAAATGGATTGGCTCCATGCAAAATAAGATTTGGCACACAACTATATTCCTTCATAGAATTTGCGGTCAATGGACTCTGGTCTTTTAATTATTCTAAAAACAAGGCCACATTCAATGGGTGACCGGGCATGCTGCAGTTATGCACCAAGATTGTGGATTGCTCTTCCTGAGGGGGGATCAAGGACTCTGATGTATTATTTTTAAATCATGTCTTAAAACGCACTTTTATACATTTGCATTTCCTAATGTTTATATGTTTTATTGTAATGTCTGCTATGAATCCTTTTATTGAAAATTAAATTTGACATGAAAATGTCACATTAAAAACATTTGATATGTTTAAACTTGTAACGTTATAAATAAACCTAATCCAAACTGCCCTTTATTCATTTGAATAAATATTGTGAAAGATGGAAATCATATAAAATAGCCTATGCACCGAAAGTGAAAATATATTTTTTGAAACACTTTAATTTTAGTATATAAAATAAATTGCAAAAACTAAACAGGTGTTTTTATCAAACCTTTAAATTAGGTACCTTTATATAATTGAACATTCTAGAAATGCAGTTAGTTTTTTCTTGGTCATCAAACAAGAACGTGCATGTCTCTTATTATTCGCATTCACAAATACCTGAACAGGAATCACTTTGAGTAAAACCAGAACAACATGCACGAACACATAACTCTTAAATCCTAATTTGTGAACATTGTGTAACTAAAACATCCAGCCGTTACCTCTCACGCTGAACTGCCATGCACAATACAGAAGGAAACGAGAGCTTTGCATAAGGTCCTTTTTTCACAACTACTCTGTACATAAAACTTGCAACATCCCCTCAAAAAAGCAAAAATCAGAGTGCAGCTGAGCCACTTAATCAAAAGAAAACTTATGAAAATAAATCCATCTGCACTGAAATTTAATTATTTTTCTCCAACAAAACATTTTCGAGCGTAATTTTAAGACGACTGTGAACGAGCCAGTAATCAATAAAATAGCAGCATATCCAAACTTTAATAAATCAATTACCCGTATGTAACAAGATTTATCAGTTTGATTAATAACTTGATTTAGTTAATGTTGAAACCTACATCAAAGTACTGTATTTTAAATGGTAATAGCTTATTAGTGACAAAAAAATGTATTCGCCAAAGGCATCAATTGAATTTTTAAATGAATGTTATCAAGTAAAAAAGTTAGTATGAAAACGTTTCTACAAATGAAGAAAACACATTCCAGCACCTCAAAGCTGAGCCCGCGGTACAAATGCATTCTCCTGCAGCTGCCTTTTTTGTTCTTTATACTTTGCAAAACGTATTCTTTGGTAGCGGATTCGACATATTGTAATTTTATTAATACTGAACACACTGTTTACATCTGCCAGCAGAGCGATCACATGATCTTAACACTGCCCTATTGTCAGAGCTCTTGCTCTACATCCCGCCTACAGGTAGGCTATCTGTTAGCTCTGATTTGTGAATTTCTGCTTTGATTGACAGTCCGCCAATACCGCCGGTGCCTGCTTTTCGTTATTAATAGAAAAAAATATATAGAACGTCATCGCTCCCGCAGCCCACCCCTGAACCCCTGAGATACACTGTATCAGTAACAAGCTTAGGAGTGTCTTATTAAACTCTTAGTGAAACCAGAAATAAATCAAGCTGCTATGCAATGGGAGACTTATTTCCATCTCTGTTTTTCCCATTGCTTAATTCACTTCTTCCCTTTCTAAGTCCTCTATCATTTTGCAGACACACACACCACCACATATATTAAAAATAGAGATGTAACGCTACAGCAATGTCACGATATGTATCACGATATGCAGGTTGCGATATGATACGTATCACGATCCATGCGACGGTCCAGATTGGCTACATGCGTGATGCATAATAAGATCAAATGGTCATTTTAAAGGTGTGCTATTTTGTTAATTAAATGAAATGGAATAGGCAGAGTGTGTATTCATACCAACTGTAACACACCTGTTCTTCATTGAAGAACCATTTGGTGACCTTCACGGAGTTATGTTATGTTTTTGTTCTTCTATCACGAAACAAACGATACAAACTTGCATTATGATGAGATATGTGATGCAAAGAAAGAACCACGGTGAATCGCTACACCCTGAAATATAAACCAACACACATGCTTGTTTAGTGTTCATGTTGACTTTGCATCGAGTCCCATGTAGTGTAGATTTCCTGTTCTAAACTCCAGTTTTCTTTCAAACAATTTCTGTTTGAAGCACATGTTTAAACATTACATGGTTTTCATCTTTTTTCAGTTAAGATTGTTTCAGCTGTGTTCAGGAGCTGCTCTTCAGCTCTAGTGATTGCCATAGATATAGTATGAAGTGTCCATATGGAAGGGAGAGCAAACACCATTTGTCACTTTTTTTGATTGTTTCTTTTTGTTTGGCTGGCAATACACTAGTTGTGCACTAGATGGCTCACTAGTATAAAGGCACTTTGACTGATCTAACCTATGTTACATGTATCTAGAACTGAAGTGCACCATCTAACACTCCATAATTACAATTAGAAGGAGACCGAGCGATTGATAAAGTTATGAACATGTAAAAGGGCAATAAAAAATAGAGGAAAATATAATTTGAAGTAGCTTACTCTTCTTGGATCCATTCACCTGGTTTTGGTGACACTTGGTGTGGACATTCCTTAGCAGATCTTATAGAGGGTATTAGGAAGGTTTACCATGTATCTCTTTTCCTCTGATTGGTTGTTCTGACTCGATGTGCATTTTCTGAAAATGTTTTGTTCCCCTCAGATCCTCACCACCAGGACATGTACTTGAATAGCAGCGATTTCCTGGCCATTTTAAACAATGAACGAGAGAACCCCGATGCTACAGGTACTGTTAACTAAACCTGTCACTGTACATTAAATATGTCCGGGATTCAGTTTAGTTTACTATTGCTAAACATTCACAGGGATGTGAATCTGCTATGCAATAGGAGTCTTATTTCCATCCCTGATTCAGTCATCCACTTCACCTTTATATTCGACTTGGATCTCATCCACTGATACCCTCAGTACGTTATTCGTTGTTCAGTTAGTGCTGGCACAGACTTGGGTTTCTGATGTAGATTGTGTTTCTTCTTTGTGAATCTGGCACCGTGAGTAGAGGTTTGTAAATTATACAGTTCAGTTAGTTCACTGCAGCCCAAGTCCTGACTCTACTCTTTCTGTGTTTCAGTCTGGAAGAACAATTTCTTGCGAATCAAGAAGCTTGTTTTAATCGGAGGGCCAGACGATGGTGTCATCACACCTTGGCAGTCCAGGTAAGTGTGTTCTTTCTTTCTTTCTTTCTTTCTTTCTTTCTTGCTTTCTTTCTTGCTGTCCTAATTCAATTTCAAATTCCAATGTTCTTTGGCATGGCAAGTTATACAGACATTGACAAATTTAATGCAGCAAATATTATTATTATTATTTGTTTATTTAGCAGACGCCTTTATCCAAGGCGACTTACAGAGACTAGGGTGTGTGAACTCTGCATCAGCTGCAGAGTCACTTACAATTACGCCTCACCCGAAAGACGGAGCACAAGGAGGTTAAGTGACTTGCTCAGGGTCACACAATGAGTCAGTGGCTGAGGTGGGATTTGAACCGGGGACCCTCCTGGTTACAAGCCCTTTTCTTTAACCACTGGACACGCAGCCTCCTCGTAGAAGTAGCGAAAGCTCTAGATTACTCTCACGATTACAAGTCAGTTTTGAAAAGATTGAGTAAACCATTTGAGTTTGAGTTATCAGGTTACAAAACTGTACTGTATCAATTTTGAAGTGGTTAGCAACGAATCGCTATCGGTGCCAAAAATATGTTCTTTTAAAGGAAGTTCATGTTCCTTTTAGCCGGAGCATTTACAATGGGGAAAATTCATTTTAACACAAGGTTGTTCCCTAAGCCGAAGTGTTCTCTTAGGAGGTGTTCCTATACGCAGAGACGACTGTGTTTAAAATGCCTCTCTCCCCTTGTAGCCACTTTGCATTCTACAATGAGAACGAGACGGTTGTGGAGATGAGAGACCAGATGGTGAGTAATGTTTCAACTTCTCTGTTTTGATGTCTTGATTCACCGTCTCCTCTTTCAGTCACATGTTTGCAGTGCATGTTAAAATAGCTTTTTTGTTTCACGGTACAATTATAGCAGAGCATTGTGACTGTCGGAGCTGGTCAAGTGCGTGCATCAACAATGACCTAACATGGTACTAGATTTTTGTTTTATTCTTTAAATTACATGCTTGATCAACTTTTATGATGTTTGCTATGATTGCGTGGCTCTAGTGTTTTATTCAGTTACATTTTATATATATATATATATATATATATATATATATATATATATATATATATATATATATATAGACAGAGTAGGTGGGGCTGGCATAGTTGAAAGGTCACAGGGATGGAAAGACGCTCATTACATAGCAGTTTGATCCATTCCAGGTTTTACTATGAGTTTACTAAGACAGCTGCACTTGGTACCTACACACGGGGACTAATGAAGCTCATAGTAAAAGCTGGAATGTGTGAAACTGCAGTAGGACTCTTCTTTCCGTTCCTGGGTCACGTCACATGATTACAGATTTAAAAGCAGATGAAAAAAAAAAAAGGGAGGGGGGGCGACACGACGACTCAGTATTGCAGCAACAAAACCTAGAGCCACTCCGTGATAGCAAATACATAAAATAATAATAATAATAATAATAAAAAAAAAGATATGAAAAAGAGAAACACCTGTTGACTCCGATCAAACATCCAAGTCATGTGACTGAAAATATCTTCAGCACTCTTCAGCTGTTTGTTTCTCAATTTTGTACATTAGTATTGGATTTTCATCTTTCAAAAAAAAAAAAAATAAGACTGGAGTAAACTGTCTGAAAGTATGGCCATTAACCTTTACATAAGATTATCCCGGCAGGGCACATGGGTTGATCAAACGGACCCCTTTGAAACCTGCTTTCTGAATCCGGCCCTGTGTTTGAGGTCTCGGTGCTCTCCTCTTGCTCCAGGTTTACCTGAAGGACACGTTTGGTCTGAAGACCCTGGATGGCAGAGGAGACCTGGTCGCCTATGAGATGAGCGGCGTGCAGCACACCAAGTGGCATTCCAACCAGACCGTCTACACAGAGTGCATCGCCAGGTGGCTCACATAAACAACACCACAGCAAGCAGCTGCAGATCACACCGCCTCCTGCATCTTTACTCTCCCCTTTGCGTGTTTGCAATCCTTTTTAGTGGTTCCTTTTGCAGTTTCTCAAATACTGTGTTTATTAAGTCTGTGTGGAGGTGGCTTGGAGCTCAGCTGCTCTTCAGTTCCACTTGCCTGCTATTGTAATGTAATTCAGATCCACAAAAGTGTCCTTTTTATATGAGTATGCACCCGAGTGCACTGCTGTGGATTGCCAGAATTAGAACAGGATATCCAAACTATTAATACTCAATAGTGCTAAGTTTTAGAATATACTTAAAAAAAAAAAAAAAAAAAAATGCTAAAGACTTCTAGTTATAATTTTTGTTATTGGTCTAGCCCGTGTTGCATGAATCAACTAGCACTGAAGGTCAGCTCCTGAGCTCCTTTAGTCTTTGAGTAACTGCACTGTTGCAATGAGAAGCACTCAAAGATTGCAAACATCCGAAAATGAAACGGGGACGGTTCAAATGAATGACATTTAAAAAGGGAAACCTGTAATTTGAACTTAAATTTTTTAAATAATAATAGTGTTTTTGATACCACAGGAACCAAACAGTAAGAAATCATGAATCATAAGTTGGTTTTTGGGGGGTTTAAAATATATATATATTTTTTTTTTAAGATTTTGAGATCTGTCATATTTCTGTGTTCAGTTTTTAACCGTCAGGTTTCGTAGCAAGGGACAGTGATGTAAAGAGGTGTGATATTATGCAGATGTTACGCTGCGTGACATAAATACTGAGTTTAGTGAATGAAGTGGTGTATAGCACATGTACCATGTTCTGTCAGCATGGCCTTGTGAATTATCGAATCATGACATTCGGCTAGTGCCTTCATCAGTGTAATGCAATTGAAGAAACTTGGTTAGGACATTCTTTAACCCTGGTTATTATGCTAAAGAATGTCAGAACTGTGTGTGTTGGAGGAGGAGGGGTGTGTGTGTGGGGGCTAGGTTATCTAACTTAGATTTTTATATTCATCGAGATGAAACTTGGTTTAGGCATTCTGTAGCCGAAGTTACTGACTATCACAATTTAAGTCGTGTATGTCAGTTTGTCTCGCTTACATTTTTCTATATATCTAGAGAATCATTCATCCAATTGTGGTGAAAGTTGCTGATAATGGCAATAGTTGAAACATTTTGTGTTTTTATAAAATGTTTTATTAAAAAAAAAAAAAAAAAAAATTCTATTGAGGGGATAGCTGTACATGCTGTATATTATAAAGGATGAACGCACACGCACGCACGCACGCACACACACACACACACACACACACACACACCATCATCACAGCCGCAGGCAGTATTGGTTTATCCCTAAATATAAGACTCCCATAGCTAAAGACAGACAGAAGTAAATGTCAAAATAGAAACGATTATGAAAAAAAAGCAGCTGCTGAACCCATGTTGGGGAGAAGTGTGCTTTTGTTTACTATTTTAAACTGAACAAATAAGTGAATTGTAACATTAATTTTTAGAAGGAACTTGTATAGCAGCTTTTGATGTTAGTGGACATGTTGAGTGGCTATGAGGCTTTCCGGCGCTAATGAAAACATCAAGCAAATATTATGTATGTACATTTTAATTGCAAGCACTCTATCAAACTATATTGGACGAGAAGAAACCACTCTGGGTTGAATCGGATATATTTCTATTTATTTTGTTGTGCAATGTGTTGCTGTTGCATACTGGTACAAAATCCCTTCCTGTGCTGTCTGTCAATTTCACCTAAGTGTTTGGAGAATGTGTCACACAGCACAGGAAGGGATGTAGGTAACGGGTGCAAAGCCTTCATCAAAGAAGGGGTGGGATAGGTTTGCTCAGATTTTAGTAAGGGATTTGTAAGACATTCTCACCTTGGGTTTCTATGATTATGCGTTTTGTTTATCTTTGTGAGATTCTGGCAATAAACAACCCACCAATGTGGATTACATTTTGTACACGTGAACATTTTAAGGTGCATTTTAAAATAAAATGTATTAAAAACAAACCAAAAAAAAATCTGTCAACGGAATGTATTTGTTTTAATTTTATTAAATGTTTTTGTGATGCTAAATTGTGTCCATTTTTATATCTACTTTTAAATATAACGGTTAACTTTTTTTATTTTCTACATCATACAGTAATTGAATACTGTATTTCCACGTTGTAGTACGTTCCTGCTGTAAATGTTTTTACCTTTAAAACTGCAAGTCCCCGCATTCTTTGAACCCCTGTCGTGCGCTCACACGAGCATCACCTAGCAACAACTAACCCCCCCCAAAAAAGAGTTTCCCAGAAATAGCCGCGGCTGGCTCTCCACTCCACCACAGCAAAAAGACTGTCACTGAACTGAATGAGCGCGGCGTTGTTCTGAAGAGAAAGGTGAGTTTGTTGAAATAAAAAATAAAATAAAAACGAAGAACTACCAATAATGTTATCCCTACCCAACGCCAATTGTTACTAAAACGTTGAAGCTGAAACCGAAACGTAAGCCCGATCGTTAAAGTAAACGGTTAGCTCACGTGACGCTACTGGTTGGTAAAATAATAATAATTATCAACCGAATTTACACTCCCCCAACCCCAGCCCCCTTCAAATGTGTAACCCACGCCTCCAGAGAAAGGGTAACGGCTAGTCCAGCGAATTACCGACAGTGTTGCCAGATTAATGATGCAAAAATAATAAAATAAAAAAAACCGTCATCTAAACACGTCCAAAACAAGCCCATTTCTAGACTCCCCATTTACACACTGAAAGAAATCCTTACACTTTAAATTATGTTTGTAGTTTATTCTATTATTCCACTTTAAATTATATATTTCAAACTGTTAATATAATTGTATATGTGGTGTGTTAATAACCTTATCTTCTCTTTGTTTTTGTTTTTTTAATTCAAAATGTAAGACATAAGCACACCTGGAATATTGAAGTCTACGTGAAGAAAACTGCTCATTTCTTGTGTTTTATTGTTTTTCCATGTACATTTAATCCGCACAATGGGCTCTAACTTTGCTCTTGCAAAACTCGCAAGAGGCCTTTACTGTCGTCACCCGGTACAGGTCTTATCCATTCTTTTATTCCAAATTTTTTCTCCCATGATTTATTCCATCAGTTAATTTTTCTATAGCGTCTTTCATGGCAAGCAACCCCAAATAATGTATATTATTACAAATAAAAGTTAAACATTACTCAATAGGTAACGTCGCGAATGACAGAATAATAACGTTATATTAAAACGTATCGGAGGCCGCTGCCTTCTGTTCACTGTTCTGCCTGAATGACGCTACAAAGAGCACTGCTCATAGAGCCGTCTCATTGGCTGTTAAGCCGTCATTCAATTTCTTGGTTAAAAATGGTACAGCGTGAATGATGACCAATCATGTCCATGCATATTGTAAGCATACTGCGCAGCAAATTAGAGCCCTTTATTTAAACTACTATGCTAAACCTGGCCGTGCTTGATGTATAAATGGACCACATGCGTTTCTTATGGTTTTTCTTAGACATAAGAGACCAGGAATAAAAACAAACCCATAATATGTGGAAAAATATGTGCATTACCACTAACCCACTAGCGCCACCTAGCTGCCCAGATTGGACCTCCAGAGGCAGGTGCAGTAACACTAGCCCACTTGTGTTGTTGTTCAGATTAGGAGTGTCATGCCGCATCCTTGCCCGCTCTTGTTGCCTCTGCTGCTGATGGTATTGGGAGGTGTTTTGCTCCCCAGGGGGGTCATGGGTATGGAGGTGGGGGTCGGCCCCCCAGGCAGATACGGGACCCCGGGACTGTCCGGGCTAACGGTCCTCATCCCGCCAGGACAGGACAGCTGTGTGTACTTCCCTGTGCAGCCCGGTGACCAGTGGATATTCTACTACCAGGTGAGTCAGAGTCTGCCAGGGGTTCAAACGTCAGCCACGTGCTAAACATTTAGAATTGTACTTTAATGAAAAAAAAAAGCACACCAAATATTAGCCTTTCTTTGTGTAGAATGTAGGCCAGTTTATTTCATATTAAATATTGCTTGCTGTCTTTTCTATATTATATGAAATGCTGTACACATACAGTCTTATACAGAATCTGTGTTGCACCATCCATGCATCGTTTCCAGAACAGCTGATGCATCGATGCCCTAAAAGAAGTCATTTAAAGCTACTGATAATATACAGTATTGAATAGCTACTATTGAAAACTAATTACATCAATTAAACAATTATGCATAACTCTACTAAAATATGTCTTACCTGATTTTCATCTTGATTAGTGCCAAGTGGGGCTAAAAGCATGCAAATAATCCATTGAATAATTAAACAAGTAAATCCAAGTAACGGATGGTTCATTTTCAGCAACAGCAGAGATTCTTTCTTCTATTTGATTTCTGTTAAGAACCCAGATAGCATCCTCATTCTTTGCTTTTAAAGAAGAATGCAGCTTGCTTACAGCCATGCTGAAAACGTGCTTGCTTGGGACTGACGCTTAAGATGTTTCTGACCAAGCAGGCTACTTTTGGAAAGCGATCTTTGTTGTTTTTGTACCATTTATTTATGTGTAGTGGTTTAAAACAGATCAAATAAACCCAAATACAATTACCTTCCTTTTTTTTTTTAAATCTGGTATGAATGCGTATAGTCAAAACTCAAGCAGGGAGAGGTATCAAAAGTAAGAAAGCAAAAAAACGAAGCACATGCTTGACTGTCGATGGTGGTCAAGCGATACGATGGATCAATGCATTACCCCAGCCTTAATGCAGGAATTTATCAGAATGATGGAAGCCTTCTTGTGCTGGTTTTCCTGGTGGTGGACAAACATTGCCAGTATGTTCCAGTTTAAACAGATAGATGCCTTCATATCTCCCCCATATTCTCATACTCTTTATAACTGGTGCTGAAGCATGTGCAGCCCATCATTTCAACAAGCGTTTCTCCAGATGTATGAAAAAACTTCCCTCTAACACAATAAAGGACAGCATACACCTCAGATTAATTTATAAAATAGTGAAGGTGCAGTGACAGGGTTTGCCCACCAGGTGGCTCTTCCTGCCTTTGTGTCCCTGTGTGACGTGTACTGCAATGTGCATGTCTACCTGCATGTGACCGTGTTTGTGTATTTGGCAGGTGATTCGGGGGGCGCACAGTGGAGTGGATTTCTACATTCTCAACCCAGCTCATCACTTCCTAGTGTTGGACAAGAGGCAAGCCAGTGGCAAACACAGGTACTGAACCAGCACTGTGTGCGTGTGTGTGTGTGCGTGTGCGTGTGCGTGTGTGTGTGTGTGTGCGTGTCTGTGTGTGTGCGTGCGTGTGTGTGTGTGTGTGTGCACGTTTACGGTGTTTACACCAGCAAATTTGTAGAGTGCACCAAGGCCACTAGACTTAAGTCTAAAGTCTAAAGTGTAGGATGTTGTGTAATTCTTCTTTTAAAGCTAATTATTAGGAACAGAAAAAAACCCAACATAGTTTAACTTAATAATAAGTATTTATTTGTTCGAAAATGCAGTTTTTTTTGGCAAAAGCTGCCACTACATTTTTGTATGAACTGCCTTGTGTGGCTACTGGCCTAAGGCAGTTTATTTTTTTTTAATTATACAGCTTCCGTGCTAATTGCATTTCGATTAAAAGATAATTTAAATGAATTTTAGCCGCAGCAACTCTAAAGTCAGATTCACAAATAGCAAGATACCGTAGCATAATAAATTTGTTTTGTATTTGTTCGGATCTTGATAAAAACACAAGGATCATAAACAAGACTTTAGACATAAATTCATGCTTCAAGCTAGAGATAATGCAAGAATGAGTAATGACAAAAGCATTTTGTTTTAATCAGTAATGTTACAAAAATGTAAAAAAGCTGTATGTAAATTTGCTTTCTCTATTTATTGTTCACTGAAGGTGCTGAAATATACCCTATTTGATAAATACATTATAAAAAGCAGTTCCTCTGCCCCCGCTCCTCCATAGCAACTGCTCTTTGTTACACTGAGCTCCTTCGCACGATGACAGTTTCACTGCTCGGAGGAACACAGCCCTATCAGCGAGGCCACACAGGCTAATTGCATTGGTGCTGGGCAGCCCACCAGCCCAGCAAGACAGCAGCCTAGATTCGATTCTAGCCTGCGAGGACGTAGCTCCCTGCGCTGAAGGCATTTTGTTAAATTTGAATAGCATATATTCTACACAGTTTAACATAGGCTAAACTCAGAAATATCGTTCCCGTGTGTAACATACAAAATGCAGAGTCGCTGTGTTGCATTTATGGATGGGGGTGTTGACTCAGGCAGGGGAGAACTTACAGGCATGATTGCAGAGGGAGTATTTTATACATTAGGTAGGTAGATTATGCTTACAATTAAGCATGCTTAAATTTCAAAGGTAAAGCCCAGCACACAGTCACGATAAAGAATCAAGAAGGGCAGTTAACATATTTATTGGCTGGTGAAATACAATTCAAAGTTGCTGCAGCATGTCCACTGTTTTGTCATTTCAAATATTTTCACAGTGCAAAAGCACATGAAAAAGTTGAAAAACACTAGAATAAAAGTTGCTACATTTTAAAAATATAAACCCGAGAAATTTTCGATCCACTAAAATAAGGGGCTTTACATTATCTTTGCAAGTAAGAAATTGCAGTGTCTAGTGTGAAAACACAACACGAAATAAGAAATTAACATCCAAAGTAACACTATAGTATTAAAATGTGCAGTACAAAAAAATGGTGCCTGAGTTACAAGCTCTTGCAGTGTCTAAAAAATAAATATATAGATTGTAGCGTGACAGGAAAGCGTAGTCAATCAGACTGCAGAGTCTGTATCATCTGATCCGAGCCAAACTCCACGTCTTGGTTATCTGAACCGAAGATAACCCAAACCCTGACTCAACCCTGACAGAGCAACTACTTTAGGCAGTTTTTTTCTATTCACGTGAGCCACGATATTTCCCCCTCAGGCATTATTTGCGCATGGTTATTAAAAAACAGAAATTAATGTTGTGTTCTTATGTTCTTATGTTCTTATGTTGAAAATGTTACTTTCAGTTAAAGGTTGGGGGTTGGGGGCGATCGTTCAAACCGGGGTGTTGACTCGGCAGAATCTGGTATCTTGTAATCTTTGAAATAAAGTGTCCTGTATGTTTTCTAGCACAGCTCTGCACTAGAGAGAGCTGGTGAAATACAAATACAGTTTGGCTGACCTAGCATACATTATGCATCTTGTATGGCAAGCTACTGGAACTGAAGAGCAGCTCCTGAACCCATATTCAAAGCACCTTAACACAGACAATGCAAAGCCCCCTGTAAGACAGATGAGATAGTAAAGTGACAATGTGTGTGATTGATTTTGTTATAGTTATTAAATGCTGTCGGGTCTTGAACTTCTCAATGTGACTGGCATTGGCATTCTCACTTCCCTCTCTCAGAATCCAGATGGAGCGGGCCGGAGATCACATGATGTGTTTTGATAATTTCTTCGGCTTCACAGAGGAGAAAGTGGTCAGCTTTCACCTGCTGCTGCGCTATAGGATACAGGAGAGCGCCGCCAACAGGCCAGACAACAGAACTGCAGGGCGGTCCCTCACTTCCATGGAGGTGACTGCACGGTAGAATCTATATAAAAAAAGTATATTGTATTACAGTGTGTGAGTCTTGTATGTATCAGTGTATGAGTCTTGTGTGCATTACAGTGTGTCAGTGTGAGTGTCGTGTGTATTGCAGTGTGTGAGTCTTGTGTGTATTGCAGTGTATGTTGTGTTCTCTATCATTCTCTCTCTGTATTGTCAGAACTCGCTGGCCCTGCTGAGGGAGCGTCTCCTGCGCTGTGGGCTGTACCAGCGGGTCTTGCGCTACGGGATGGTTCTGGATCATGAGGAGCAGTCCCTCAATGCCTGGCGGGTTCAGTTTTGGTCTGCTTTCATCCTGCTGCTGGTCCCCTGCGTCTCTGCTTTGCAGGTGTACGCAGTCAAGGCTCAATTCAGGGGTCCTACCATCTACACAGGCTTCCGCGTACGCAACTAGCCGTCTAGCGGAACCCCCAGTACAGACTGCCGCTCTTCACTGCCTTAAACAGGGCTGGTAACAGCTCAGAACGTTAAACAACAGCCAAGTGATTTCAAATTTTAAACGTTTAGTAAGTGGCAGAAATGCAAGCAACAAGCAGGCCAGTTATAGGTGCTAGCCTTACCCTTATAAAAGTTTACCTAAGAAAAGCATAGCAGAGTGCAATAGGGCATGGTAAAAACCTGGTAAAGAATAGGTAAACATTGTAAAGAATAGCGAGGTATATAGGAATATCATATTAATATGCATGGCTAACCATGGTATAACCACGGGGAAACAGCAAAAATAACCTTAACTTTTTATAAGGGTAGTCTACAGAGTAGGCCAATTTATTTCATTTTCAAGATTTCTTGACAGTCTTTTCCATATTTAATTCAATGCTGTTGTGTTGTATTAATTCTTAACAAGCGATGGAGGGCTTCTTGTGTTGGCTCTTCTGATTGGTTTGCAACCAATACATTTAAACGACAATCAGAAACCCCATTTATACCCTCTGAATCTGCATAGTATTTCTGTGTTAAAATCTCTTTATGATGTGTTTCAAACAAAATGTTTCACTGTTTCTACACTCATGGATATTTGGCACGTTTAATAAAAGTCACATCGGTATGTTTTATATTTTATATTTGAGGCACAAATACTGAGCAAAGTGGAAATTGCATATTGTTTTATATTATATACAGTGTGTTACACATGTGTTCAGCCTGCGTTGAAGTAGCGGCTGCCTGTGAAACACATCTGTAGAGATGTAGGGAACTGGGAGAGTGCCTCTGAATTCTCAACACACCATTATAAGTTTTATTAGCTAACCCACATCATAAACCTGGCTAATCTGCTGTCTAACCCTTTAGTTTGTGCAAAGATGGAAAAATGGCTCCCATTGCATAGCAGTTTGATCCATTCCTGGTTTTACTGTGTTTAATAAGACACACCTGAGCTTGTTACCTATACACTGGCTAATCAAGCTTGTATTAAAACCTGGAATGGGTACAATTGCTTTGCATCCCTAGTGTGTGTGTAAATTGGAATAAATTGATTTGCTCCAGTGCCAAGTTTATTTGTGAAATACAGCAGAATAAAAAACTGTACAATTTCTAGTTATGTGCTGTATCGGTACAAAAGGCTTTGTTAATCTAGTTCAACAAGTGTGTGTGTGTGTGATCATTTTTATAGTGATGCCGGGGATCAAACAAAGTCTCAACACAAGCTGGGTATGTCATTGTGAGAACATAGGCTTTAACCTGTAAATGGTTAAACGTGTGTTGAAAATAAAATAAATATAGCAATGCAGAATAATTTACTTTAGTCCCCAACTTTAATTACTGCAGCAATCCATTCCCATGTGGAGATTAGAATAGTAATTATATAAGAGGGTCAATGCAGGAGCCCTTCTAAACACAAGAAACAAGTATGTGTGTGTGTGTGTGTGTGTGTGTGCGTGCGTGTGTGTGTGTGTGCGTGACAGTGAGTAGATGTGTGTGACACCAGCATATTTGCAATATTTATTTTAAGCCAGGTCTGCTATTCAAATATGAAATATCCAAATAATATATGAACAATAACTTGTTTGTTATCAACAGAAGCAGGTTTCAAAATGTGCAGAGTGGTCCTACTGTACTGTACAAGGATATAAATGAAGCACACATCACACACACTAATAGGCTGTAGATACTTGCCATGAATTCCACGAATAAGAACCTTACAGCAGGCAGACAGTACACAAGTTTACTTTTGTCACTGAAAGGCAGCACGTAACCTAGTGGATTAACTGGTTTATCGTGGTAGGTTTCCTCTGTAATTTGGCAGTTTTCCCATGAGTACACCTGGCATTTACCATTGTTTATCATTTTTTATATTTTTTAACATACCTCTCAATTGCAATATTTACCCATGCTTTCACAATACTTTATTAGACTTTGCCTTGCTTTCACAACAGAAAACTTATAAGGGTTTGTGGCAGGCCAGTAAGAGAATAGCACACACAGAGACAGCACGGGTAACAATTTCTATTATTTGACGTTCTTGTCTTACGACTCGCTTTGTTCCGCCTCTGAACACACACCCCGTTCAGCCAAAGCTGCAGGTCTTTTATATTGTGGCCGAGGGGTCAGCAGGCTATCAATTATATAATGTATCCCTCAGCCACATTCAGCATGGGTTTTCTCAGATGCGTGGTCAACAGCCAGTTTGTCAATAATCACTCACTGTTGACCACGCATTCTCATGATTTTATCTGGCTGTAAACAATGACAATAAAACGGCATGTTTTAAATACACAAAGCAGTGCATACAACGAATGCAAAATAACACAAAACAATATGCACAGGGGCGGGGAACAGTACTGTTGGAATTAAACATGAAGGAGCAGCTATTTTATACTACTCCCTTTCCTGTGTTAAGATGTTTGCAGTTGTTCTTATTTGAATTACTTAAATATGTTTTTACTAATAGAAAGACACTTACATTTTATGTATGTTGGCTGACAACTAGACGTGAAGATCAGCTCCTGAACTCACAGCCAAAGCAACTTAACACAGACTTACCAATAATTAAAAAACAAAAACACAATGTTTGAGCCATTGCAATAAGAACCATGATGTATTACTGCAAACATCATGGAAAATGTAATCTGAAGTTGATTATTCTTAGTTTACTTTAATGCTTGCATGAAAATAACATATACTGGGCATGCTCTTATAAAAGTGTACCAGTAAAAGCACAGCAAAGTGTAATAAAGCACAGGTTAGCACTAAATCCCTAAGGTATGGAAAGCATATGTAAAATAGGTAAAGTATGCATAGTACATGCATACTATATGGGATAACTGCAAAATTACAGTGGTAAACTTGTATATGTGTCATGTCAGGCAGAATCGAGTTCCCCAGGTGTTCATGTTTAGAAGGAACACATCCTTTAATATTGGATAGAAATATGTGGTTAGTCCTGTACAGAGCAGTGGCTATCAACATACTTGCTTCCACACCTGTTTAGCTTCTCTACTCCACCCTGTCCTGAGTTTTATTTGTGCTTCTCTGTAAATGTGAAGTTATTCTCAGACTGCAGAGTTGTCATGTACCTGTCACAGGCTCGACGAAGGAAGTCTGAAGTTGAATCTGAAATACCAGGACATGCAAACAAACTGGACAGCCAGCGAGGCCTGTTTCTACTGCAGAATGCACTGCAGCAGGGTCAGCTCCAGCACTACACAATGAATTGGGCATTGTCTCCAGCTTTAGTTAAACTGCATGAATGTAAGTAAACAATCGCCCAGGGATAATATAATAAGCATACAGCTAAACAATGCGGCTTCAGTGAAACTAAACCAAATTGCAAACAGTATCACCAGTTAATTATATTTTTCAATAACAATACTGGAGCTTTAACTTAATAAGCGTAGCCTCTGTTCTAAAGGGGCGGGATTTCAGATGGGTGGGGAAAGAAAGGTCTACGCGTGCAGGTGGACACGTGACGTCACCGAGGTGAACAGGTCTTCCTGGTTTGATCAGTAAAACTTCCTGCGGCAACGTTGGACGAATCATAGGTCGAAAAAAGGCTCTGCTTCAGCAACAGTCTCGTTTTTAAATTACTACAGAAATCGCAAAGTGTTTTTTTTGTTTTGTTCACTTTTTTTTAAAAGCGTATGTAATGTAAACTTTTAAACCAGTGCAGATTACAACGTGCTATGTTGTGATTTTTTTTTTTTAAGTAGCTATTATTCAGGGCTCAGTAACCAGCACGCGTTTGTTTATTTGGTTATTTGGTTTCTTTTTTGTAATAATACTTGTAAAGTCATTTGTTGTAGTTTTTAATCAGACGATCGTTATTTTTATTTAATGAAAAATATTTTGTAAGAACGCATACGCTGTACACGTCTACGTTTTCTAAGAACTACTGCTGCCAAACAAGTGAAACTATAACTTAGTTATTTATTTTAAAAGAGTGCAAAAAAAAAAATCCCCTTTATATACTCGAGGTTACTGGAAACTCTACAAATGGAAACTATTTGATTCTGCTGGTAAGCGTACCCATTTTATTTGAGTTTGTATTCATTTAAAACCCATAACAGGACTGCAGATGTTAAGGTTTTATTAGCCTGTTTCAGAGCTACCTATTTGCATGGACAATCACGTTGGTTAAAATGTTTTCTTTCCTGTTTCTGTCCCATAAGAAGGGGATTGATTATTGCCTTGTTTCAGATGATTCTTTTGACGGGTGCTGTTTATGGTAGTTGCTTGTTTGTGCTTCTCCTACACCTGCCCAGTTGAGTCTGAAACAAAGGCGTTATGTAACAAATATAAACCTCCCCATTTTTACTGTGTGTGCTGTGCTATTTGATGAACTTGTACAAACGTATGCACCAGGCGTTTAGCTAAGGAACGCTTGCAGCTAATTACTCTAATGTTAAACAAGGTACACTAAGGTACATGGAATTACATTTTGTCTCTTACTCTCTTTATTACATTTGGTCTCTATTATTCTCCTTTCAAGAACGCTCTGAACCCTGACAGGCCCACCATGAGCCTGAATGAATTCTGCCGCGTGTGCGGTTCGGCGTTGAAAGGAAACCAGCGGCGCTGGATATTCGGGAAGCAGCAGTCCTCAGGAACCAAGACCAGTCCTGGAAACCGGAGTCACACTGGGAAGGGGGGTCGGGAATGGGGCAGCTGCGCTTCCCTCAACTCTCCTTCAACGGCCTCCTCATCTTCCCCCAATTCCAGAATGGACCTGCTCGCCATCCTCACTCACGTGCTGCGCAGGGAGATACCAAGGAAAGACGGGCGGGGGGAGTTTCTGTGCGGGAAGTGCGTGTCTGTTTTGGAGCGTGTCTTCAAGTTCGACACGGTCATCGCGAGGGTCCGCACCCTGTCCCTGGAGAAACTGCAGCGCCTGGCTTCCGAAAAGGAGAAAATGTGCAGCTGGATGTCCGGCATTTACACACGCCGCCACTTCAATTCCAGGAAGTCAAACACCAGCGTGGGGGATAGAATGAGTGACGTAGACTCGAGCGATGGCTACCAGGCCATGCTGAGGGAGAACATGGAGCTTTCTGAATATGAATGGTGGTCTGAGAAGTGGGATGCTTGTCCCTATTACAGGAAGACAGGAAAATGCTGCCAGAAAGGGAAGAATTGCGAAGGATGCAATGCTCTGAGAGTCTCTGATTCAGATTATGAGTCAGTGTGTGGCGTACCCAGAAGACTCGCCAACAGCACCCATCTCCAGAACTTCTCCACCTCCCCATTCGCCTCCTCCCGAGACAAATCCAGAAGCATGCCTCTCGATTGGCTGAATCGCTCCTATTCCAGTTCCAAAAACTCTCGAAAATGCAGCAGCACCTTGAGCCAATCGCTGAGCTGTGACACCCCGGGTCCCACCTCTAGGTCCAACTCCATCCTATCGCTGGACTTTGAGGGGTTTCCGGACCCTTTCGATTGGCCGGTTGGTGACAGCGACATGACGTCGCCGGTTTTGATGGAAGTTTTGAGGAAGATCCGTGAGATTGAATATAGGCCCGTTCAGTCCCCCCCTCGGAGCAAGATTCCCGTCAGGGACAGGGCTGGTGAGGGGAGGGGAGGGACTCCAGGGAGGCAGGAGAGGGGAGGAGGGGGGGGTCTACAAAGGGCGCTGAGTTTCGGAGAGTCACTGGATGGAGAGAACGAAGAAGACATCTTGACTGAACTCAGAGATGAGTATCTACCACTAAACAGAGGGGTGAGTGGGAGAGGATATTGAGGCTGTTGAAAGTTTAGATATTTTTTATGATTAATTTCATTCTGATTGGGTCTAATATTGTGTTAAGGTGTTTTCCCTTGTATTCAGGAACTTCAGTTCTACTTGCCTGCCATGGGAGCTTATTACATTAATTGCTCACTGTTTTTTTTACCATCAAGAACACGGCTAATTTGGATATAAGGTTTCTGATGTATAGCTGTGCATTCGATGATGCTGGTGCTTACAATCATAGACACTTGAATGATCTAGCCTACTTGTATGTATGTCTATGGCAGGCAACTAGAACTGAATAGCATCTTCTGAACTCAAGTGGAAGCACCTTAACACAGACATTAAAAAAAGGAATAGAATATTGAAGAACAGTGTTATATATTTAATATTTAAAAAAAATACTGTGCATATCAGAGTTGTTGAGAGAATCTAGGTGTAAAATGGAGACGTTCTGTCTGTCTGCATGTCGCTCTTGAGAGAACTGCTTACCCAGTTCTGAAGAAAGTTGGTCAGGATAGTCTTTTGCACCAGTTTTTACATTATATCAGAACTGCTTATCCAATTGTGATAAAACCTGCCAAGGACATTCTTAGAACAGGACATTCTTAGAACAGGACATTCTTTTTCCATGTGCCCGTGCAGGTCATGGTGATTTACTTCCTATCTCTCGATGCTACTGGGGTTTGTATCTGTGTGTTTCCAGTCGTGGTTATTCTGACTGACTTGTGTTTCTACAGTACTGGTGAATTTAATGCTGCTCCTTTGTCTCGTAGAAACTGGTGGAGAGACAGAAGCTGCACACTGCAGTCAGGCAGCTGAGAGGACAGCTAGAGCAGGCCCAGGCTCAGATCAGGACCCTACAGGAGCAGCTGGAAAATGGGGCTACCCACCCAGTGGGTGCGTCTAAGGTGTGTGAAGAAGGGGCTGTTGCAGACTACCCGTTTTGATACTGTCAGCGTAAACGTGAATGAACTGAATTTGTGAGTTTACGGGCCAAATTACATTTTCTGTTGGTAAGCACGCCAATAGAACTAAAAAATATATATGACTACATTTTAAAGTGTATGAAGCAGACTATGAATAAACCCTGAATATTAAATAAATAACCTGACACTGTGTAGTTACTACTGTATTCCAATCAGGGTAGCAGAACATCCATATTCCAAACCTCTCAAACCTCTCAAATAATTACACATTAACAAAGTACGAATTATAGGCTAGGCTTAATATTTCTATTTATTTTCGAGCCTGATAACGGATTCGATTAGCTGTGCAAAAAACAGCTAAGGAGGGGTTTTCAGGCAGCAGCTGATGCTGAAGCTGACATGAGGATGTTCCTGTCCGCTCATAAAGAAATGCAGCTAGAAGAAAATCTTCGAGTCCTCGGCACACATTGTACGCAACTATTCTGCCATCCTGATTCCAGCATTGAAGACTTTGAGATAGATGTTTTGAAATGTTTCCCATTTCATTATTTATTTCTAAAATTGAGGTGTGCTCCCATTAACTCTCATTATATTGTGATGTTTCGGTGTGGTGAGAGTGAGCTGTGGCTGGCTGGGTTCAGCAGCAGTGATGTTAAGTAGTGCTGGCTGGGTTCAGCAGCAGTGATGTTAAGTAGTGCTGGCTGGGTTCAGCAGCAGTGATGTTAAGTAGTGCTGGCTGGGTTCAGCAGCAGTGTTGTTAAGTAGTGCTGGCTGGGTTCAGCAGCAGTGTTATTAAGTAGTGCTGGCTGGGTTCAGCAGCAGTGTTATTAAGTAGTGCTGGCTGGGTTCAGCAGCAGTGTTATTAAGTAGTGCTGGCTGGGTTCAGCAGCAGTGATATTAAGTAGTGCTGGCTGGGTTCAGCAGCAGTGATGTTAAGTAGTGCTGGCTGGGTTCAGCAGCAGTGATATTAAGTAGTGCTGGTTGTGGTGGGATTGCCCTGGCTTGTTTGCACAGAGCTCTGGGCTGAATCCAGCAGGAATGAGTCAGCGGTTCAGGAGGATCCTGAGCATTGCCTTGGAGACAGGGTGTGTGCATGTGTACAGAGAAGTAACCCTTTAATAGTGGAGCTGCTTTAAAACTGGAGGGGTGGAGTAGAGTGTTTACAGGGATGGCAATAAGACTCCCATTGCATAGCAGTTTGATCCATTCCTGAGTTTAATAAGCTTGTTACATACATACTGTGGCTAATCAAGCTTGGTATTAAAACCTGGAATGGGTGAAACTGCTATGCAATAGGAGTCTTATTTCCATACTTGTTAAGTGTTAAAGCCTACAGCAAAACTCATACCTGCCTCAGAAACAGTACAACAAGTTTGAAAAGTGCTAGCATATTGGCCCCTTATTACATAACCCTCTGATTTATTTTGACTTAATTGTAAAATGGGTTTAATATCTGTTTATCTGTATTTTCTATTATTTGGTGATTGCAGCGCTGGAACAGCCCCCATTGCATTGCATTGCATTGTAACTTTTTCTGTGCTTGTGATTTTTGTTTTATAGACTCCAGTGCTCCCAAGCCTCATATCGAAGGAATGGCATGAGTCCCAGGCTGAAGCTGTGCTAATCGACAGCCTGGGAGACAGGCTGCACAGCACAGAGCGCATTGCACAGGTACAGCATAGCGCAGTTTAAACAGGGAGAGTGACTCTACAGTGTAGGGGTGTGAGGATAGTACCTGCTGCACAGTGAGTGTGAATCTACAGTGTAGGGGTGTGAGGATGTGGGGTCCCTAATACCTGCTGCACAGGGAATGTGAATGAGAGAACGTTGGTATGCTAACGAGAGGGAAGGACATACTGTAAAGCCCCTCCTTTGACTGTGTCCTGTATCGCCTGTCTGTTTCCTGGCCTGTCTGACCTGAGCTGTGTGCTGTGTCGCAGGAGTGCATCGCTGTGCTCCAGAGGCTGAGTCTGGGAGCCAGCTCCCCCGCAGAGCTGCGGGACTCCCTGATTGAGAAGCTGCAGGAGAGGCTGAAGCAGAGAGACAAGGCCATTGAGGTGAGGGGAGAGGCCCACCCTGTACTGAGAGACACACACACACACACCATGTCTGTTAGGGGTGTAACGATACAGTAAGACAATACGTTTCTGATGGTCTAATGGGCTAATTGTATAGTATGCATAATAAGATCAAATGATCATTTAATGATGGGCCGTTTTAAGACAAAAAAATGAATGAGACAGAAGAGTGTGTATTCATACCAACTCAAAAATACTTGTTCTTCATTCAAGAACCATTTGGTGAACTGCAGTGAGCCATGTTGTGGTTTTGGTCTTGTATCCGAATACATACCTCTATTACAGTACGATATATAATGTAAAGAAAATATCATTGCATCCCTAATGCCTGTGCCCTGCACGGGATGAAATATAGTGGAGGCAGTCGTGCAGTACACGTGCATGCTGTACGTCACCCTTCACATGTTTGCATACAGTACTGTGCAAAAGTTTTAGGCAATTGTGAAAAAATGCTGTAAAGAAAGAATGCTTTCAAAAATAGACATGTTAATAGATTATATTTATCAATTAACTAAATGCAAAGTGAGTGAACAAAAGAAAAATCTAAATCAAATCCATATTTGGTGTGACCACCCTTTGCATTCAAAACAGCATCAAGCATCAATTCTTCTAGGTACACTTGCACACAGTTTTTGAAGGAACTCGGCAGGTAGGTTGGCCCAATCATCTTGGAGAACTAACCACAGTTCTTCTGTGGATTTAGGCAGCCTCAGTTGCTTCTCTCTCTTCATGTAATCCCAGACAGACTCAATGATGTTGAGATCAGGCCTCTGTGGGGGCCATACCATCACTTCCAGGACTCCTTGTTCTTCTTTACGCTGAAGAATAGTTCTTAATAACTTTCGCTGTATGTTTGGGGTCATTGTCATGCTGCAGAATAAATTTGGGGCCAATCAGATGCCTCCCTGATGGTATTGCATGATGGATAAGTATCTGCCTGTACTTCTCAGCCTTGAGGAGACCATTAATTCTGACCAAATCCACAAACTCCATTTGCAGAAATGCAGCCCCAAACTTGCAAGGAACCTCCACCATGCTTCACTGTTGCCTGCAGACACTCATTCGTGTACGCTCTCCAGCCCTTCGGCGAACAAACTGCCTTCTGCTACAGCCAAATATTTCAAATTTTGACTCATCAGTCCAGAGCACCTGCTGCCATTTTTCTGCACCCCAGTTCCTGTGTTTTCGTGCAGAGTTGAGTCGCTTGGCCTTGTTTCCATGTCGGAGGTATGGCTTTTTGGCCGCAAGTCTTCCATGAAGGCCACTTCTGACCAGACTTCTCCGGACAGTAGATGGGTGTACCAGGGTCCCACTGTTTTCTGCCAGTTCTGAGCTGATGGCACTGCTGGACATCTTCCGATTGCAGGGAAGTAAGCATGATGTGTCTTTCATCTGCTGCAGTAAGTTTCCTTGGCCGACCACTGCGCTCACGGTCCTCAATGTTGCCCGTTTCTTTGTGCTTCTTCAAAAGAGCTTGGACAGCACATCTGGAAACCCCTGTCTGCCTTGAAATTTCTGCCTGGGAGAGACCTTGCTGATGCAGTATAACTACCTTGTGTCTTGTTGCTGTGCTCAGTCTTGCCATGGTGTATGACTTTTGACAGTAAACTGTCTTCAGCAACCTCACCTTGTTAGCTGAGTTTGGCTGTTCCTCACCCAGTTTTATTCCTCCTACACAGCTGTTTCTGTTTCAGTTAATGATTGTGTTTCAACCTACATATTGAATTGATGATCATTAGCACCTGTTTGGTATAATTGTTTAATCATACACCTGACTATATGCCTACAAAATCCCTGACTTTGTGCAAGTGTACCTAGAAGAATTGATGCTGTTTTGAAGGCAAAGGGTTGTCACACCAAATATGGATTTGATTTAGATTTTTCTTCTGTTCACTCACTTTGCATTTAGTTAATTGATAAATATAATCTATTAACATGTCTATTTTTGAAAGCATTCTTACTTTACAGCATTTTTTCACACCTGCCTAAAACTTTTGCACAGTACTGTATATCTGGAAAACCACTTATTAAATTGTGTTGGATCTTAGTATGAACATTTAGCCGCTCAGAAGCTCATTCTTGTTGTTTTCGTTTTGTTTCCAGCGCGCTGCGGAGGCAAAGTTTTCTGAGCTGAAGGCGATGGAGAGAGAGGTGCAGAGTCTGAGACAGACAGCCAGAGAGAAGGACAGGGACCTGGCACGCCTCGCAACCGTGCTGCAGAGCAACGAGGACACCATCCATGTGAGCACAGCAAACACACAGGCACTGACTGGAGGAAACTAGGGAAGAGAGGAGCAGCTAGTGCTTCCATCAGTGTTACTGAAACTAGAAGAACCTGAGTCAAGCAGACAAGCGTTTCAGCTAGTGCCTTCATCAGTGTGACTGAAACTAGAAGAAACTGAGTCAAGCAGACATATTTGGGCTCTAGTGCCTCTAGTGTTATTGAGATAGCAGGATGTGGTAGTTAAATGAAAACTCTTGTCTGTGTGCTGGCGATTGCTTCAGAATACAGTTGCTAGTCATTTGTTATAGAAGCAGTGCTGTCATGGATCTCTCTCTCTCTCTCTCTCTCTCTCTCTCTCTCTCTCTCTCTCTCTCTCTCTCTCTCTCTCTCTCTCTCTCTCTCTCTCTCTCTCTCTCTCTCTCTCTCTCTCTCTCTCTCTCTCTCTCTCTCTCCTGCAGGCCCTGCGCTGGGAGCTGTCTCAGAGGGAAGGTGCGCTGCGGGAGAGGCAGAGCTTGCTGGAGAGAGAGAGGGAAGCCTGGACACACAGAAACACTCTACAGACAGGGCTGCTGGCAGAGAGGGAGGCACTGCTGAGCACACTGCAGGGGGCGCTGGAGAGCAGCCAGAGAGACGTACAGGTAAGACAGAGGGAGACACACACTCTGCACAGACTGGGTGGTTGAGAGGGAGGGAAGCACTGCAGGAGAGAGAGAGATAGACAGGCACACACACAAAGCTAACACTAAGATTAACTAAAAACTATAAGCTGTGCAAATACAGGGTGATTCGTAATATTTTGCATTGTTTTCAAGTCTACTTAATGTTGCCATTATTGAATGGCCTCTGGTGGCCAAAGATGCATCATGTACCCTCCAGCTTTGTGAGAAATATGGATCGTCCTGTATTTACCGTGAATGACACGTTCTTTGCTTACATAATGACATCTATGTCTTAAATACCACTTGTCCAGTTATTAGGCTATTTTTTTCCATGTCTTGTTCTATACTATTCTCTACATACTGTTGATAAACCTTATTGTCATCCACCTTTGCAACAGAAGTGTATGTGCCTATTTGCGTTATTATTCATTATAAATGCAATAAACAGTAGAGTGTGTGTCCATTCCACCAGGCGTTGTCGGAGTCTGTGATTGGCCAGGGATTGGAGGGGGCTGGGGCAGCTGCCCAGCTAGCCAATCAGCTGCAAGAGAAGGAAGCGATGCTGGGTCAGGTGCTGAGAGAACAGAAAGAGCAAAGCGACGCCCACTGGCAGGAGGTGAAACAGCTCCTGACTGCGCTGGAGAGCAGGGAGAACATTATACAGGTAGGAGAATGGAAGAGCAGACTTCACTGACACAGACACACAAACTGAGATTTATTCAGGTCACACCTTAATACTTATATGCAGCACTATTGCAATAAACAAAGTTGCTGTGTCTGCAGGGATGGAAATGAGGCTCACATTAGAGCAGTTTAATCCATTCCTGGTTTCACTAAGAATTTAATAAGACACACCTTGATACCTGTTCACTGGGGCTAATTAAGCTTGTAGTAAAACCTGGAATGGGTGAAGCTGCTATGCAACAGGAGTCTTATTTCCATCCCTGTGTGATTTATTTAGGTAATTTGAGTGCTAGACACAAATGAACATCATTAACAAAGATTACAAAATTAATAACAATAAGAAAAAAAAAATAGTTAATGCTAAAGCCTTCAGTGTTAATTGAGTTGTGTCCCCTCTTTGTGTTTAATAAACTACTGTTTATTTTACAAAGTCTGTTTTAGCATGTCTCCATTTAATTCTATTAAGTGTTTTTATAGCAATGTAGGAACCTCAAGTAGACCAACATTTTGGTTAATGCATTTATAGATACTGAACTGTTTCTTCTCTTGTTTGTTGAGAAGGGTCTTGCAATGCATACGACAGATCATCATTAAATTGAATTCGTAAGAAATTAGAAATACTAAGACTTCAATTCAACCACAAGCGTTTTGACTTTTAACTCCTCTTCAATGTTTTCAAACTGAAGCGTTTTGTCATGGAATTGATGATGTTTATTTGAGTATTTCTAAATTCAGTGCTATTGAGTGTTACAGACGGTAAACTGTAAGAAACTAAGTGAAGCAGACCAACATTTATACAAAAGCAGGGATTGAGAGCACTGGGTATTGGATAGTAATGGTTTCACTTTCCCTGCCAATACAGTATTGCAGCAGGGATGAAAGTAAGGCTCCCACTGCATAGTAGTTTGATCCATTCCTGGTTTTACTGTGTTTGACACACCTGAGCTTGTTACGTACACTGTGGTTAATCAAGCTTGTAATAGTCTGGAATGGGTGAAGCTGCTATGCAAAAGAAGTCTTATTCCATCCCTGTTGCAGTATTCTAGGTAATATGGAACAGCTCTCTGGTCTCACAAGCATGAATTGCCCACAGTGCTTTGAGCAGCAGTGTTTTTTACTAAGGGTTTTCAGTCTGTCTTGTGCGCTTGGTTTCAGGAGCAGTCTGCGCAGCACAGCCAGGCTCTGTCTCAGTCCTCCCTGGAGCTGTGCGAGGCACAGAGAGAGCTGAGAGAGAGGGAGAGGGAGAGAGCGAGGAAGGAAAGCGGAGCCGCACTGGAGAGAGAGAGGGAGGAGAGAGGGCTGAGGAGCATGCTGGAGCAGAGGGACCGGCTCATACAGGTGAACACACCACAGGGTCCCGCCAGCCTTGTGAGACTGCAGTATAATCCTGCTTGGTGTTTGTTTACCACATTGTTACAGAGTTTAGTTTCATTAACAGTGCAGTGATCAGACAGACCGAGACCCACCTGTTCAGTTTGACACTACAAGATAATTGCTTCTATTGCAGAGTTCTATTGCAGTGTCAAACTGAACAGCATTGTGGGACACTGTCTGCCAGAATCGTTAATGAAACTAAACTGTTGAATATAGTAAACTAACAAGACACCAAAAAAGAATGTATATTGTAGTGTCAAGCTAAACAGGATTGTGGGGCTCTGTCTGCAGCAAATATTGAAATTACAATTTAAAGAGTAACTTCAAAACTTCCCAAAGAATAACATTTTATTTTTGTATTATTTTTTTTTTTTGTCTGGAGCAGCAGGTTTTGGCCGACGCTGAGCAGAAAGACGGACTCCTGTTTGAACTGCAGCAGCAGATCGGAGAGCACTATGATTTCAGGACAGGGATGAAACAGACGCTCTGAGGTGAGGGCTCGGACTGATGCTTCTGTGTGCTGTTGTGCTGCAGTATTCAGATTGAGCTTTCCACACATCAGGTGAGCATCATTAGTGTTGATCAGGCTAATGTACTGTCCCATGTGAAGAAACAGCTGCCTGGATTTGTGATGATTGATGATTTTTTTCTTACTCTGCGGAGAACAGCAATCCATAAAACCCCAGCAGCTGTTTCTTCGCTTGCTTCACTCGGAATAGTAAATTAGCTCAATCAACACTAAAGACCCTCGAACAATTGAATAATCGGTTTGCACAGCTTTGGTCTGCTTGAATTAGTCAGAAAACACTGCAGCTTGTTTGTGATGCGCAAGGTGTGTGACTGTGATTTATAGCCCTTTAGACAAAGGAGGATATGTCGCTTAATATTATTAACATCCCTTTTTTTTTTTTTAAAGCTTTCGTATTCTTAAACCAAGCACATTTCTCTTTGTGTGTGTCTGTGCATTATCCTTCTATGAAAGATAATTCCTCTCAACCAGTGAAATAATCTAACAAACAAATCATGTCTAAGTATATAAATACAACATCTCTATTTCCTGTATCAATGTCTGTTTATTTATTTATTTATTTATTTATTTATTTATATGTACAATTGTTTTAAAGGAAACCCTGTCCAAGACCACACTGCCAAAACATTTATCCAGCAAGGCAGTACAATACTGCCACCTGGTGGAGATGTTAGAAATGGCGACCACAGATTTGACCAGTTCAGAGTAAAGTGAAAAGCCTTCTGAGAAGAGTGGTTGAACGCTCGGCAATGATGCTCATCTGGACTTTGCCCAAGAACCGCTTCACTGCCTTCCAAACTACTGGAGAGCCTGGTTTTGCCACAATAAAGTGCCAATTTGTGTGTGTGTTTTATTTTCTTCATGTGTATAGTTAAGTAGTGGTGACGGGTACTGCCAGATTAACGTGCTAATAATAATGTAGTAATAATGTATTTTATTAACTGTAGAAGACTTTGAAAACTGCATCGACATCATGAGGATTTGACTAGTCCAGACCCCTCTGGATCATGGTCAATATGTGACCTTTATAGCCAGAGAATGTGGAGTAATCCTTTCACTGCCAGTGATTTTGGGCTTGAACTGGCCTCCGCACTCCTTGTGCTGAGACCAGCAGTGGTGATGGGTACTGCCAAATCAGCATGCTAGATTTACGTTGTGTATTTTATTGATTTTATAAAAGCTGCTGGCATGGCTGCTGGAAATCAAGATTCATAAACGTATGCCTGGAGTGAAGGCATTTAGGGTGGCTGCATTTTAAATGACCCAGTTGCTGTGTCAGGTGTCATGCGCTATAGGGAGATATTTCCTAGATTGCTGTCTTCAAACTGAATTTTGTTTCCCAACTTACTTGAGTATATAGCTTTGTTTGTAAAGTGGGAAGAAGTTTAAAACATAGGTAGAATATTACAACTGTGAAATTGCAATGGCTTGTTTGGTATTGCGGGTTGGTTATTGTAGAAATGTAATCATGGTACTGGTATGTCATCGCTTTAACGAAGGAGCACAGGGCTAATATGATAAATATAATAGAATACAAATGGTTGCGCAGAATAAAAATAGTTACATAAAATTAAATGCTTATGACTAAAGAATTCTGGTAAATAAAAATCTATTTTCTAGACACAACTTTGATAAGTTTGTTTTTTTATGGTGAACACAAACATCTACAAGCTGAATTGATACATGTGTTTATTAATTCTATTTAACCCCAATCTAATAATAATGAGCACGTAGACCCACACATGCAGCAGCGGACACTGAAGAGCTCCGACACTGCAGGTCTGTATACTCAGCAACATACACAGGAAGTTCTCCCCATTACCTGCTAACCCTATTAACCAACCCAGAGAACAGGTGTGTTGCGTTTTGAGGAACCAAAAGCAAAGTGCTTGGAAAGAACAAGCAAAGTGTTCAGTGTCAAATCTATTATTTATTCAATAACACTATTATTCAGTAAACCAATTGCAAAAGCAACACCTTCATTATCCAATGGCAAGGGCCGTCCTGTCCGTTTCAATGGGCTGTGTGTGAAGTCATAATCAAGGCCATAGCTCAAGACATCCATTGTTCCCTGCTCATCCATTACCCTTTTTTTTTTTTTAGTCTTCCTTACTATTCCACACACATGTTTAGCTATTGTTCCAGACCTATCTGTGTAATAAAGGTGGTGGCCGCTCCAATCCAGTTATACACAACCTACTGGTTTAGGTTTTGTTACATTCACTGTACAATGTTAGAATGGCCGCCTGTTTTCCTATACATGAATCTGCCCCTGGGGATTGTAACAGACAATTACATTAAATTGAATTGAAATCAGGGGTTGTGGGTTAAGCGCTAACAGATGAGGAGAAACGGGAATGCAGGATTTATTTTCAAATAAAAAAAGGGAAAACCACTTGATGCTACCAGCAATGTTCAGGAACAGAAAATGCAAAACAAAACTGCAGAACGACACAGCCAGCTCTACTCTGAGAGGTCCTGCTGACACCATCGACACAGCCAGCTCTACTCTGAGAGGTCCTGCTGACACACCATCGACACAGCCGCTCTACTCTGAGAGGTCCTGCTGACACCATCGACACAGCGCTACTCTGAGAGGTCCTGCTGACACACCATCGACACGGCCAGCGCTACTCTGAGAGGTCCTGCTGACACACCATTGCCAGGGCCAGCCCTACTCTGAGAGGTCCTGCTGACACACCATCGCCATGGCCAGCGCTACTCTGAGAGGTCCTGCTGACACACCATTGCCAGGGCCAGCCCTACTCTGAGAGGTCCTGCTGACACCATCGACACAGCGCTACTCTGAGAGGTCCTGCTGACACCATCAACACAGCTCTACTCTGAGAGGTCCTGCTGACACACCATCGACACAGCCAGCGCTACTCTGAGAGGTCCTGCTGACACACCATCGCCACAGGGGGACTGTGCAACCAGCTGTATCAGAGAATTATATTTATGTATCTGTTCCTTTGTGGTAAGCACCTCGACATGTTAAAGTTTTTGTGCGCGAATGACTTTCTAAAAAAAAAATATATATATATATATATATAATATTGGACTTCTTATCATATGAAAATTTAAAGACAGTTGAAATAACTTAATACACACCCTCAATACACCTGATTTTAACGACAGTAGTTTTGTTGTAGTTGCTAATATAAAATTAAACACTCAAAAGCCACAATTAAACCTTAATACCACTCTCAATCTATTTTCCCTTTTATCATCTACCAATCGAAATAAAATATTGAGAAATCAAATCACTTTTTTAATATATATTTTTTTGAAGATTGATTTGTTCATAATTGAGATCAACGGCAAAATACCCCGAACCCCCATTTGTCATGCCAGGCAATGATATCTCACGGCTTGGAGCTCTTCTTTTTCTCCTCTTCCTCATCCTTGTGGAAAATCTCTCTGTCTCGTTTTCTCTAGCACATCTTAACGCTGTCCATCTGAAATTTCTCGGAGTTTCTTGAAATCACCCCCATTGGGGTAAAAGGGAGACAGGATTAGGGACCTGCCTCTTCCCAGGGTGGTTCTGCATTGACACACACACCAATGTGTGTGTCTGGGGTACTAATTGTGTTGGGGACTGCCTATAGCATGTTATGGGGGTCTTGATTGACAAGTGGGGGTCCCATGGGTGTTTTTCACAGGTTTAATTTGGGATGATAGGAGGTTGACTCTTGTGTGGGCGGGATAAGGAATGATTACTATTTGTGAGAGCAGTGCCTGGGCGGGGCCATGCTTTGTTAAGGTACTGAGATGCTATTTTGGTGAGGGGCATTGATGTGACCTTGTACATTACAGTAAGCCTGGTAAATAGGGTGCAGCAAGGATATTGAAAGTCAGATTTGAATTGCACTTTCAGAGGCTTGCTGCAATCAAAAAAGTGTCCCTCTGTATTTGTGACATGACTGCTGTCTGAGTCTCTGCACATTGAGCTGAACAGGAGCGCAGACTGAACAGGGATCCTTACCTCTATAGCAGAAGGAGGGGCGCTTCACACTGCAATCCAAATCATTCCATTTACCTCTGGAATGATGATCAACTCCTGATTGATTTCCATTACATGAGAGTAGATGTTAAAACTTCATGCTGATTTGAACTTGGCTCTCGCCAAGATAAGCACCAACTAAGACGTAGCTTCACAGTAAACTAATGTGATCCATATGTGTCTCCATCCATTTGCGCTTCCTTCCATATGATGATGTAGATATCCTTCTGTCTGGTGTTGATGGCTGAAGTGTAATGCTGGCTCCAGGGATCAGCTTATTGCCTCCCTAGCGCATCAGCACACACAACGGCGGCGATGCTGGCTCCGAGGATCAACCATAGTGCGGTCTCCCCAACGCATCAGCATGACAACCATCTGGATTGAGCTAAGTAGGGTACATCTCTGGGGTCTTCAAGTGGGCACCTTCCATCCTCGGTGTTTCGTCGACTAGCCCACGACACCTCAAGAGGGCTCGATGGTGATTCTGGCGTCCCAGAATCACCCCCCTCCATCCCCCACTCAACTCAGCCCAGCTTACTTACCTGTACATCAGCGTTTCTTTCTTTCTATTGTGCTTGAGATCCCCAGCCAGAATCTTTCCGTCTCAACCACAGCCAGTTGCTGCTCCTCTCTGCTGCTTCAGATAAGTTCTTCACTGTGCGACGCAACTCTTGGCCATTGAATCCGACATCTCTGAGAAACCGGGTTGTAGAGTGTGCCACAAATCCTCGACAACCCACTTCCACTGGGTAAACCCGACTCTCCATCCTCGCTGTTCCGCTTCAGTGGCTAGTTGAGCATACCGCAGTTTCTTCCTCTCATACGCCTCATCTACAGCATCCTCCCATGGCACTGTTAACTCTACCAGGTGAACAAGGCGTGCTGATCCAGACCACAAGACAATATCTGGTCGAAGGTTAGTGGTGGCAATCTCAGGTGGAAAAATAAGCCATTGACCAACATCTGCCAGCATTTTCCAGTCTCTAGCAGCTTCCAGTTGTCCTGGGCGAGGATTGGCTTTAACACCTTTTCTTGGTGGTTGCTCTCCTGGGCGGAGGAATGTTGTCTTTTGTGTAATGTTTTGATGGAACAGGTGGCAACTTATTGGTCATGTTACGCTTGTCTTCCAATGCTAAGGCCAAACATCGCAGCACCTGGTCATGGCGCCAAGTAAACCGTCCTTGGCTAAGAGCCACCTTACATCCTGTCAAAATGTGCCTTAATGTTGCAGGTGATGAACACAAAGGACATGAGGGATCCTCTCCTACCCAGAGGTTTAGGTTCTGTGGTGATGGGAGAACATCATATGTTGACCTTATAAGGAAACTGATCCTGCTCTGTTCCATTGACCATAGGTCTTGCCAGCCAATCTTGCATTGTTCCACACTCTCCCATCTCATCCATTCTCCCTGCTTGGCCTGGGAAATGGCCTTTATACACCTCGCCCTCTCCTCCTGCTTTTGCACCTCATTGACTACCAACTTCCTCCGTTGATCTGGGGCTGCCTTGTGCCATGTAGGAGGAGCTGAACTGAGACTAAGACCCCCTCTTCCATGCTGAACTTGCCCCATGATATCACCAATTCGAAGGGCAGCCTTTGCATCCTCCACAGCTTTCTTTGCCGCCCACTTTCTTCCAGTTTTCAACACAGGTGCTGCCTCCCTTACGCATTTGTCGCGTGACTCTACTAATGTCATTTCCAGTCGGACCTTGGCGCACTTAAACTCCTCGGTTAGAGCGGAGACAGGTAGCTGCAGTATTCCTTTACCATAAAGTCCCACTCTGCTGAGGCAGCGTGGAACTCCCAACCATTTCCTAATGTGTGAACTGATTAAAGCTTCCAGCTTCTGTACTGTTGTCAAAGAAACCTCGTACACAGTCAGTGGCCACAGCAACCTTGGCAGTAGACCAAACTGAAAGCACCAGAGTTTTAGTTTGCCTGGTAAAGCGCTGCTGTCTATGCTCTTCAACCCTTCCACAGCTTGTTGTCTAACTTCTCCCACACAAACTGAGTCCTTTAGATCCCCGTCGTACCATCTCCCAAGGCTCTTCACTGGCTTCTCAGACACTGTTGGTATTGCCTCACCATTAATGAAGAACGTTTTATCTACTACTTTACCTTTAATTATAGAGATGCTCCTTGATTTAGTGGGCTTGAATTGCATTCGTGCCCATTCAATGTTATTGGTTAATTTGCTCAATAACCGATTAGTGCAGGCTACTGTTGTAGTCATGGTTGTCATGTCATCCATGTATGCTCGAATACCGCAGCACACTTCTCATTGCCTCCCACGTTATCCGGTTGCCCAGTATTCAAGTTGTGAAATGTGCAGTTATCCCCCTGGTGTGACCACTTCCAGGGCTCATTGAACAGACTCATCCAGAAGGGCTTGCCCTGCGCTTTCTTCACTAGGTCTTCATTTTCACTGGCACTCTTTATACTGACGAGGTCAGTGTGGTGTTCTCTACAGTACTGCTGAGCTTCAGTCCAGTTTTTTAGTTCTTCAATCAGGGTGTATCTCTCAGTGCTGTTGCTGGTCTCTGTAAACACAAACAGCAGATCAAATCTGTAAAAATAATAACAGTAACAACAAGCATGTCAGCGACATTAATCACCTGTCAAAGCTGGACATATAACATCAGAGCAATCACTAACACAATGAAAGTATAGTTCACCAGGAGCTACAAACACCACGAACACATGGAATACATGGTACATGATGGACAGATGCCTCCAAAAACCACTGATGAACAGAAACCTACTGAAGCACTGTCATTCTAGTTTTTTTTTCAGTAAACTAAACTCTGTCACTGTTAGTGATATATTTTTCGTGTGGCTCTATAAGAACTCAGTGTGTCTCTTTTAGCCAGAGAGGTTGAACTGCTGCTGCTGCTGCTGCTACTACTACTACTAATAATAATAATAATAATAATAGTTTTTGTGATCAAGTAATATGGAAATGTGAAAAATATCACATTGCAAAGACACTGCTTGAAGGCAAATGGTCTGTCTGTACAAGACACCACCTGTAATGAAACTTTATTGGGAGAATCATAGAATACAACTGTGTACCAACTAATAAGACCCTGTGTCAAAGCATGGGGTCAGTATTTGTGATATAGCCAGAGGGTAAAACAATGCACCAGCAAAGGGGTTCATTTTTAATGTCAACTTAAGTAAGGGAATCAGAGAAAGAATACAGCTGTGTACCAAACATTAAGACAGCAGCTGTCACGTGTACTGTCTCTATGCAGCGTAACTTCAAAAGTAACATGACCTCAATATGGCAGCCATGTTAGGTCAGAGGTCAATGCCATGATCACCAACACTACAATACCTCACATGGGTTCAGAGGCTTTCACACTGTGGGAGAGTCACTACAATACCTCACATGGGTTCAGAGGCTTTCACACTGTGAGAGACTCAGCTTTGCAACCAAACTGGCATGAAAGGGTTCATTTTTGTTATATGACATCCACAATCAAACCTGATCTAGAGAATCACAGAATACAGTTGTGTACTGACGAGGAAGCCAAAAGCTTGAGGCAATGGCAGCAGCTGTTTGCAAACTTATACAAACTGCCCTTAAGAGGATACTTAATAAAAATAACGAATATGTATAATATAGGAGCAGCTAGATCTTCACCTTTGTATAATATAGGAGCAGCTAGATCTTCACCTTTGTATAATATAGGAGCAGCTAGATCTTCACCTTTGTATAATATAGGAGCAGATAGATCTTCACCTTTGTACCACTGGAAGCTTTCTTCTCACTGCAGACTCGATCCTCCCACTGGCCTGCTGAATTGACAGCAGCACAGAAGAGGCCTGCTGTCCAGTTGTAGTAGGTGACACCATCACTGTTAGACCACTGCCAGTTCTCTTAGTCATGATACAGCCCGATCCAGGCATTCTCTTGTGTAGAATATTTTGCAAGATTTAAGAGCTGCTCTGCTCCTTCCTGGCTGCGCTCAGTGGCCACGTCTGTGTGCTTCTCTCTACAGTAGCTCTGAGCTTCAGACCAGCTCATCTCAGTATTCTCATAGTAATATCTTCTGATCTGGTTTGAAGCAGGACAAAAAACTTAAATAAAATAAAATGAACACAATTAAATAAAAGGGCTTTTAAAAACAATTCAATATTTCAAGTCATGATGGCAAGGATAGTACAGCAGGAAATCAAAGGCACACAGGGTTTAGAATGAGGTTTTCTTGTCATCAGTTATATATATGATGCATTTTCACTACCACGTTATCAAGAGGAATGGTAGTGCCTCGCGCCAAGTTACAGCGAAGTGCGAGAACTGCCAGTGATGATATGATGGGACTATCTATACAGCACGGATAGTTTACGGGTTTTCAGGGTAGGTATTGGAGCAGCAAAAGTAAATCAGCCAAAAGCACCATTCCACATTTAATTTATAGTTCCCAACACTCATACATGAAATGTAGAAAAAAAAGTAAGTACCTGTCTGTGACAGAGATCGAATGATTCTTGGTGTTCGATCTCCCTCTCGACCTGCCAGGGCACTGTGTAAAGGGAACAGAATACTCTGGACTAAATGGCACGACAGTTTATTCCCAGGGTTAGGTGGAAGTCGGCCATCTAGACAGGGGGCGGAGCTACGGTACACGAAACCAATGACCTGGATGGGAAACGGCATGGCATCCGTGGATTGGAAGAGCGGATGCACTCGTTGACCAAGGGGTCATGGGTGATGTTATAAAAAGGGGATGTAGTGATGTGATCTGTTCCTTTGTGAATGGTTACGTTAAATGACCAGAAGGAGAACCTGTGCTGTGAAACGTCAGTGTTTTGTTTGTTTTTTGGGTAACACTTTATATTAAGGTGCTGCTTATTAATGTTTTATACACATATAATAGATACTTAACTATGTTATAGATTGTTAATAAAGCATTGTAGATGGTTTATAACCATGCAATAGCCATAGACGGAATTACGTTTAAACATCCCAAAGTAAAATAGGTGGCTAAAAACTGTCCCCTTTATAAAAACGTAATTCCGTCTATGGCTATTGCATGGTTATAAACAATCTACAATGCTTTATTAACACTCTATAACATATTTATTAAGTATCTATTATATTGGAGTCAGTTTCAGGTAAATCACTCAGGATAGATGCTTTAATCAAACACTGTGGTAAACTTTTTATAAGTGTTATTAAAACAATTAGGCGATTGGGTTGCACTTCCTGTATTTGCTTAAAGACCCAGCAATGAACCTGTGTGTTGCGTTATGAAAGCATTTGATTTGTTTGAAGGGGGAGCTAGGAGATTTGCATTTTCCATTTGCTTAGCAGGGTTAGCAGCAGGGCTATGCAAAGTAGTGCAGTTCCCCTGCTTTCAAACTAAAGCCTTTTTGTGTTTCTACACATTCATTCCGTGCAGCATTTGAGCATTTTAGTGTCTTTCTATACAGAACATGTATTTATGTGAGAATTACAAATATGTATTGCTCTATGTATGTAAAATCTACAGTATAGCAATAATTATACATTTTTTCAAGTTTATGACATTTTAAAATAATATATTCCAGAATATTTCTCTCATATATATATATATATATATATATATATATATATATATATATATATATATATATATATATATATATCAACAAATAGATAAAGACAAATACATCCACATAATGTTTATAGGAAAGTCTTACCTTGTCATTCAAAGCATCACCAAGGTTCTCCTCTCCAGCTGGCAACACACTGACAATATGACAACTCAGCTTTCAAATGATATCCTGAGTGTGATGGGAGGAGCCAAAGACAACAGCCAATGACATCACACTTTACACAGTGACTCTCACTCCCATATAATATGTGGCAGATTAAAGGGAGGAGAGCTAGTGTGGGACATTTATGTATTTATTTATTTGTCTTGATATTTATTTATTTTTCACTATCATATAAACACTCACATTTAATACTGTATGAAACGAAAATAAATATTCAACAGTTCTTGTTCAGTTGTATATTAGTGAAGATTTTTGTACATAAAGGTCATCATTCTTTCATATATTTTTACTTTCAAATTAAAAAAATATATTGTAACGACCTGGACAATTGCTTTGGTGCAGGACTTGTTGTCTGTTCTGTTTGTCTCTGTTCCTATGTTTCTTAAACGAGTTCCACTATCTTCTTAGAAAAATGTACTGTTTAGTACTGATCTGTACATTCTGCTTTGTCCCCAGCATTTGAATAATGCTGAAGACAACGAACATAACCACGTGATGTAAACAATCCCAGTGAGGGGCTGCAGTCACGTGACCCCAGCAGGCTACATACTGGCGGTATTTGCAACCACAGAGCATACATTAGCAAAATAACTTCTTTCAGCTGACCTGTCTTCAGTGAAGGCGTTTCCCTGCGTGTTTTTTCTCTTTCTTTCAAATGCAGTTTTAGGTCAGTATTTATACATACATGTTGTTCGTTTGTAAATAACACAAGTTTGTAAAAAGGTTTCGTATTCTCTTTGCCTATTCTCAGTCAACGAAAACTACTTTCGTTCCGTGTTCTTTGTTTCAACAAAGTGAGTCGAATTGGTAGATTGCTCAGGTCAGGAAGCTGCTCTGTGGCGAAATCGGGTACTGCAAGTTTCTTCAAAACTAGTATGTGTTTAACTGTTTTCAGTATCGCATGCATGGAAGGGTTAATATAAGTTTATTACCCAACTATGTCATTGATGACTGACCAGCATTAATTTGGGAGTCACTTTAATGTATTAATACACTCAGTCTCTGTTTGATGGCTATAAAATCAACATATTGTATAGGCTTAATTGTATAAATAAATGTGCGGTCATAATTTCAGTCACCAGAGCACAAAAACACTTGTCGTAGTCGACAGGATTTGAACCTGCGCGGGGAGACCCCAATGGATTTCGAGTCCATCGCCTTAACCACTCGGCCACAACTACACATGGATTGTATCCTGAGGTTTAACATTAAACCAGTTCCAAAGAACTGGGAGCTGCTCGTGGTAATCATCTGGAAGGCAATGTGGGCTACAATGAACACACCTGCCTCTGTTTAAACTGTGTCAGGTGTTTATTTTAACCGCAGTAGGACAGATTCGTTTGACACGTTATGAATGTTAATAAACCTAATTAGAGGTTAGACTGGTTTGATTTCATATTCACCAATCCAAACTACAGTAGCAATGACGTGTTGAATGTGCTAACTAGTATATTAGGAGGATATCTTCAAAACATCCTTGATGCTCTGTACTTATTAGTCTATTTTTATCAATAAAAAGTGTATATACCAGAAGTGGGGCTCGAACCCACGCGGACATACGTCCATTGGATCTTAAGTCCAACGCCTTAACCACTCGGCCATCCTGGTTCTGGTCGCTTCCAGTAAAACGAATGCTGCTGATCCATGCTGTACAGAGCAGTGCTCAGCATGCCACAAAAATAACATTTCAGATGACCTGCCTTCAATGAAGGTGTTTCCATGCGTGTTTTTTTCTTTCTTTCTTTCTTTCTTTCTTTCTTTCTTTCTTTCTTTCTTTCTTGCTTGCTTGCTTGCTTGCTTGCTTGCTTGCTTGCTTTCGTTCGTTCTTTCTTTCAAATAAAGTTTTAGGGCAGTATACTCTATGGATTCCATAAGAAAACTGCAATGTAATGTGCTCCGCAATTTCCTCATTTAATCCATGTTAACAAAAGAGAAACCAAGACTTGTGTTATTTAATTCAAAATAAAGAAATAATAAACAAAGATTCTTACTGTTTCAACAATTGACCTCTAGAACGTTGTTAAGTTTCCTCCCAAGTTCATTTCTTAACAAATGACATTGCTGCCTTTTTTATTTATTCTGCCCAGAAAGACCAGAAGGTAAACACCTTTGAAGTAGGTCCAAACGTCCAGCTGCTGCATGAAAGTCAGCACTTCAACTCTCTTAAAAATTGATCTCTAAAACGTTTACTTTGCAGCAAGTCAATTAACAAATGTTAACACTCAATAGCGTTTAAACCCTGCGCTAATTAAAGTGACCGGTTGCTTTGTGTATTTTAGGGGCAGTTAATCGCCGGTTTTGCAGACTTGTGACTCGAATGAACTTGTTCTCTGATTCTGAGGTCACCCTTGGCCTGCCTGACCTTGTTCGGTCCTCATGAGTGCTAGTTTCTTCAAATCGTTTGATGGTCTTGGCCACAGCAGTTACAGACACTTGCAAAGTTCTTGCGATTTGTCTTAAAGATTGACCTTCATTTCTTAAAGTAATTACAGACACACTTCTTTGCTTAACTGAGCATATTTTGCCATTTTCTGCTCCCTTACATTCAGGAATGACAAACTTGTGCCTATGCTACCAATATTTATTGTAATCATGGACCCTCACCTGTTAACAATAATTGGTGACAAAAGGTTAATTAGGTAACATGTTAGTTAACTCGGAGAACATCTAACAAAGACACTTTTATACTTAGGCCAGTGTTGAATGTTAATAATGTCATATTCACCAATCCAAACTACAGAAGCAATGGCGTGTTGAATGTGCTCACAATAGTATATTAGGAGGACATCTTCAAAACATCCTTGATGCTCTATAATATTTTTATCAATAAAAAGTGTATCTACCAGAAGTGGGGCTCAAACCCACGCGGACATACGTCCATTGGATCTTAAGTCCAACGCCTTAACCACTCGGCCATCCTGGTTTTGGTCACTATCAGCAAAACGAATGATCAGCTGACCTGTCTTCAATGAAGGCGTTTCATGCTGCTTGCTTGCTTGCTTGCTTGTTTTCTAATACAGTTTTAGGGCAGTATATATATATACGTACATGTTCTTTTGTAAATAACACGTTTGTAAAACAGTTTCATATTCTATTTGCCTGTTCGCAGTCAAAGAAAACTGTACTTTCATGTGCGTCAGTTCTTTGTTTCAACAGTCGAAGGAACGAGCAGCATATTAAAATGCTGTTTTCAGGATTCCCGCATATTCTAAAATGCACAACATTGTTCAGTACAAAATGAAACATAAAAATGAATTTTAATTTTACACTTGATCTCTGTTTGATGGCTATAAAATCAATATATTGTATAGGCTAAACTGTATAAATAAACGTGCGGTCATAATTTCAGTCACCAGAGCACGAAAACAATTAATGTAGTCTGCAGGAGTTGAACGTCCGCGGGGAGACGCAAATGGCTTTTGAGTTTATTGCCTTAACCGCTCAACCACGATTACACATGACTTGCATCCCGAGGTTTAACATTAAACCAGTTCCAAAGAACCGGGAGCTGCTGCTTGTAATCATCTGGAAGGCAATGTGGGCTACAATGAACACACCTGCCTCTGTTTAAACTGTGTCAGGTGTTTATTTTAACTGCACTAGGAGAGGTTCCTTTGACACGTTATGAATGTTAATAAGCCTAATTATAATTTACAGTGGTTTGATTTCATATTCACCAATCCAAACTACAGAAGCAATGGCGTGTTGAATGTGCTCACTATAGTATTTTAGGAGGATATCTTCAAAAAATCCTTGATGCTCTATACTTATTAGTCTATTTTTATCAATAAAAAAGTGCATATACCAGAAGTGGGCTCGATCCCACGCGGACATACGTCCATTGGAGCTTAAGTCCAACGCCTTAACCACTCGGCCATCCTGGTTCTGGTCGCTACCAGTAAAACGAATGCTGCTGATCCATGCTGTACAGAGAACAGTGCTCAGCATGCCACAAAAATAACTTGTTTCAGCTGCCCTGTCTTTAATGATGGCGTTTCCATGCGTGTTTTTTTCTTTCTTTCTTTCTTTCTTTCAGTCTCTCGTTCGTTCGTTCATTCGTTCTTTATTTCAAATAATGTTTTAGGGCAGTATATATACATACATGTTGTTCTTTTGTAAATAACACAAGTTTGTAAAACGGTTTCGTATTCTCTTG